>JASDDO010000018.1:510206642-510551642 GCA_030015575.1 Agapanthus africanus | reverse complement strand
AGATAGTTAGATCAGTAGAGAGAATGTGAAAACAGAATAGTCAATAGCCCATCACATCTCTCTAGCGCCAGTTGGAGAAAGCTTAATGGAGTTGGAGTGCCAGATATATAGTTTGAACAATCCTAATAGTTTCCCTCAACCTTTCGTACGAGTTAGAACATCCCTGAAGTCTTGCCCTTTACTTTTACTCTTTATCTTTATCCTTGCCTGCCTTGAGGTTTGAGTTCTCTCGAGTATCAATGGGAGCAGTTTATGAATTCTCAGTATCAATAGTAGCTCTTCTTTCTTTATTCCCAGTGTAAGTGTAAGAGTCTTTACTAGTGGCAGTCCTTCTGTCTTCCCCTTTATAAGCCAGTCTAAGGTAAGGCCTTTTGTCAGCCCTATTGGTTTCTTTTGATTTTGGGAGTTCCAATCTCTTTTATAAGACAGTCAATTGAGAAAATGAGAAATGCCAGCTATATGAGAATGCACTTTCTTGAAAATCTCATTCCTTAACCTAGGGAAATTGAGAAAATGAGAAATGCCAGCTATATGAGATAAGATGGAACCGCAAATCGACATGTAGCGCCAAGGGAAATTGAGAAAATGAGAAATGCCAGTTATATGAGATAAGATGTTTCTCATATAGCTGACGACATTAGCACTTCTAGCCATGACTTGAGTAAATATGAACTACTCCTCCTTTTCAAGAGAACTCATTTTCGCTAGATCGAAGAGGTATCCAAGAGCTCTAGAAAAAACTAAGAGGCGGGTAGGATCAGACGAGAGGAAAGGATTTCCCCGATTCGCACCAAGTTTTCTCTGTCGGGCATAGCCAAGGATTGACCCGGGGTTAGACCACTCTACGGAACCCCTTTGGACGACTGCTCTGTGCTTGCCGGTATCTTTCGTTCTTCCGGCCAGGACCAATTCTGCCTAAGGCCATGATCGAGTCATGACGAGCTAGACTGATGACGCTCTTTCAAGGACCGGCAAAACTCTCTAATGCTAATGATCAAACGTTGCTTCGGATGTGTATGAGAAGGAAGCTTCTCACAGATATTGACTCTTAGATAGATACCAGCATAGTATCTTAATTAACAGTTTCTTGAACTTGGTTGCACTCGTAAAGCGAGCGATAGCTTAAGAGAGCAGCGAAAGAAGATAAGGTGATATTTCCTGACTAGCAAGTGGAGGATCATTCCAGGCTCTAATCCAGTCTCTGATGACATAGCTGATGTGTCATGCTAGGAAGCTGAGCTAGGGCATTTATTCTTTCTCAACAGGAGTGAAAACCTTCCTCTATGCTGACAGAAGCGGAGAGGCAGGCAATAAAGAAGGAACCAGGCTAGGGACATGGTAATAACAGTCTCTGTTCACTCATGCTTGCTGGATTTTATTTGATATAGTCTTTTACGTCAAAGTTTAAGAGTATTTTAAGTATAAGTTTGCTCAATGAATCGGGGGCGGACCTATAAAGATATAAAATAAGTTGTTGGCTGCGGGGTGAAGTTTATAGAGTCGTAAGCTTCCAACTTTCAGAGAATGAAGTTAAGTTGGCCTTTCATCGTGACGAGATTTGGGATAGAGATAGATGCCATAGATCGAGATTAGAGAAAGAACAGGGGCGACACAAACAGCGATGAAATGAAGGCTTTCGACTTACTTAGATAGGGCTTTAGAGGTACCGAGCCTTTTGTGCTCTAGCGTAGAGTGAACATTCCTCAAGTCACAAGCCTTCGGGACCTCGCTCGATACCTTGGAGTTATTGATCGGCTATTCCTGCATGATTGATTAGGAAAATCCACTGACCAAAGGTTTTCCCCTTAAGTAGAAAAACAAAACTAGAAAGATATAAGTCAACCTTGCCTTAGGTCAATCCCTTTTTGAACAACCTCTTCTGATTCACTTCCTGAACCACCAGCATCGGCTTTATTCTTACCTATGATATACCCAAGAGCTGATTCGATAGCAGTAACACCGATTACGCTTACACCAACAGCAGGCAGGCAAAGGCAAACAACAGATATGGACCGGTAAGACCAAGAGAGGAAATGAAGACATCTTCTATGCCAAGAGCGTCTGCGTTGAGGGTCTTATAACCGGTGGTAGAGGACTGGCAATTGAATCACTAACCGCAGTTGCTGGACTAGCACTTCAATTAGCTGTGACAGTATCCGTTGGTGCCGTTTTTAGAGTGAGAGTTCCCGCTGCATCGAAAATAGGAAAGTGTTCAATTAACCGGTGTAAGCCTATCCACTCTTACTGTGAGGGTTTCCGGTGTGCTAGAATCAATGGCAGAGAATGCGCTGTGAGGAAGAAACTCTTTGGCAACTATTGAATACGGTCTGTCTTTGAGAATCAACTGCTATTTATTGAAGGACGAAGCCAATCACACATTTCTACTTTCGACCAGGTAAAGATATCCACATCTGAGGAAGAGCCGGGATAATCGTAGACTAAGCAGAGAGGACGCAAACACATTCATTTAATTGGACAGCTTTGTTAGCAAGAAGCGGTTAGCGGAACTCATTTCCACGAGCTACTTCTTTGAAGTCTTTTTCTGGGACCTGGGACTAGTTGGGATTGAGCTTGAAGGCTTTCACTAAGGGACTGGGATTGATGCCGAGACTAGATTCGAAACTAGAGATTGCTCCGATTCTTATTCACACCGAAGTGCGCAATAAGGAATGGCGAGATGGATTACTTGCCCATAAAGGCTAGGCACCTCAGGGAAATGTTAACCATATAGGGATGCCTTAAGTCTCTTTCCTGACCTACTCATCGAAAGATGCCCAAGCTCTTTGATAGAAGAAGCTTCAAATGCGCAGTTAAGACAAAAAGGCTGTTTGCAAGAAGTAGCTGCGAGAATGCCCTCAGTCTACATAGGCTGTAAGGAAAAAGGCAAGTAGGCCAAAAAGACAGGCTTTTAAGGACCTTCGACTGCTTGAATAAGCTAATAACAGATCTTTTGCTTCGAGATGCGAAGAGAAGTAAGAAGATCGGCCTATAAACCTGTCTAGCCAAAGAGATCTGTCTATGGGGGAAAGCTCCCTCCCAACTAATGAATATGCACCAGATGACCAGTAAAAAGGAAGTTGAAAGAAAAAACCTTTGAGGAAGCTCCGCTCTTATCTTTTTCACAATCGCCGACTACGAAATTATTAGGAAGTTAGCCAAAGGGAGGAAGCGGTACCCGGCAAAGGCCGAGAAAACTGATTAGTAAGTTAGCTGGCTGAGGTCACTCTACTTGCCGAGGAGGAAATGTCATTTCTTGCTTCTTCCTTTTTAATACCAGGATTGCTACCTTACTGTCCTTCACTCCTTACTGTGTCACTGATCAGATTTCAAAAGATCCTTCGCCCGTCACTTCTACTAGATTAGTTCTCTCCTTAAGGTCTCGTTTCAACTCTTTCAATTACCTCAAAACCTTGGGCATGCACACGATCCAGAGACATGGACTTAAAAGGAGCGGGTCTAGGTGATGGCAAGGCAAGCATGATAACGAATCGATATACATTCAAGCCTCACATGGCAGAAAGACGAGACCTTCGATTCATTCTTTAATTGCGTATTAAAAGCGGTTTTCAATAAGCTCTGAAAGTCAAGAGACGCAATTCTATTATTAAGTTAAGGCCCTCTCCTTTATAGTCGAGCGACTTCATCCCTCCGCCCAATACCTAGTGTTGGACCGAAATGGTCCCGCGAAGCCGATCCCCGGAGGGTCTCCGTCCTGATCTAAAGAGAAGAGTAGTGTTGCTTAACACATGAAATCGTATGTTTCAAATAGCTGAAAACCACTCAAAAATTCTGTTCTTTTAGTTCCGCCTTCAGACAGAAGTGGAGGCAATTAATCCCTACTTGCTTAGAGTATCCTATCTCTCTATAGAGAAGAGAGTCTTTATCTATTGGAGACTGATTCGCATAGGCGAGAATAGTCAAGTCAAACCATCGGGCCTGGTAGTACTTTCGTTGGTGCTTGAGTTGAGCAACTTGCTCTCTTCCCCGGACTTTCAAGTCAGATTCCTTTATATTCAGCGAGAAAACTCTCACCTTCAGGTGCTCTGGCATCAATCAAAGGAGGAAGTCAACTCTGGCCACTCCTCCTTCAGGCATAAGGAAAGGGTGCTCCTTGCCCGAACAAGAAGCAACATGGAAAGCGAGTGTCAACTATCGATCGCCACACCAGAGATTTTTCCCTTTAGCGCTAGGCTCAGTCCAACTGAGCAACTACAGAATCCATTCATACTATGGAATGGGATAGAATGAACTGGGCTCAGTACCACACGACTCTAAGAAAGAGAACTGAAAGCCTAAGCAATCCATCCTTTCGGAACAGTTGACGAATCTTCTCTTAACAACGGCCTGAGCTTTCTCAAGGAGAAAATAAAGAGAAAGGAAGTCGCATCTGTGAATTAATAAACGGGAAAGTAAGTAAGCCAATTTCTTAGAAAGTGCTTTCGATCCGGAAGGTTGATTGACAAAAGAGATTAGGGATAGGTAAGATTTTTTCCATGATTAGAGAGATGAGACTCGAGCTGTTTTCATGCCAGCAAGGGAGTCGGGATAGATAGGACAGGATAAGCTAGGGCCAGGGCCAGTTCCCGGTCTCCTTATGCTGTAACAAGTGTTGGAGCGAAGGCGAAGGCATTTTCCAAGTTCTTCTCTATCTGACTACCAAGCAGTTGATTATGCAACAGGTGCTTAGCTTATACTTATAGTAAGCGCTATATTGATCTTTCTTCTTTCTAGCAGTCTCAATGAAGTAGTCCCTTATTAGGCTCTCAGTGTAAACCTAGTCTCATGCTCGTGAGGATGAAAAATCACAGCAAGAAACCTTATGAAGGTAAGATTACTATTGATATTGAAATATTGACGATCTGTTGGCCAATGTGAAGTCTCATGTGTGACTTGTATGATGATAGTTGTTGAAACGTAAATCAAAGTCTCTTGGTCCTTTCTCATGAACAGATTTAGAAAAATCTTAATTCATAAGATTTATTTGATAAATTACCGATTCGTCTAAGGCCTCTCGTGAACTGCACTTTGCCTATTTCATATCCTCTTTTTCAACTAGTAGAACGCACTAGTAAGCAGCTCTTGAAGACCACTCTTATTCTGAGTTGACCCGAGGTAAAATCTTCCATTTTCTAGATGGAGCTATAGCTATGGCCATTTCGAAGGAAAGATGAAGCAAGCCAAGCGCGAAATCAGCTTACGGGAAGGTACCAACTTCAAGGGGAGTTCAAAAAAGGCTGAGTTACCAAGTGACGGTAGAAGGGGCAGAGTATTCACCGAACCCTTAATCACGTGGGAAGTCTTCATTCTTAGTAGTTGAGTCAATTTTCTTCCTTGAAAGCGTTTAGCCAGCAGCTACCTTTTTTTGAGGGATTGATTGAACCGAAGTCACTTCCTATACCGCCAGTAAGTTAAGTAAGGCAAGTAGCTGGGCCTGTTGAGAGCTCATGATTGGACGTAAACCTGACGATTGGGCTATCCGAACCTAACATTCGCCTCTAATCTGCTGATGATCCTATTGTGCCTTGTTTTTGGCTAGAGGTTGCCCCTAGCGACGCATCCCGACCGTGTCCATCCACGACTTGGCCGAGTTCATTTCCTCCAGCAAGGCTCGAGCGTCTCTCATTTCCTCTACCTAGGAGTTAGTTTAGGGAGTAGCGCCCTTAAGAGAGTCAGTTCGGGCAACCAATGTCTGGCAGAGTGAATAAGAATCCGTAGTGTCTAAGGGTTTCAGTCCAATCGAGAAATGAAGTAAATGAAAAAGCAGCGCCCAAAGGTGCTTACAGGTGCAGAAAGAATGTTTCCTGTAATCCCGGGGCTCGAAAAATCAAACTTACCTCCTTACCGCTCCGTGGGGAAGCCTTACTGTCCTTTACCTAACCTACTCGCTCGCTGAGCTTCTTTTATCTTGGTTATTGGCTTTTTTACTCAAGTTATAGCTTTTCTTTTGATATGGAACTTGTTCAATATGATTAGTTAGTGTTTAAAAGTCAACATGTAATGGTTTAACAAGATTGTATTAAAGGAAAAAGTGAGATTTTAGGAAGAACCGAATCGGAAATCGGATTTGCTCCGATTCCGTCGGGTTTTAGAATTTCGTATTTTCAGAAAGATTAGAGAAGGCGGAAGGTGGGACTTACGGGTTTAGCTTAAAGAGGAGAGAGATAGGGAGTGGACGTAGTTTCCGGTGCGCCATATCGTTGCCGGGAACTCCTAGGGTTGTCTCCGGAGCTTCGCCTCTTTGTACATTTCAAATGCACACTAGAGTTTCTAGGAATTTCTTGAGAGTTTGCTCAGAATTTTGGGGTGAGAGAGTAGTGTTTAGGGGTTGTATTTATAGGGTTAGGCTAGGGTTAGGGTAGGTGAAAGATTAAAATGAAAAAAATGTGATAAATGTAATAAAATGTATTAAAAGTGGAGTAATTGGGGTTTTAAAGGAGCTCTGAAAATGGTCTGAGGACAAAAGTTTGCAGGTGTACAGGGGAGACCAAAAGACACATTTTTTTGTGTTGGGGTCGTCGCCGGAATCGGCCGACTCGGCCGTGACTCGGCCGGAGGCCTGAGTTGGCCGATTTCCGGCCGAGTCAGGCGGCTGGAATCCCCCCGACGGTCCATATATCCTCTGAAAATGTTACATTTTTAAGTGTAGTGGGGTTTTTGTGAGATATCCACGTGTAAACCCTTGGTATTCTAAAGGTTTAAAAAAAATCAATATTAAAAATAATGTGGGGTATGGGATTTGAATTCTGGTGGCTTGGTTCGGCAGTGCAAGGTATTACCAATGAGCCACAAGCTCCTTCTTGCTATTAATTAGCAAAATAAGTATTTAAGTTGTGCTCAGGTAAAAGTACCCCTTTCTTTAAAATTTGAAAAATTTGCACAGAAAGTTGTACAGGAAATTTAGGGTTGTTACAACCGTCTGTATTGGGGGTGGGTCATGACAGAATGGTATTAGAGCTGGTCCATAATAGTAGGTCTGTGGTTCGAGGAGGAACCATTGTTCAAAGGTGGGGAGAATGTCGGGATCCGGTTCTTGCTCGGTACGGTTCCGCTCCGAAGGACAAAAGCGTGCCGCTTCGCTCAGATCGGACAATACCGTCTATATCGAGGGCGGGTCATGACAAACGTCGACAGTGGAGGCAATAGAGGATCGACTATGGGGCGGCAATGAGGCGAGGATGGTCGACAGTAGAGGAACGTTGACGGTAGAAGTGGCCCCTGGTCGGGTCCGGTTCGCTCCGAAGGACAAAACCATGCGCCTTCGCCCAGAGCGGACAATACCGTCTGTATTAGGGGTGGGTCATGACAGAATGGTATCAGAGCTGGTCTATAATAGTAGGTCTGTGGTTCGAGGAGGAACCATTGTTCAAAGGTGGGGAGAATGTCGGGACCCGGTTCTTGCTCACGGAATAAAGTGCCATACGAAACAGAGTGCCATGCCAAGTGTCATGCCAAGTGGGCGGCTTCACCCAGGGCGGACAATACCATCTGTATTGGGGGTGGGTCATGACAAACGTCGACAGTGTAGGCAATAGAGGATCGACGATGGGGCAACAATGAGGCGAGGATGGTCGACGGTAGAGGAACGTTGACGGTGGAAGTAGCCCCTGGTCGGGTCCGGTTCGCTCTGAAGGACAAAAGCGTGCGGCTTCGCCCAGAGCGGAAAATAACGTTTGTATTGGGGGTGGGTCGTGACAGAATGGTATCAGAGCTGGTCCATCAATAGTATGTCTATGGTTCGAGGAGGAACCATTGTTCAAAGGTGAGGAGAATGTCGGGACCCGGTTCTTGCTCACGGAATAAAGTGCCATAAGAAACAGAGTGTCATGCCAAGTGTCATGCCAAGTGGGCGAGGGACACCTCTTGAATCCGTGGGACCCACTCTAGAACAATGGGGAATCTTCGCACTATATTCCGAAATAGGGCAGATCCGGAACTATAGATGGAATGATACCACTCTTCAATACAGATGCGCCTTTTATGTGAACCGGCACTACAGGAGCTTGAGAACTCCGTAATTAAGTGTGCTTAGGCTAGGAAAGTTCTGGGATGGGTGACCTTTTGGGAAGTGGCCCCTGGTCGGGTCCGGTTCCGCTCCGAAGGATAAAAGCATGCGGCTTCGCCCAGAGCGGACAATACCGTCTGTATTGGGGGTGGGTCATGACAAACGTCGACAGTGGAGGCAATATAGGATCGACGATGGGGCGGCAATGAGGCGAGGATGGTCGACGGTAGAGGAACTTTGACGGTGGAAGTGGCCCCTGGTCGGGTCCGGTTCACTCCGAAGGACAAAACCGTACGACTTTGCCCACAGCGGACAATACTGTCTGTATTGGGGGTGGGTCGTGACAGAATGGTATCAGAGCTGGTCCATAATAGTAGGTCTATGGTTCGAGGAGGAATCATTGTTCAAAGGTGGGGAGAATGTCGGGACCCGGTTCTTGCTCGGGTACGGTTCCGCTCCGAAGGACAAAAGCGTGCGGCTTCGCCTAGAGTGGACAATACCGTCTGTATTGAGGGTGGGTCGTGACAAACGTTGACAGTGGAGGCAATAGAGGATCGATGATGGGGCGTCAATGAGGCGAGGATGGTCGACGGTAGAGAAATGTTGACGGTGGAAGTGGCCCCTGGTCGGGTCCGGTTCGCTCCGTAGGACAAAACCGTGCGGCTTCGCCCAGCGCGGAAAGTACCATCTGTATTGGGGGTGGGTCGTGACAGAATGGTATCAGAGCTGGTCCATAATAGTAGGTCTGTGGTTCGAGGAGGAACCATTGTTCAAAAGTGGGGAGAATGTCGGGACCCGGTTCTTGCTCACAGAATAAACTGCCATACGAAACAGAGTGCCATGCCAAGTGTCATGCCAAGTGGGCGGGGGCCACCTCTTGAGTCCGTGGGACCCACTCTAGAACAATAGGGCAGATTCGGAACTATAGATGAAATGACACCACTCTTCAATACAGAGGCGCCTTTTAAGTGAACCGGCACTACAGGAGCTTGAGAACTCTGTAATTAAGCGTGCTCGGGCTAGGGAAGTCCTGGGATGGGTTACCTTCTAGGAAGTGGCCTCTGGTCGGGTCCGGTTCCGCTACGAAGGACAAAAGCGTGCGACTTCGCCCAGAGCGGACAATACCGTCTGTATTGGGGGTGGGTCGTGACAAACGTCGACAGTGGAGATGTAATACCCAGAACCCTTTTGTACGTCTATATCCGTATTTTTCTTTTACACCTATATCTGTACTTCTTTTAGCCTATAAATTTCATTTATAATAAGTTATTGTTTTTAAACACCCAATCTATTATAGTACTTCCCCTCTCAGACCCTAATGTCAATTTCTCATGTTCCTGTCACATTAGTCTAAACCTCAGTTTCTAGGCACCCGTCTCTTTTCACATTGTATTTAAACTTAAAACCCAAAATTTTCCCATCTTAAAATACCAGCCTAGCAGCCTTTTTCCCGGCCCTTTTTCCATTCTTTTCCCTCTAATTTAACTTCATTTTCAATTCTTGGCCCGCTTCTCTTTCCCCAAATTATTTCTTTCCCTTTTATTTTTGGCCTGGCTTGTTTCTTATTTTTCCCTTTTAAATCTTTTCCCAACCTGGCCCGTTTCCTAATTTCCCTTTTTATTCATTTATTTTTCCAGCCCACAAAATTCTTTAAGTGAATTTTCACCAAGCCAACTTTCCCCAGCCCATTCTTTTTCCATTTAAATCAATTTCCTTGCGATGGCCCGGCCCGCTCTTTCTCCTCAGCCCACGCCCGCTCACCTACCCGACCCGACCCGCTAACCCATTTCTTCTCCCCCAACGGCTCATTTCTTTTTCCCGCGCGCGTTTTCTGGCGACCACGTCGCCGCGCTTCTCGCCTCCACCGACGCTCACGCTCGCGAGCGTTACTCCCCACGACGCGCACGTTTCCCTGCGACCCGCTCCCTCAACGTTCACCTCTCTTCACTCCCATCACTTTCTCCTTCTTCCTCCTCTTATCGCTACACTCCCGAACCACCATCACCCCGTACAATCCACACCCGAGCTCGACCACCAACTCCATCGACACCCTTCACCCTCCTCGTCAACATCATCATCGTCGCCATCTTACTCTCTCTCGATCTCTCGTCCTCATCCTTCTCGTTCACCCCAGCAACCCACTGCCCAAGCCCTCGCCGTCGTCGCCGACGACTGCAACCCTCATCATTCCTCGCTCGCCTCGACCTCCTTCCACCACCGCCACTACCCTCCCTCCTCCACCCTCGCTCACCGCAGCCGACCACCCTCGCACCCATCGCCGCCGGCACCTCCACAGAGCCCCCTGCATCCGAGCTCGACCACCCCTGCCCGACGTCGGCGAGCTCCTCGTCTCATCGTCGACGTACCTACACCTCGTCGACCGCCTCATCATCATCATCATCATCATCATCATCATCTCTCTCTCTCCCTCTGTCCCTCTCTCTCTAACTCCCTGCATCTCATCTCTCTCTCTCGTTTCTCTCTCAGCTCTCTCTCTCTCTCGTTTCTTTCTCAGCTCTCTCTCTAACTCTCTCTCTCTCTCTAAACTCTCTCTCACTCACTGCCACTCTCTCTCTCTCTCTGTAACTCTCTCTCTCTCTAACTCTCTCTCACTCACTGCCTCTCTCTCTCTCTCTCTAACTCTCTCTCACTCACTGTCTCTCTCTCTCTCTGTAACATGTCTCTCTCTCTCAACTCCTCTTCACAAGAACCCTAGACCAAACCTAATCCAACATTCACGAGTCGAGCCCCGGCATTCCGTCGAGCACCTATGGAGATCGTCGTTGCCGCTGCCGTGCATCACCATAACGTCTCCAGGCAAGTATTTTACTTGCTTACATGCTATTTACCTAAGTTACGATCTTTAATTACATATATTATAAAGTTGCAAGTTTAGATCAATTATGTGCCATACCTGTTCGACGCGTGTTCCCAAAGAAAATACTGTTCTAAATTGACGGAACTGGATTACTTACCTTGGCCCTTGCTGCGATGAACACCGTGTGCAAGTTTCGCTGGAAAATATGACCGTTAACGATTAAAACAACTACCCCCAAGTTTAACCGTAAAACTGGAATTTTATTATACCTGAAAACCTTTAAATTCACCATAAATCATATACATACTAGAATGGTGCGTTCGAGGGCTCAATTCGAAGCCAACTCGACGAACTTTAACCCTATGCTAGTTTCCAGATATTCCTAAACTTAAATTGTGATGATATTTGGATCGGAGTGCAACTCTGGACTGCAGTCCAGAGCGACTCCAGTTATTGCTTGCTGTTCCGTAATGGGTACCACAAGATCTCCTTAACTCGAAGATTGCAGAACTCCACTGCGTATTATAGGTAAATCTGTTAGCTAGACAAAACAATTGGTTTCATTCTGTTTCGTTACCGTTTGATATTTAATCTGTAATTTAATAGATCGGGACGCATAACAGTCCCAGCAGAATCAAAACTGACATATTAGTGTTAAACAGTGTATATCTCCTGACGTGTAGATGAGATTGAAGATCCTTCTATTACGTTGAAAACCTTACTGAAAACCCTAGATTTCATTCAACTGTAGCGTCGTTAAAATCTGATCCCAACTTGGATTAAAATGTGTTGCGAAACGGACTTCTGATTCTGAAACCGGATTTCCAGCCGCGAGCGCTTAAAATGAAATGGTTATAATTAATGATCCTGGAACCCGATTGGCTTGAAACTAAATTCGATGGATGGACAACTGAACATACTAATTATTACCTGTTTATCATTTCGCTAAACTATATACGTACGTTTCATGATAAATCGTGCAAGTGATAGAACACCAATTTTTATGACACTTTAATCATGCTTCATATACTGTTTACGTATCATATCATACCCATATCATCGCAGTGATTACCTAGTGATATCGTGCATTTACCCAGTGTTAGATTTTAGTGATGATTATGGCAAGTACGTCAGTGTTCGTGTATCCGTGAATAAGCGAAAGTGATACGTACTTGTACACAATCAGTGACCCTATTATTCTATTGCATTGTCGACGTCTGTGGGATGCGTGTACGTGTAACTATAAGTGGTATGGGACACTTATGGAAGCGCTTGCACGGGTGTCACAGATAAGGCATCCGACACTGCCATCTATCTTAGGTATTAGTCGGGACGTGCTTGATGGAGGTCCTGCCTCCAATTCTCGCGTAGACTTGTCACGGATCGATTAGTATTTAGGGTTATGGTTAGCGTTTGATGTAGACTACGGGGTGTGGGGTAGTTTAAGTGTGAGTTCAACAGAATCTCGGGAGTCCCATGCCGGCTTATATATTTAGGGAGATATATGGAGATTTACAGGGTATGTGATATTCACCGTGATATACTTGTTACATGTTGGGCCCGTGGTCCCTTGCCCTTGGGTTCTACCCTTGGGTGGAGGACACTCGCGAGTGGTTGACTCTCACACTTGGACTGACGATAGGCTTAGTGACCTGTACAGTGAGACTTAGAGACTGATAGGGATACGGGCATTTATATACCTTATATACTGTGTTGACATACGTGACCTATCGTTCTACTGCTTTACTGCTCCGCTGCATTGATTGCTGCACATTCATATTCATGCTGTCATTAATTTACTGTTATTCATATCCATTACCACTGTTAGAACTGTCACTTGATTTTTATATATATTATATTGTTATTGTGTCGCTCTGACGACCTGAGTATTCATGCTCAGTGTGAGGAGAAGATTTAGCCTGGACCAGAACTAGACGTGCATCACAGACTTCTTGACTTGCCATTCCGAGTTACATTCGTTTGTTCCACTTCAGGTCAGTCTTTACATTGTTTCTTTCAGTTACTGCATTTCTCATTACCTGCGCATCTTTCACTGTTTACCATGAAACACTAGAAGCCGAAGTGTGACTACGGCAGGACTTTTCCTTGACCGTAGGAGCATGGCTGGCCTTGTCTACCCCTCGTATTCCGTATTTTGGGAAGCGGGGCGTGACATGGTTTAGTTAGTATCAGAGCCAGGTTTTGCTTCGATTGGGATTGCAGTTTTCCGTGTAGAGCTTGACAATCTATGACATCCCTCAGTCTGGATTGTACACTTGATATCCTTGATCTATATTCACATCGTGTGTTCTGCTATTCATTCGCTAGGGTTTCGGGTGACTTGGCATGGTTACGTGGTTTGCAATTGCACTACCGTACTCTGTTTAATTGACTTAAAGTCATACGGTTGATTCTCCACTTGTGATAAATTCATCACCTCTGATATTCTTGAATCTTTGTCCTATCCCTATCATATTTTGATTCGTATAGCTTGTGACTTATATCATCCTCAAAATTGTTGTTTCAGGATCATGTCTTCCAACGACTCTTCATCTATATCCGCTCCCCAGAATCAGACCATCGAGATTCTGAGTGTACTGCAAGGTCTAAAGGAAGCCCAGGAGCGAACGAACGACTTGTTAGCTGAAGGACTGAGAAGGCAGGTGAATCAGGCACCAGCGGGAGTCTCCAATCATAAAGGGATCCCTGTTAGACGAGGAAAAGAGAAGATGATGAAGCACCAATTTGTTTCCCCGCGACAGAAGAAGCAGAAGACCCCTTGCTGTGGGTACTGTAAGAGGCCAGGACATCTTCAGAAGGATTGTCGCCGCGCCCAAGGGAAATGTCTGATATGCGGTTCCAACAAACACCTCATCAACGGTTGCCCAGAAAGGAAAGAACTACAAGGAGGAGATTCGTCCACACTCCCCACTTCTGCCGAGTGACGGTTATTGCGTAGTTCGCTCTTCGAGGATAAAGCAGACCCAACACAGGATTCAACTCGCGTAACGATGATGCAGCGGTCTAGCAATCAAAGAAGGATTTTAATGTTTTCCAATTTCAGTATTATGTTGTCACCCTCTTATAAACATTTCCTTCCGTTTGAACCTTTGTATCCGTCGAACTTTTAGTTGAATGAAATAAAAATTTGAATCGTAATATATGCATCATTCCCTTGTCATTTCCCTTGTTCATACTACTCATTAGCACAACATTTTAATCTTGATTCTTTTAAAATTCCTGCCACCGCATATCTTTCTATACTTCGTACACTTAGCTATTCTTCTTAATGTATTCCATTGTCTAGTCATGACTCTTTTCTTTCAGGCCATGGCCCACCCGAGAGCAGCGTCGCATCTGGATGAGGATGCACAATCTTGCATTTCCTTAGACCACACAATTGATGAGTTCTGATGATGAGATCAACGGTCCCCAGGTCAATTTCGGAAACAACGATTCAGAGGACGAAGGAGTAGCCGCCCCAGAGTTTAACATGATAGCTGATTCCGACGAGGAAGAAGGAGATCCTGAAGAGAACCCTATAGAGGAAGACCCGATAGAGGAAGATCCCGATGAAGACCCGATAGAAGGAAATCCAGTTGAGGAAAATCCCGTGGAAGAAAATCCAGAAGAAGAGAATCACATGGAATCGGACCTCGATGAAGAAGCTCCGTCCGAGGAAGAAGGACCAGAAGATCAAGACCCTGCTGTGGAAGAACTTCCAATGGCGATGCCTGCGAGGCGATATGGAAATGGACGCCCCTATCTGAGTACGCGAGCCTACCGCAACCTACTGAATCTCCACAACCGCGACTGACGGAATTTCTTTTGATGTTGTCTTCTGGCCAAATAAAATGTGTATAGTTTAGGGCCACTTTTCGCCTTTGGGAATGCCTTGTTTCAAATTTTCTTCAATGAAATAAATCTTCTGAATTCGTAAACCTTTTGATTATTGGTTTGCTTGATACTTGTTTATTGCCCATATCCATTTATTTTTCTGCTGAGTTTCCCTGACTGTCCACCCCTATTCATTGTATAATTTTCACCCCGTTTAGATTAGAAAGTACCGCACCCTGATCCTTGGAATGAGCCACCCTCCATCCCTCGTCTGTGCCCCGTTTGAGATCCTTCTGGGAGGAGAACAGTTCTTGTGAAACTTCCGAGTTCACTAACTCTTCAAATTTTGATTCGTGTGTTGTACCGACTGTTGTTTCCCCCACACTTTTCCTTTTGTATTCCTTTGTTGCTCATCCTTACTTCCTGTGCTGACCCTATCCCAATCTCCTTAACATTCAGCCTAAAGCCGCCACACTCCGACCTTCTGATTGAACCACACCTTCTTGTAATCACTACCCTAGCTAGCCCTATTCAGATTGGTGATTTCTCTATTACCCCAAATATACTTAGTGACATTATTATTCAAAATTTAGTTTTCATTATTTTAAATTTATCCAAGAGTGTGTGTTATTGATTACTCTGTTTTATGTATTCTAAGTACACTATTAGTATTCTCATTTTCAGTAGCGCAACCTTACACCGCGCATATTTTTGTTCCATGTTCCTTATTTTCACGATACGAGTTTTCTAAGTTATTTTAAAACTATCTGATCGATATATTGTCCTAAAATGTTTTAACTTACCGACTCATTTTCACTACTTTATTCCCGTTATTTTATTTTCGGGTTTTGTGCCCATGTTTACCAGTATAAATGGTTGTGCCTTATACCTATTATTTCCGATGGGCTACTTTTGATATACTTATATGTGCACGTATTTGGGTTTCGAATTTACCTAGTACATCTTGAATATTATTGTTCGTTACTGTTATTATGTCTACTCTCGTATAAATGTAGTTGTTTTATTAACTGTTCTTGCATTATATTTTCGACCTATCTTTTTGGTATGTTCGTACTACATATATATACCTTCAAAATTTGTCCAACCGTTTAAAGTGAACCACTAGTGTCCAATATAGTAACTTTTCGCTCATTTATTTATAGTTTGTCGTTCTTTGAAATTTCGAGGAAGAAATTTTTGTAAGGGTGGTATGATGTAGTACCCAGAACCCTTTTGTACGTCTATATCTGTATTTTTCTTTTACACCTATATCTGTACTTCTTTTAGCCTATAAATTTCATTTATAATAAGTTATTGTTTTTAAACACCCAATCTATTATAGTACTTCCCCTCTCAGACCCTAATGTCAATTTCTCATGTTCCTGTCACATTAGTCTAAACCTCAGTTTCTAGGCACCCGTCTCTTTTCACATTGTATTTAAACTTAAAACCCAAAATTTTCCCATCTTAAAATACCAGCCTAGCAGCCTTTTTCCCGGCCCTTTTTCCATTCTTGTCCCTCTAATTTAACTTCATTTTCAATTCTTGGCCCGCTTCTCTTTCCCCAAATTATTTCTTTCCCTTTTATTTTTGGCCTGGCCTGTTTCTTATTTTTCCCTTTTAAATCTTTTCCCAACCTGGCCCGTTTCCCAATTTCCCTTTTTATTCATTTATTTTTCCAGCCCACAAAATTCTTTAAGTGAATTTTCACCAAGCCAACTTTCCCCAGCCCATTCTTTTTCCATTTAAATCAATTTCCTTGCGCTGGCCCGACCTGCTCTTTCTCCTCAGCCCACGCCCGCTCACTTACCCGACCCGACCCGCTAACCCCTTTCTTCTCCCCCAACGGCTCATTTCTTTTTCCCGCGCGCGTTTTCTGGCGACCACGTCGCCGCGCTTCTCGCCTCCACCGACGCTCACGCTCGCGAGCGTTACTCCCCACGACGCACACATTTCCCTGCGACCCGCTCCCTCAACGTTCACCTCTCTTCACTCCCATCACTTTCTCCTTCTTCCTCCTCTTCTCGCTACACTCCCGAACCACCATCACCCCGTACAATCCACACCCGAGCTCGACCACCAACTCCATCGACACCCTTCACCCTCCTCGTCAACATCATCATCGTCGCCATCTTACTCTCTCTCGATCTCTCGTCCTCATCCTTCTCGTTCACCCCAGCAACCCACTGCCCAAGCCTTCGCCGTCACCGCCGCCGACTGCAACCCTCATCATTCCTCGCTCGCCTCGACCTCCTTCCACCACCGTCACTACCCTCCATCCTCCACCCTCGCTCACCGCAGCCGACCACCCTCGCACCCATCGCCGCCGGCACCTCCACAGAGCCCCCTGCATCCGAGCTTGACCACCCCTGCCTGACGCCGGCGAGCTCCTCGTCTCATCATCGACGTACCTACACCTCGTCGACCGCCTCATCATCATCATCATCATCATCATCATCCTCAGCTATCTCTCCCCCTCTGTCCCTCTCTCTCTCTAACTCCCTGCATCTCATCTCTCTCTCTCAGTTCTCTCTCTCTCTCTAACTCCCTGCATCTCATCTCTCTCTCTCAGTTCTCTCTCTCTCTCTATCTCGTTTCTCTCTCTCTCTCGTTTCTCTCTCAGCTCTCTCTCTAACTCTCTCTCTCTCTAAACTCTCTCTCACTCACTGCCTCTCTCTCTCTCTGTAACTCTCTCTCTCTCTAACTCTCTCTCACTCACTGCCTCTCTCTCTCTCCCTGTAACTCTCTCTCTCTCTAACTCTCTCTCACTCACTGTCTTTCTCTCTCTCTGTAACATGTCTCTCTCTCTCTCAACTCCTCTTCATAAGAACCCTAGACCAAACCTAATCCAACATTCACGAGTCGAGCCCCGGCATTCCGTCGAGCACCTACGGAGATCGTCGTTGCCGCTGCCGTGCATCACCATAACGTCTCCAGGCAAGTATTTTACTTGCTTACATGCTATTTACCTAAGTTACGATCTTTAATTACATATATTATAAAGTTGCAAGTTTAGATCAATTATGTGCCATACCTGTTCGACGCGTGTTCCCAAAGAAAATACTATTCTAAATTGACGGAACTGGATTACTTACCTTGGCCCTTGCTGCGATGAACACCGTGTGCAAGTTTCGCTGGAAAATATGACCGTTAACGATTAAAACAACTACCCCCAAGTTTAACCGTAAAACTGGAATTTTATTGTACCTGAAAACCGTTAAATTCACCATAAATCATATACATACTAGAATGGTGCGTTCGAGGGCTCAATTCGAAGCCAACTCGACGAACTTTAACCCTATGCTAGTTTCCAGATATTCCTAAACTTAAATTGTGATGATATTTGGATCGGAGTGCGACTCTGGACTGCAGTCCAGAGCGACTCCAGTTATTGCTTGCTGTTCCGTAATGGGTACCACAAGATCTCCTTAACTCGAAGATTGCGTAACTCCACTGCGTATTATAGGTAAATCTGTTATCTAGACAAAACAATTGGTTTCATTCTGTTTCGTTACCGTTTGATATTTAATCTGTAATTTAATAGATCGGGACGCATAACAGTCCCAGCAGAATCAGAACTGACATATTAGTGTTAAACAGTGTATATCTCCTGACGTGCAGATGAGATTGAAGATCCGTCTATTACATTGAAAACCTTACTGAAAACCCTAGATTTCATTCAACTGTAGCGTCGCTAAAATCTGATCCCAACTTAGATTAAAATGCGTTGCGAAACGGACTTCTGATTCTGAAACCGGATTTCCAGCCGCGAGCGCTTAAAATGAAATGGTTATAATTAATGATCCTGGAACCTGATTGGCTTGAAACTAAATTCGATGGATGGAAAACTGAACATACTAATTATTACCTGTTTATCATTTCGCTAAACTATATACGTACGTTTCATGATAAATCGTGCAAGTGATAGAACACCAATTTTTATGACACTTTAATCATGCTTCATATACTGTTTACGTATCATATCATATCCATATCATCGCAGTGATTACCTAGTGATATCGTGCATTTACCCAGTGTTAGATTTTAGTGATGATTGTGGCAAGTACATCAGTGTTCGTGTATCCGTGAATAAGCGAAAGTGATACGTACTTGTACACAATCAGTGACCCTATTATTCTATTGCATTGTCGACGTCTGTGGGATGCGTGTATGTGTGACTATAAGTGGTATGGGACACTTATGGAAGCGCTTGCACGGGTGTCACAGATAAGGCATCCGACACTGCCATCTATCTTAGGTATTAGTCGGGACGTGCTTGATGGAGGTCCTGCCTCCAATTCTCGCGTAGACTTGTCACGGATCGATTAGTATTTAGGGTTATGGTTAGCGTTTGATGTAGACCACGTGGTGTGGGGTAGTTTAAGTGTGAGTTCAACAGAATCTCGGGAGTCCCATGCCGGCTTATATATTTAGGGAGATATATGGAGATTTACAGGGTATGTGATATTCACCGTGATATACTTGTTACATGTTGGGCCCGTGGTCCCTTGCCCTTGGGTTCTACCCTTGGGTGGAGGACACTCGCGAGTGGTTGACTCTTACACTTGGACTGACGATAGGCTTAGTGACCTGTACAGTGAGACTTAGAGACTGATAGGGATACGGGCATTTATATACCTTATATACTGTGTTGACATACGTGACCTATCGTTCTACTGCTTTACTGCTCCGCTGCATTGATTACTGCACATTCATATTCATGCTGTCATTAATTTACTGTTATTCATATCCATTACCACTGTTAGAACTGTCACTTGATTTTTATATATATTATATTGTTATTGTGTCTCCCTGACGACCTGAGTATTCATGCTCAGTGTGAGGAGAAGATTTAGCCTGGACCAGAACTAGACGTGCATCACAGACTTCTTGACTTGCCATTCCGAGTTACATTCGTTTGTTCCACTTCAGGTCAGTCTTTACATTGTTTCTTTCAGTTACTGCATTTCTCATTACCTGCGCATCTTTCACTGTTTACCATGAAACACTAGAAGCCGAAGTGTGACTACGGCAGGACTTTTCCTTGACCGTAGGAGCATGGCTGGCCTTGTCTACCCCTCGTATTCCGTATTTTGGGAAGCGGGGCGTGACAGGAGACAATAGAGGATTTACGATGGGGAGGCAATGAGGCGAGGATGGTCGACGGTAGAGGAACGTTGATGGTGGAAGTGGCCCCTGGTCGGGTCCGGTTCGCTCCGAAGGACAAAACCGTGCGGCTTCGCCTAGAGCGGACTATACCGTCTGTATTGGGGGTGGGTTGTGATAGAATAGTATCAGAGCTGGTCCCTTAATAGTAGGTCTGTGGTTAGAGGAGGAACCATTGTTCAAAGGTGGAGAGAATGTCGGGACCCAGTTCTTGCTCACGGAATAAAGCAGGTCTGTAGTCGCTCCGAAAGACAAAATCGTGTGGCTTTGCCTAGAGCGGACAATACCGTCTGTATTGGGGGTGGGTCATAACAGAATGGTATCAAAGCTGGTCCCTCAATAGTAGGTCCGTGGTTCGAGGATGAACCATTGTTCAAAGGTAGGGAGAATGTCGGGACCCGGTTCTTTCTCACGGAATAAAGTAGGTCTGTAGTAGGTCCGGTTCCGCTCCGAAGGACAAAAGCGTGCGACTTCGCCCAGAGCGGACAATACCGTCTGTATTGGGGGTGGGTCATGACAAACATCGACAGTGGAGGCAATAGAGGATCAACGATGGGGCGGCAATGAGGCGAGGATGGTCGACGGTAGAGGAATGTTGATGGTGGAAGTGGCCCCTGGTCGGGTCCGGTTCACTCTGAAGGACAAAACCGTGCGGCTTCGTCCAGAGCGGACAATACCGTCTGTATTGGGGATGGGTCATGACGAAATGATATTGTTAGTTATATGTATCCGCTAGAGGCCATTTTTGTACATATGATGTATATTATAGTGGATGCTTGGATATATATAAAGAGGATTTTCTTGCTCGACATAATAGTATACTTTCTGGTTGTTCTTTGTCTTAACATGTAGACTTGTATTGTGATACTATCTAGCTCTCATATGTTGATAAAGCCCTTAGGATATGTACTTGACTACCAGGACTATGATGGAGATCATACTAGTGGGGCCAGGGTAGTTCGCAAGTACATCCTTTAATTGTTCCTAGTCGAGCGAATATCGAGACAGGGCATCGATATTCCTGAGTAGACTAGCGTATACGCTTCTTGACCCATATGATGGGCGATGGATGATCCCACATCTATTGGTGTTTGACATCAAAGATGGTATACGGGTGCTCAGTGGAGACTGGGTACACTGAACAGGACTCGCCGAGGACTTCTATGTGGTAGTATACCTATCGTCAGATAGCGGTCCTCTGGTGACACTGGTACAGGTTTGTCTGTAGACCCGAGATCATTATAGAGTCTTGTGCGGCTCCCACTATGCTTTGATTTACTTCCTACCACGCTCAAAGAAGACGTGCAAACAGGTGGATTTTGGGTACAGTCCCGAGTCGTATGGAGGCTGTTGGAGATAGTGCCCTCAGAGTCAATTATTGGATCACAGGCACGTGATTGCAATGATTGAGGGGGGACCTATTCCGGTAGGACAGTCTTACTCAAGATGATAGTATGCTATCTGGTTTATCTTTATCATCGTGTACTGTTTTAGGTGACCTTACAGGTCACTATTGCACGTTGATAGAGTCCCTAGGATTCTTGCTTGACTGCCAGCAGTATGAGGGCGATCATATACGTGGGAGCTGGGGTCTATAAGCAAATCCTTAAAAGGTCCCTAGTCGTGGGAGTTTCGGGACAGGGCATCGATTCTCCAGAGTAGACTAGTGTATACAGTTGAGACCCGGACGAGGGGCGGTGGCCGGTCTCACAAGCCACTGGTGTCAGTTGGTTCACCTAAGATGTATACAGATGCTCATTGGGTTATGAGTACACCGGACAGGACTCGCCGGGAACATGCTAGTTGGTCTTATACCTGACGTCAGATAGCAGTTCTCTGGTGACATGTGTACAGGTTAGTTCATCGACCTGAGATCGTCATTTGTCTCGTGTGAGTTCCCATTGTACTTTGATTACTACCCTACCACGCTCAAAGGAGAAGTGCAAACAGGTTTTAGTTGGGTACAGTCCCGAGCCACATGGAGGCAGTGAGCGGATCTGCAGGGGTTCGTCTCTCCCGGTATTGGGGGTAAGGTCGCGCTGTGTCTAGAAGAGCCCTTACACGAAGTTCTTGGCCAAGGCAGGAGATTTACTGGTAGGTATTCTAGTAGTATCTCAGGGTGTTCGGGGCTACACTCCGACACGACTTGTACCGCTTTTGGGGGTCTGACTTTTACCAACCCCCTAGGCCCGCCATGCGATGCTCATAGACGAACAGACCGGACTGTGCGGATATTGTCACTGACAGGCTCAGTAGGGTGTCAGGATGAGTTCGCTCATCGACATCCCTTTTGGTCAATAGCCGGTAGCCCGTCACGTATGGCTAATACCTCTGACGTGCTAGTGGTTAAATCCACAGCCATAGTATTGACGAGTCTTTAGAGTCCCCCACAGATAATTACTCAAGTTTCGGGCGAAACGCTGTAGAGGCCGTATGGAGATATGGCAGGGTTCGATCAGATACGTGCGGTATTGCACGGATCATGATCGGACGGAAAATACTAGCGGGCTTTGGTTTAAGTCAGATCCTAGTATTGTACAGTGTAGATTTTGTCTCGTTGCATTTGTATTCGGCCGGAATACAAATGCAGGTATGTATATACAGTAGCGGGGTTTTCCTGTAATTTATTACGGGACCAATTTTTGGAGTTGCCAGTTTGTTTTCCGTTTCGGCCATTTTTCTTTGTATCTTTCATTGGCTGAAGATTGGTGGAGGAGAGTTTATTTGCATTTGTGCAAATAAGCATTTTGGAGGGTGGCCTTTGCATATTATTGCTTCATGATGGTTGCACCCTCATTTGACTTTCCTTGGATAATCATTGCTTGACTTTCTTATTCATCATGGTTTACTTTTGGAGTCATCATGCTTGATGATGATGGTTGGTTATGATGAGGGAGTGTTGGATTTGTTTGTGATGATTTCTTCACATGATAACCCTTTTCTCTCTCTTTGATTATTGGCTCACTAACTAACCTCATTCATACTCTCTCCTCTGATTCTCTCTTGGAAAAAAAAGGGGCCGGCCACATTCAAGGTGGGGGCTGTCCAAATTGTTAGTGGTGGGATTTTGGTTCTCTTCATGTTTATAAAATCCCACAAGTTCCATCTTCATAAGCTCATATCATTCCTCCATCAAAAGGCAACTTCTAGTAAACCCCAAAGAGACAAAGCATTCTACAGTCAACCTACAGCTTCTTTAGGCACGTCGGCTCGCCAACTTCGTGCCCGAGCTGTCTCGGTCCAGAGGTTGGAGCCCGTAAAAGAACCCGGCGATGTGGTGCCCTTCCGGCGAGGCGGTGAAGACTGGAGATTCCGCGGGGAGATCGGGACGACGACGAGAAGACCGAAGAACACGGATCGCTCGGTATATCTCTCTACCCCTTCTCTAGTTAGCTAGGATTAGATTAATGGCCCGATCCGGGATTTTTGTACGCGGTGGTGCCGGTTCAAAAGTTAAAGTAAAGTATCGTTTCCGCATTTTGGCCTCGTTCCGACGGCCGGGGCGCCGCCGTGCACTTACAGAGGCAATGAGCGATAGGAGGGGTTTCGTCTCTCCCGGTATTGGGGGTTGATGTTGCGCTATGCTCGATTGGCTATAACTGGAAGTCCCTGGTCCGGGCTGCTGCTGAGATTTACTGATAAGTGTTATCAGTAGTTTCTCGAACCGTTATATGCCAGACATCGGCATGACTTATCACGTTACTGGGGTCTGACGATTTCCACCCCTAAACATGATATGCGACATATCAGATGAAGAGACCGGACTGTACGGTAGTGTTACTGATAGGCTTCATGGAGAGTATGGATGAGCTTGCTTGTTGATCTTCATATCGCTCGATACCCGGGTAGCCTTACGTCCAGCTAGTACCGCTGACGGCTTGTAGATGACTGATGTGATCATCACCTACTGCCGGCGTATTGACGAGTCTTTAGAGTCCCACACAAAAGTTTCCTGGTTCGAGCGAAATTAAGTAGGGCACATATGTGATATGTGCGTGGGCCTGATTAAATACGTGTATGTGATACCGTATTGTAATCTGGCAGTTATCTGGTATCGGTTAGGTCATATGTGATATGACCATATTATCGAATCAAGTGTTGATTTGATAATGTGATATTCAGATAAATGACATTAGTCGGTTATATGTGATATAACCGGATTATTAGATCAAGTGTTGATTTAATAATGTGATATAATTATATCTTAACTAATATCATTAGCTCACTAATTTCTTTATTTATAGATATATATATTAATGTATATTTGATATATATATATATATATATATATATATATATATTATATGAAGCATGATATGTTTTTCTATTTTTAGAAAATGGAAAAATGAGGTGTAAATTATGGAGATATTTTGGGTATGGACGAGGCATGGGCTTATATGGTTTTTTATTATTCTTGACTCACTATTTAAGCATGGTTGCAATTTAGAATTGCAATTTATTCCATGCTTGAATGAGTGAGGAGAGAAATGATTCATATTATTGTTTCTACACTTGCTTCATGCTTAATGCCTTAGCCGTTTTCTTTGAGCTTCTTCTTCCTCTTGATCTCTACAATTTCTTCATCCCACCTCCAAGCTCAAACCCTCACATGAGATGTGAATCATTGAGCTTGTGAGTAACCTAGTGAGCTTATTATATCCCCTACTTCATCATCCTACACTTGACTAGCGATCAAGTGTAGCGTGTTTCATACACTAAAGAGTTTAGTGTAAAGAAATCTTAAGTTGGAGGGACTTCGCGTGGATCATCTTCAGCACGAAGGTCATCGGAGGAAGCTCGTTCAAAGTCTCAAGAGAAGCCTAGTGGAGTCGCGGGACTACTACATGGAGCAAGTGATGAGAATGACCGCCTACAAAGGTTGTATTCTTGTTCTCTAGATGTAAAGTAGTTTACATTGGGTTTTGTCTAAATCTCTAGTTAAAGATTCTAAATTTAGTGTTCGTTAGCATGGCAATTTTTTGAAAACGGCATGGACGATACCTCCCGAAACCTTACTGTCGTGCTAGGGAACTTTACTGTGGTATCAGAGCCAAGCTAAAGATTTAGACAATGTTTGTTAGATTATGAAACCGAAATTGCTCCGAAACTTGAAACACGAAAACAAAGTTTCTGCCAAATTTTAAAGTCGTCAAATTTTTTTTTAAACAACTGCAGAATGTTATATGAGATGTAACATGAACACCGAGCAAATACGAGCCCATTCCACCGGTTTTTGGCCGAGCACATGCCTCCAAAATCCGAGCAGGCCGGCCCCAGTTCATCTTCTGGGCTTCATATTTTTTTGGTGTTCTGGTCTCTGGGTTTGGTGTTTCAGGTGTTGTTTGTTTTTGCTAAAATTTCATGAAATGTTAATTTTCTATAAAGGCAACTCAGAGTGTTTCGTAGTCGTAATTCTAACTATATTTTGGGTTATTTAGACGGTGTTAAAAAGTTCGAACGGATCTCAAATATCCACTTTAACCCTTGCCGGAAAATTTTCCAAGAGTTGGATTTTTTCCGAGTTAAAGAACATTCAAATATCATGCAAGTGATTCGATGGACCCTCTAGAAGAACAAAACCCTAACTCGATTCTATGACCGTAAGAACCGCCGCCAAACCCTCGGGTTTGCGGTAGTTCCGCGGCGCCATAGGTGAGGCAAGGGTTGGCCCTTCTACGGTTGGTCCATAGGTACTGTGGCATGTTATGAGTATTTTTAAACTGCGTTCAAGTGTTGAGCTTTTTGGGTTATATTGGGTGTTTGTTGGTTCGATCGGAATGTTTAACATCATTTAGCTCTTTGATGACATGTGATGCTATGTGTTGCTTGGATATGTTATATTGGATCGTCGTGTTTTGAATAGCCGGGGTTTTATGTGAGATGAGAGTTTTTATTTTCATTCATGTAAAATCCATTGTATGTAATATTCTTTTATTGGGGCACTTTCGGGTTGAGGATGATGTCACCATTGTTGTATATTATTTACTTTTCCGCATTATGATAGACCCAAGGAGGGGTGCACAAGTAACCGGGTTCTAGAGTCCAGTGGGAGACCATCTCGAGGAGTCAAGTCCGGGTCTCCTAACTCTAGAATTGGTAGGGTTGCTTTCCGCTCTCGTAGGGGTCTAGGGATGTGGGTTTTGCTATTCATCACGACCATGGAATCCGTGTTTTATACTGGTTTAACTTAAAACACGGAATTTCTAGTATATCCAATATTTCATATGTTATCTTCTACTGCTGATATTCTGTGATGTGATCACTTTATATGCGTGAGACGAATGCTTTATTATTGTGTATATGATATATAATAAACGTTGCTTATGTTTTTCACCCGCGCTGGTCCCGCCCTGCTATGCCGTTAGTTAAGTAACCTAACGGTGCATAACGGGACACTGTGGCGAATGCGGATGGCATAAGCGTACATTGTATTTTCGTTTTTTCTATGATGCTTAGGAAGCTTAATTGATGGGACTTCATTAATGAGATTAAAGAAAGAAAAGAAACCAAAATGATGTTGTAGAATCAAATTTTCAAAAAAGGGTAGCTCTAGTTTTTGCTTTGCATAGCGGTATTCCTTATAGAATATCCAGCACCTTATTCGATAAGGAAAGAGCCGAGATCCCTTCACCGGGAGTGGCCTCTTTAGCGGAACTAGTAAAAGCCTCAAAAACACTCCTTTTCAAAATCACTCGATTCTGCAACGATATCAAGTTCATTACGCAAAAGGTTTTCTTAAAAACCTGACGTAGCTCTCCGCCATTTCAGATAAGTATTGTTTAGTATTCGTGCTACGTTTGTTGGCCTGCGTCAAGGCGTAGTGTGCGGTACCTATTTAGTGCTTATCTGCTGCATATGATGCGATTGGATTAGGGTATTCGTGCGACTTTGTTGGCCTGCGTCAAGGGTCATGCGGGTGGGTTTAATTTAATCAAGAAATGTACGGGTTGAACTTGACTAGCGGACTATGGTTTGTTGCCCTGCGTCAAGGTCATAGGATGCTAGGGGCAAAATATTATATCGGGAATTTCAAGTGTTGAAATTTGCAATCAGATTGCATACCTTCTATGAAATGGTTAGATCCCGATACCCACTGCGAGTAAGAGTTACTCCTGAGAGAGTTTTACACATCATAATTAGCCAATCAAGTAGGTGTCTAGAAAGGTGTTAACGGGGTCACGCCCCTAAGAAAATGAGGTTTATTTTAATTAGGTCCATGCCAAAGCACGGGGAACCTCCCTCAAAGTACCGGCACTGGCCTGACTGAAAGATTGGCAAACTTGTAAGGTGTAATTAATCTCTGCTAGTCTTACCTTTTAGAGTTTGAAGGAAGATTTGATAAAAACAGTGGGAGCCTTCCTGATTAGATAAGATAATAACCAATCTAATCTTGCAAAGAGCGCACGCTAACGCGTTACCTTCTCTCTCTCTCCAGACAGCAACCAATGTCACACCTTAATTAAGATAATAATATGGATGTATTGACCGAACCCGCTTGTTATACTGAGCAGGGGAACGTTGGTTCTGCTCCAACTTATAAGTGTTATAAGTCCGAGCAGGAAATAGGAACATATACGGATTCCCACGCCATCCAAACGAAGAATAAGCATATTGATGCATCTTCTTCGGGAGTGTTAGTTACAGAGAACTGTTTCTCAGTACACTCTACGTCCTGGGTATTAGATACTGGATCGGGATCCCACATATGCAATTTGTTGCATGGACTAAGGAAAGGTAGAGAACTGGGAAAAGGTGATCATTCTCTAAAAGTAGGGAATGGTGCAAGTGTTGCAGCCAAAGCATTTGGTGAATATCACCTTGTATTGCCAACTGGGAATACATTGATCCTGAACGATTGTTATTACGTATCCTCTATGATATGCAATTTAATATCAATTTCTTTATTAGAGAAAGAAGGATATAACTTTGTAGTAGAGAATAATGTTATGAACGTTTACCTAAATCAAGTGTTGATTGGGTTTGGTGCGTTATGTAACGGATTATACATTCTGAATCAAAACACGGTTTTTAATGTACAGAACACACACAAGAGGAAAAGTTCAGAAATGAACGAATCCTTCTTGTGGCATTGTAGACTAGGTCATATCAATGCGACACGACTGGCTAAGTTACATAAAGATGGATATTTGAATCCGTTCGATCTTGCATCTTATGAAACTTGCCAGTCATGTCTCAAAGGCAAGATGACCAAAACTCCATTTACAGGACACGGAGAAAGAGTTATGGAACTCTTGGGACTGATACAAAGTGATGTATGCGGTCTCATGTCTACACATGCCAGGAATGGTTCCTGATATTTCATTACATTCACCGACGATCTCTCAAGATTCGGTCATGTGTTCCTGTTGAAACACAAGTCTGAAACTTTTGAGAAATTCAAAGAATATAAGCATGAAGTTGAGAACCAGACGGGTAAAAGTATTAAAATCCTTCGATCTGATCGGAGAGGAGAATACTTGAGCACGGAATTTCGTGGCTATCTAAAAGAGAATGGGATTCTCAGCTTACTCCTCTGTATACACCACAGCACAACAGTGTATCGGAGCGGAGGAATCGCACCCTATTAGATATGGTGCGCTCTGTGATGAGTACTGCTGAGTTGCTTATTTTCTTTTGGGGATATGCACTAGAGACAGCTGCAGACCTATTGAATATGGTTCCCACCAAATCTGTGCCAACCACTCCGTATGAGATATGGAAGGGAAAGAGACCATGTCTTAATTATGTTAAGATATGGGGTTGTCCAGCATATGTGAAAACACAAAATTCGGACAAGTTCAAGGCAAGGTCTTTTCTGTGTAAGTTTATTGGATATCCCAAACATTCGCGAGAGTATATCTTCTACCACACCGAGGAACAAAAAGTGTTTGTTTCTCGACATGCCACCTTTTTAGAAAAGGAATTTCATGAAAAAGAAATTAGTGGCAGGGAGGTAGAACTGGAAGAAGTTTCAACTTCACAAACTATAACAGAAGATTTGGTAGAACCAGAGAATTCGATAGTTCCTAATGAAGCTCAGCCTCTCATCCGATCTAATAGGGTTCCTCATCCATCTGAGAGATACTACGGTTTTCTCATTGATGGTGGGAGTGAGGATTGCATCATGGAAGATGATGACCCAACTAGCTTCGAGCAGGCCATCACGAGTGGGGACTCTGTGAAATGGCTGGATGCAATGCGATCTGAGATGGAATCCATGTACACCAACAAAGTATGGACTTTGGAAGTTGCTACCGAAAGGGTAAAATCCATTGGGAGCAAATGGATTTTAAAGAAGAAACTTGGTGTAGATGGAAAAGTTGAGACTTTCAAAGCTAGACTTGTTGTAAAAGGTTTTCGTCAACGACCATGTGTGGATTATAATGAAACCTTTTCTCCAGTGGCTATGCTTAAGTCCATCCGGATCCTACTTGCCATCGCTGCATACCATAACTACGAAATCTGGCAAATGGATGTTAAGACCGCCTTTCTAAATGATGATTTAGAAGAGAGCGTGTACATGACTCAGCCGGAGGGCTTCGTAGACAGTGGGAGCAGCAGAAAGGTGTGCAAGCTATTTAAATCAATCTACGGGTTGAAGCAGGCATCGCGGAGTTGGAACATCTATTTTGAAGAGGTAATCAAAGAGTTTGATTTCATCAAAAACGTAGATGAACCTTGTATATACAAGAAAGTCGCAGAGAGTAAGGTCGTCTTCCTCGTATTGTACGTGGATGGCATACTCTTGATAGGAAATGACGTTCCTATGCTGCACTCGGTCAAGCTCTTCTTATCATAAAGATTCTCAATGAAAGATCTAGATAATGCCTCCAACATCTTGGGGATTAAGATCTATAGATATAGATCTAAACAGATACTGGGATTGTCCCAATCCAGGTACATTGACACCGTACTAAAGAGGTTTAGTATGGAAGATTCCAAGCGTAGGAATATACCCACGATCTCTGGACTCACTCTCTCCAAGGAGATGTCTCCCAAGTCTGATTTGGAGAGAGCTCGCATGCAAGGGATACCCTATGCTTCGGCAGTAGGCTCTATCATGTACGTGATGTTATGTATCAGACCTGATGTAGCGTACTCACTAAGTGTAGTGAGTAGGTATCAAGCAGATCCAGGAGAGAATCACTGGATTGCTGTGAAGAACATTCTCAAGTACTTAAGAAGCACTAAAGAGATGTTCTTAGTGTCTGGTAATGGTGAACTCTAAGTGGGGTCCTTTACCGACTCGAGCATCCAGAGTGATAAGGACGACAGTAAGTCGGTCTCGGGTTTTGTCTTTACCCTCAACGGAGGGGCGGGGTGTTAGAAGAGTTCCAAGCAAGACACCGTTACAGACTTGACGATGGAGGCTGAATACATCGCTGCCAACGATGCTACCAAAGAAGCTGTCTGGATGAAGAAGTTCATTACTGAGCTTGGTGTGGTTCCATCCATTGAGCATCCAATACCTGTGTATTGTGATAACAATGGAGTAGTGGGTTTAGCCAAGGAACCCAGGTCCCATCAGAGATCCAGACATATTCTGAGGCGGTATCATCTGATTTGGGAGATAGTTGATCGCCGGGAGATCGAGATCAGGAGAGTTGACACGAAGGACAACGTAGTAGATCCACTCACAAAGGCCCTCCCCCAGACACATTTTGAGAGACTTTTTGGGATGTTGGGTATGAGATACTACAACACATGGCTTTAGTGCAAGTGGGAGATTGTTAGTTATATGTATGCCCTAGAGGCCATTATTGTACATATGATGTATATTATAGTAGATGCTTGGATATATATAAAGATGACTTTCTTGCTCGACATAATAGTGTGCTATCTGGTTGTTCTTTGTCTTAACATGTAAACTTGTATTGTGATACTGTCTAGCTCTCACATGTTGATAAAGCCCTTAGGATATGTACTTGACTGCCAGGACTATGATGGAGATCATACTAGTGGGGCCAGGGTAGTTCGCAAGTACATCCTTTAATTGTTCCTAGTCGAGGGAATATCGAGACAGGGCATCGATATTCCAGAGTAGACTAGCGTATACGCTTCTTGACCCATATGATGGGCGATGGATGATCCCACATCCATTGGTGTTTGACATCAAAGATGGTATACGGGTGCTTAGTGGAGACTGGGTACACTGAACAGGACTTGCCGAGGACTCCTGTGTGGTAGTATACCTATCTTCAGATAGTAGTCCTCTGGTGACACTGGTACAGGTTAGTCTGTAGACCCGAGATCGTCATAGAGTCTTGTGCGGCTCCCACTGTGCTTTGATTTCCTCCCTACCACGCTCAAAGGAGACGTGCAAACAGGTGGATTTTAGGTACAGTCCTGAATCGTATGGAGGCAATGAGCGATGGGAGGGGTTTCGTCTCTCCCGGTATTGGGGGTTGATTTTGCGCTATACTCGATTGGCTATAACTGGAAGTCCCTGTCCAGGGCTGCTGCTGAGATTTACTGATAAGTATTATCAGTAGTTTCTCGAACCGTTATAAGCCAGACATCGGCATGACTTATCACGTTACTGGGGTCTGACGATTTCCACCCCTAGACATGATATGCGACATATTAGACGAAAAGACCGGACTGTACGGTAGTGTTACTGATAGGCTTCATAGAGAGTATAGACAAGCTTGCTTGTTGATCCTCATATCGCTCAATACCCGGGTAGCCTTACATCCAGCTAGTACCGCTGACGGCTTGTAGGTGACTGATGTGAACATCACCTACTGCCGGCGTATTGACGAGTCTTTAGAGTCCCACACAGAAGTTTCCTGGTTCAAGCGAAATGAAGTAGGGCACATATGTGATATGTGCGTGGGCCTGATTAAATACGTGTATGTGATACTGTATTGTAATCTGGCAGTTATCTGGTATCGGTTAGGTCATATGTGATATGACCAGATTATCGAATCAAGTGTTGATTTGATAATGTGATATTCAGATAAATGATATTAGTCGGTTATATGTGATATAACCGGATTATTAGATCAAGTGTTGATTTAATAATGTGATATATATTATATGTGAAATAATTATATCTTAACTAATATCATTAGCTCACTAATTGCTTTATTTATATTTATATATATATATATTAATGTATATTTGATATATATATATATATATATATATATATATATATGTATGTATGTATGTATGTATATGTGTGTGTGTGTGTGTGTGTATTATATGAAGTATGGTATGTTTTTCTATTTTTAGAAAATGGAAAAATGAGGTGTAAATTGTGGAGATATTTTGGGTATGGATGAGCCATGGGCTTATATGGTTTTTTATTATTCTTGACTCACTATTCAAGCATGGTTGCAATTTAGAATTGCAATTTATTCCATGCCTGAATGAGTGAGGAGAGAGATGATTCATATTATTGTTTCTACACTTGTTTCATGCTTAATACCTTAGCCATTTTCCTTGAGCTTCTTCTTCCTCTTGATCTCTACAATTTCTTCATCTCACCTTCAAGCTCAAACACTCACATGAGATATGAATCATTGAGCTTGTGAGTAACCTAGTGAGCTTATCATATCCCCTACTTCATCATCCTACACTTGACTAGCGATCAAGCGTAGCGTGTTTCATACGCTAAAGAGTTTAGTGTAAAGAAAGCTTGAGTTGGAGGGACTTCACGTGGATCATCTTCGGCACAAAGGTCATCGGAGGAAGCTCGTTCAAAGTCTCAAGAGAAGCCTAGTGGAGTCGCGGGATTACTACACGGAGCAAGTGAAGAGAAGGACCATCTACAAAGTTTGTATTCTTGTTCTCTAGATGTAAAGTAGTTTACATTAGGTTTTGTCTAAATCTCTAGTTAAAAATTCTAAGTTTAGGGTTCGTTAGTATGGAAATTTTGAAAACGGTATGGACGATGCCTCCCGAAACCTTGCTGTCGTGCTAGGGAACCTTACAGGTATCAGAGCTGGTCTCTCAATAGTAGGTCTGTGGTTCGAGGAGGAACCATTGTTCAAAAGTGGGGAGAATGTCGGGATCCGATTGTTGCTCACGGAATAAAGTGCCACATGAAACAGAGTGCCATGCTAAGTGTCATGCCTCCTGGGAAGTGGCCCTTGGCCGGGTCCGGTTCCACTCCGAAGGACAAAAGCGTGCGGCTTCACCCAGAGCGGACAATACCGTCTGTATTGGGGGTGGGTCGTGACAAACGTCAACAGTGGAGGCAATAGAGGATCGACGATCGGGCGGCAATAAGGCGAAGATGGTCGACTGTAGAGGAACGTTGACGGTGGAGGCAGTAGAGGATAGACGACGGGGTAGAGATGAGGCGAGGATAGACGATGGGGGTGGGAAGTGGCCCCTGGTCGGGTCCGGTTCGCTTCGAAGGTCAAAACCGTGCGGTTTCGTCCAGAGCGGATAATACCGTCTGTATTGGGGGTGGGTCGTGACAGAATGGTATCAGAGCTGGTTCCTCAATAGTAGGTCTGTAGTTCGAGGAGGAACTATTGTTCAAATGTGGGGAGAATGTCGGGACTCGGTTCTTGCTCACGGAATAAAGAGACACACGAAATAGAGTGCCATGCTAAGTGTCATGCCAAGTGGGTGGGGCCACCTCTTGAATCCGTGGGGGCCATTTCTTGAGTCCGTGGGACCCACTCTAGAACAATGGGGAATCTTTGGAATATATTCCGAAAGTGGGCAGATCCGGAACTATAGATGAAATGATACCACTCTTAATACAGAGGCGCTTTTTAAGTGAACCGACACTACAGGAGCTTGAGAACTCCGTAGTTAAGCATGGTCGGGCTAGGAAAGTCCTGGGATGGGTGACCTCCTGGAAGTGGCCCCTGGTCGGGTCCGGTTCCGCTCCGAAGGACAAAAGCGTGCGGCTTCGCCCAGAGCGGACAATACCATATGTATTGGGGGTGGGTCGTGACAAACGTCGACAGTGGAGGCAATAGAGGATCGATGATGGAGCGGCAATGAGGCGAGGATGGTCGACGGTAGAGGAACGTTGACGGTGGAGGCAGTAGAGGACATATGACGGGGTGGAGATGAGGCGAGGATAGACGATGGGGCGGGGAGGATCGACAATGGTGGAGACGGCGAGGACGGTGGAAGCGAAGGCAAGGAGTGTCGACGATGGAGCCAAAAGAATTCGACAGGTTCGTAAGGAAAAAGAGTCGACCATCCTCGCCATAGATCTTACGTGCAAAGTAATACACAAACCTCTTGTTATACACAACTTTCGACCGTTGAATTCGATTTTAGATGAATTTGGACCGTTGGATACAATAGGATGGAAGCTATTTTCCATCAAATAGCAGGGACCCCGAATCTAGTTCCCGAGGGTTTTTTTTACGAGAGAGAAAAGGGGGAAATTTTTCAAGACAGTGGTGAGGGGAGGGTATTTTAGTCACTCCATCCTAAATATACTATTTAGGCCTGATTTTAAGCAGGTCCAAGGTCGGGTCCGTTTCGCTCCAAAGGACAAAACCGTGCGGGTTCGCTCAGAGCGGACAATACCGTCTGTATTGGGGGTGGATCGTGACAAACGTTGACAGTGGAGGCAACAGAGGATCGACGATAAGGCAACAATGAGGCGAGGATGGTCGATGGTAGAGGAACGTTGACGGTGGAGGCGGTAGAAGACCGACGACGGGGTGGAGATGAGGCGAGGATAGACGATGGGGCGGGGAGGATCGACAATGGTGGAGACGACGAGGACGGTGGAAGCGAAGGCAAGGAGTGTCGACGGTGGAGCCAAAAGAATTCGACAGGTTCGTAAGGAAAAAGAGTCGACCATCCTCGCCATAGATCTTACGTGCAAAGCAATACACAAGCCTCTTGTTATACACAACTCTCGACCGTTGAATTCGATTTTAGATGAATTTGGACCGTTGGATGCAATAGGATGGAAACTATTTTTCATCAAATAGCAGGGACTCCGAATCTAGTTCCCGAGGGTTTTTTTTTACGAGAGAGAAAAGGGGGAAATTTTTCAAGACAGTGGTGAGGGGAGGGTATTTTAGTCACTCCATCCTAAATATACTATTTAGGCCTGATTTTAAGCAGGCCCAAGGGTTTTCTCACTAAGTTTTTCAACATTGGTCCCTTTCCATCTATTTTGAAAATATTAGGGGTTTTTTCACAAGTCCGGGATAGGCCGGGGCTTTTTTACAATTTACCCTTTAATATATACCAACCAATAAAGAAACACTTTAACATCCACTGTTAACTTATACCAGCATGTACCCAAAAGATAAACACACTAATGAATAAATTCTTTACCTACCAACTATTTATCCATACTTGAGTAACTAATAAGAAAATACCTTACTTACCCACTATTAACCCATATTGTAACAACTAATAAAGAAATGCTCTACCTACCAGCTATGAACCCATTCCTACTATTAACTCATACTTGCATGTATCCATATTGTAATAACTGATAAAGAAATAAAATTTATGTGTGTGTGTGAGAGAGAGAGAGAGAGAGGCCGCGTTCATCTATACAAAAGCACAAAATTAATTTGGGGACTCGAGGCTTGAAACATAAGAGTAGAGATATATCCTGACATAGAAAGAAAAAGTGGGAAACAACAATACAGTTGTCATGTCACTACTTTACTACCCCTTTACGTTTCACAATGCTTGTCTTGTTTTCGTCTTCTTTTTTCTTAAATTTTGCCCCCTTTCATCCTATCAATAAACATGCTTCAATTACCAACACACTTAAAATTTAAAATATAAAGCTCCTAATCTAACCATATATTGGAAAAATAAATCTCAGGTCTGGTGAACTTCTTCATGCATGATCAAGTCTCTCGAAATTAATTAAATGTATCTAAGTGTCAAAGAAGAAATATACATTTATAGATTTTTCAAAATTTCTTGGTAAAGTAATTTTTTCCTTAACATGTGTACAAAAGCAAAAATGGACTAATCTCTACTATTATAATGATAACTTTTTTGAGATGCCATATAATTTTGTAACTCGCTCATATCTATCCTTTTTTAATAAACACAAGAAAAATAGAGAAAAAAATGTTTTCATTTATAATGGATCAGGTGTCATGTCATCATAATAAGACGAATTATAACAAATACGACTCTCTCCCACGACTTTTCAAATTCAAAATCAAACCTAAAAAATCGAGCCAAAATTTTCATATATAGTCTTCTACAACATCGATAAAACATCTTTATGGAGCCAAAATTCTATCTAAAACAAATTATGGGGTCTAATAAAAATAGTTATGAATATGGAGATGGGAAAAAATAAAAAGAGTTCAAAATAAATACAACGTGTATATGGCACATACAAAATAATAGTATTATAAACCGGAGGCACTAACGTCTGTGCAAAAGTCCTCGTAATCTACAGGTATATTTTCAAAGTGTCTTGGTAAGTGCAATAGCAAACCTTTTGTCATTCCAAAAGAATTTGCATTATAACAACTAGATTATTGCATATATATATATATATATATATATATTGGAAGTTGTGCATAAAGAATAAGGTCAAAAAGCAGCATTTTACCTGTCCATCTGTATTCCCTTTTCGTATGTAACAAAAAGATAAAAGAGAGGGCTTGTATCATTTAAAAATTGGTGTAATACAGGGTCCATGATGTTTAGTTGCATGTGATTAAGAGTATAAGTGGGTAGAAGAGAAACGGCGTAATGATATTTATGTGGACTGCTTGGGAGGCGAGAAAAATGTATCTTTTTGGGGATATTTTTCAGAAAAGATGAAAAGGACACATGACATTATTACAATTTTAGCATGTGTGATAGCTTGTTTATGTTAGCTGATGTGACCCTTTAAAATGTTGTTTTTTCCTCAAAAGATACACCCTCGAAGAGAGAGAATAGAAGATATACGGAACCTTTGATGGCAAGACCCACTTAGATTGGCAGAATTTTTTTCTCATTTTTCAATTTTCCTTAGGGAAAAACAAGAAAATGAAATATTCTTCATAAAATTACTGCATATTGTAGTATTTTGCATTGGGCGTCTCTATTGCCACAGTCAAAATAGCTATAGCCATAGCCTAATAAATGATCTCAATTCCTTATTTCCTTATTTACCCCTCTTTTTTTAAGGCCATCTTTCTCTCTCTCTCTACTTTTCTCTCTCCTGCCCCCACAAAGCTAAATACAACAGATAATTCAAGATCCACCAAGGTTAAATTTCCCGACTTGGGAAAAAATTCAAAAATAATCAAGAAAAAATGCTAAATATGTTTAAAGATCACTTTTTAAACCAATATATTACCTAATCAACACCAAATCATCATCATCATCATCATCATCATCTAATCTAGACCACAGCATCAAGATCCACCAAGCTAAATACAACAGATAAATACAACAGATAATTCAAGATCCACCAAGGTTAAATTTCCCGACTTGGGAAAAAATTCAAAAATTATCAAGAAAAAATGCTAAATATGTTTAAAGATCACTTTTTAAACCAATATATTACCTAATCAACACCAAATCATCATCATCATCATCATCATCTAATCTAGACCACAGCATCAAGATCCACCAAGCTAAATACAACAGATAATTTAAGATCCACCAAGGTTAAATTTCCCGACTTGGGAAAAAATTAAAAAATTATCAAGAAAAATTGCTAAATATGTTTAAAGATCACTTTTTAAACCAATATATTACCTGATCAACACCAAATCATCATCATCATCATCATCATCTAATCTAGACCACAGCATCAAGATCCACCAAGCTAAATACAACAGATAAATACAACAGATAATTCAAGATCCACCAAGGTTAAATTTCCCGACTTGGGAAAAAATTCAAAAATTATCAAGAAAAATTGCTAAATATGTTTAAAGATCACTTTTTAAACCAATATATTACCTAATCAACACCAAATCATCATCATCATCATCATCATCTAATCTAGACCACAGCATCAAGATCCACCAAGCTAAATACAACAGATAATTCAAGATCCACCAAGGTTAAATTTCCCGACTTGGGAAAAAATTCAAAAATTATCAAGAAAAATTGCTAAATATGTTTAAAGATCACTTTTTAAACCAATATATTACCTAATCAACACCAAATCATCATCATCATCATCATCATCTAATCTAGACCACAGCATCAAGAATTCAAGATACGATCAAACTAATATACAACCATCGATTCAAGATCTAACAACATAAATATCTCGATCTAAAAAAACCTCCAAAAAAGTATAAGAAAAATTCACGAAAATCAAATAAAAATAAAAGATAAGAGCAATACTTTCATATGTAAAATAACTCTTTCGATTTCGGCCATTTGCGCATCTATTAAAAAAATTAAAAAAATTCAAATTTTAAAATGTCATACTACTCCATATGTAAAATCCCTAATTTAACCATTTCATAATCTTCATTAATTCTCTTGAGATTTGTAAAAGATAAGAGCAATACTTTCATGCTTGCAATTTGTCTATCCAAAAGTTTACACAAGAAATAAAATAATAAGACTCACAACACCTAAATAATAGTGTCAAATATGTGGGCTTATGGTGTTTGTCTCTTGGATAAACTTTGGATAGAAAAATTGCGGCAGAAAAAATGTTTTTGTGAAGATAAAGAAAAAGAGATTTATTTTCCCAATATCGCCGTAGTTGTTTCGTTATTTACAGTGCATTGATTATAGAAATATGGAGTAAAACATTAGACCTAAACTTTGAACAAGCAATTTGATCATTACAAGAAAAAAGAATAAAAAAAGATTTGTACTTCTTTGCAGTGTGTTGGATAGAATTATTGTGTTTTGAGCGTACTCACAAATTCGCTCTTCCGGAATTATTTGGCGAGATTGAAAATTCAGATTCGGAAAACTATTCGGAAAAAATCGACAGGTATTCGAAAAAAATTCGACAAGTATTCGGAAAATGTTCAGAAAGGATTTCAAGCAAGAAATTAATATATGAGGCCCTGGGTTTTGATATTGCGAATTATTCACTGTTTATTTGAATTATTCACGAATAATTCATGAATTATTCGAAACGTTTGCCAGTGGCGATTAAATCAAAGAATTAATAGGCCGATCAAAAATTCACGAATTATTCACGCATTCGACGAATTATTCATGAATTATGGTATTATGGTTTTGAGTTACCTTGAAACAATTTTATCATTAGATATCTTTACCATTTCAGCTCATGTTCATTTTACTATTATGACTGCTAATAATAACCTTAAACCCTCTTTCATATGCAGAAATCTCTCTCTCTCTCTCTCTCTATATATATATATACCGACTTAATAATTAATGACTTTATAGGATACAAAAAGATGAAGAATAATATACAAAATGCTGTAAATATCATACCCTTATAACTAATATCCCTATCTACCTCACCCTTACAAAAAAAGATGGTTACAGTAGCTCAAGACTCGTCATCTCGATCTAAATCTTCGGGTGGAGACTTGGCGTTCGACTATGGATGACTGCGATTGCAATGGAGAACGCCTGCAGAGCTGAAAGAGCTGAATTAAAGTTTACAAGATAAAGGCCTTTGTTTTTGTTCGCCACGCTTAGTGTTGGCTCTCCATGCTCTGAACCCTGAAATATTAACATGAAGAATCTGAGTATGAGTATAGAGATAGTTATATATGCAGTCGATGGATATTGTAAATACTTAATGAAGCAAGGAACCTGAATCATCATCAACTTTTCTATTTTTTTTTCTTGAATCTACAATACAATTAGGCAATTAGACAATTTTTTATCCCATCACATATCATAAAGTTCCTGCGAAATTTTCAGTTGAATCTACAACGCTTCAAGTTTTGTTTTGTTTTGGTGGACTGTAAGAGCAGAACTCCTAGGAGTCCGTCGCATTACCCATTACAAGGCTTCAAGTTAATTAAGCTTAGCCAAAATAAAAAGGAAGAACAGCGAACACACCTCTAGATATAAACAAACAGGTTGGCAATCTTCTTCTAACTCGTCTTCAATTAGATTTATTGAACATGTAGAGTCATTGCTAAGAACTCGAAGAGCGCATCCGAGGTCCCAACCGCCGCAATCGCAATATCCACCAATATTCCATCTCTCAATAAGACTACACGCCCTGGAAGTTTTATTAATCGGACCACCATGAAACCCCGAGGGGACTACAACATTTATTTTCCTCATAGACTCCTCGCAGTTTCTCTTGAATTTTTTTTCAAAATGTTTACAAGAAAGCAAGGGCTCTTCGGTATTTTCAGAACCATTGCTTCGGGCTTTCTCAAGAAACTTGAGGCCCCAACCACCATTTGATACTTCTCTGTTGCATTTCCATTTATTATCTTTCACAATTATGGCAGCCAGCTCGAGATTTGGTAAGAAATCTCGTGCATCGTCGAATTGAAAGCTCGATTCACCGAAGTTGTGTATGGGTTTATACTTCAATGTGTTGCTTGATCTAAATATTTCTGCTACCTTTCTTGATAACTTCTTATTCTTTGTGAATGTAGCCAGTGAACATTCCATTTCCTTCAAATAGTCTTCACGCGAACCAAATAGCACAAACTCTGTCTCCATGAATTTAGACATGTTAGAGTTTAGAACCAAAGAATTTGATACTTTCATTTTGCCAACAATTCCCGATGATGCATTGCGGGAGCGAAACAAGTACAGATAGTCTATGGACATATCGATTGAAGATTTCACTTTATGAGGATTAGCCACGTATAAATTGCTGCCATTATTATTATGATCCAATGAGAACACAAAATAGGGAACGCCATTCTTCCAAACCCAAGAAAGCATCCCTTGAGATAAAGAGTTTGAACATTTCGAATACGTAATTGAACAAGAAGCAAGCTTTCTTTCAGATGCATTCAACTCGGAGCTTTGCCTTGCAAAAGATTTCCTAAGTATTGAAGGCAAGGCGAACAATTTTGAAGACTTAATAAGTCTCGCATTAGCCGATGTTAATTTGAGTTGGCTCTTTTTAACATCTAAAACGCCTAATTGGAACAATAACGAGCTTTCAAATATGAAGTCATCCACATTGTCTACACTTCGTGATCTTGTTTTCTTCTTTTGGGTTTCGAAGGAAAATCCTGATGACTTCAGGCTCATAGGGGCATTAAGCAAGGATGCCATTCCATAGAGGATACTTAGAGAGTCAGATGATTTATCTCCACAAGCGATGCAATGCTTCGGAAATTTGTTATCTGGGGTTACAAAACTGATATAATTTGGGACGTGTAGCTTTTCGCCGCACTTACACAACTTGCTCGGCCGTATTCCAGCATCATTTTGTTGTTTAAGATCCAATACTAAAGGGGGTTTGCTGCGTATTTTCTGAAACTCAGTCTCAAGTTTTTGTTCCGATTCTTCGCTGTTGTTTAGACTACAAGGCATAGCGTTATCATCTTCTCCCCTATCCAAAGATAGATTCACCATTTCTAAGCTCCAATGGGATAAAACTGGCCCATACTTGCATGCTTTAAATATCTGAACTCATCCATCACTTCATGTAATTCTGCATAATATGATATGAACACTCAGTGACAAATCATGATCTACTTATTGAAAAAATCATATCATAAGGAGTAATAATTGATAGGATTAAATGCAATCAACAAATATTAGTTCCTCAATGGAGATCTAAGCAACACGAAGTACCAATATTTCATGATAAGATAAATATTCTGAGGTGTAAAACATGAAGTCAAATGATTCACTGGCCAGACAACCGAAAACAACAATAAGGTATTAAAAAAAAAACTTATAACAGTGGAACAAACATACCCAATTGAAGAAGCAAACCATACTCATAGGCTCATAGCAAAGAACAAGGGAAAATGTTGGACTATCCGCAAACACGATTTTAGAGCAAGATAAAATGAAGGGGTAGGATCAATTATCTTACAAGCTTTGCATAATAATTATGTAACTAGAAAGAGGACCGTTAATTAATACACAATAAAATATGCCACTTCACATGCTAATGACCTTGGTCTACTCACCTAATTAATCTTTAGAGCCCAGACGAAGACTAGTGCTGTTGAGGGTAGAGATTCTTTTCTATAGAACCATTATGAAATATTCTATTAGTTATTATAATCCCAAAATGGTATGGTCCTCCATCCAAAATCAACATGATAGATATAATGAGAATTATCTCAAACTTTATGTGTATATACATATCCATATTCAATGGACAGCTTTTTATATTTGGCCTGGATTATTGCTAATGAAGGGGGAAAGTAACCAAAAAGATTGAATTACTTGATAATCATTTTGATGAAACTAGTATTAATTCATTGAATCAAGATAGTCAAAATGAGAAACTCCCTTAGTGTGATAATCAATGCATTAAATTTTTGAGCTGGCCATTTGAATGTCCAGAATGAAAGGGATTCCCCCCCCCCCCCCCCCCCCTTACTATTTCTGTTTTCATTTCAGAGGATTGATTCCAGATATAAATTAGATAAATAAAAAAGTGAAAAGGTGAAAAGAAAAATTGGTGTAAAGCACTCTAGTAATTCTCATCTGCATCTCTTAAAATTGGAAAGGATCAAATCAAGAGGAGAAGGGTAAAGAGTAAACACCTGTATATATCTCCATGGCCTAAATAATATAAAATTACACTGAGAGTGCAATTGCATGGCTTCGTTTTTTTCAAGTTTCAATTTTTTAGGTAATATTTTGCAGCTATTTTACACCATATTCTGAAGAGGAACAGGCTCAAGAACACACATTCACTTTAAGCCCTTTTCTTTATCCTTCTCCTTTGCTAAATCAAACAGAGCTAGAGAGAAGAAACCACCAAATTAAAGAGAAAGGATGAAAAGAAAGCATGAAGTGTCTCACCTCAGTAATCAATAGGATCCAAAGCTCCTCCCCTTCAAAATCTCAGCAATGGGTTGCAATTTCTTTGGCAAAGGAGACACCTTTCTCTCTTATCCTGCCATAATCTCAAAACCCATGAAAGAAAAATCTCTGATTTTTTTCAAAACAGAAGAGCTGGGCAAGCAAGTGAGCAGAAGAATAAATAACAACAAAGATAAAGGTGAAGCCTTTCCTAATATTGTAATGCTCTTTTTGGGGAGGCCACGGTTTCTAAAAGCCATGAAGTTGTTGTTGTCGTCTAATCAAAAGGTTGCATCTTTTGTCAAAAGAAGAAACTGCAACCTCCCCTAACCTCCATTAATATTTAATCCTGCTACTTACACCTAGTAATTGATAACAAATGCATGAAGATGAAAGGAAAACACTAGAAATTTATATATAGCATAAATAAATAGAAAAAGTTTATTAGTAATGAATTGAAAACGTTTGCTCTTGGGCATGGGATTGGTGCATGCCCATGTGCTTTTATTTGGAGGGGTGTGGGTTTCGTGATCCATGAAATGTGTTGTATTTGTATGAATATTAATATTAACTAATGAAAATTTGGAGTTCAAAAGAGAAATTAGCCCTTTCTGAGTTTGTGAACTATATGCCCTTAAGAAAAATCTCCCAATAATTGATGCTTGAAAATACACTGATTGAAGTATGCATGATGCTTCAATTTATAATTTATCGGGATGAAAAAAACCTTGGACCCAAATAAACCACCCGTGTACCAGTTGCCTCTAATATATCTAAACTGATGCATGTAATATTTAAAAAGTTGACCTTAATATCTAAACAGTTGAAGGGGATAAATGCCTAAATGAAATGCAGCCCAGTGATTTTTCACAAAGATTTCGAACGGTAGTAGGTCCTTACTAATAATTTCGAAAATTTTATAGTATATTTTTGTTGTCAATGGGATTCTAACGTTCGAAACAGGGGGTGTCAAAAACTTCAAAACTCGGAACCCAGTCATTGTCATGCACATATCATTATCCTTATTATGATTACCTTATCATCATCATCATCATCATCATCATCTTAATGTGCAATGAACAATGAATAGTGTTTGTTTAATTAACGTGTGCCATGTTCTACGCAGGTTGTAGGATTGATGTGTAATGCTCGCCCAATAATATATAATGCTTCATTTTATTCTTATTTTCGAATTTCAATAATGTGTGATAATGAAATAGCAACAGATATAAACAATAAGTTTATAGTAGTGCAGAGGCAACAAAATATATAGATGATGTGAAAGAAAGTCCAAGATCACTTTTGACTCCCCTTGACCTTGTTGATAGATCAAGCCAACTGAAATAACAAATTTCAGAGAAGTAGGTTGGTGATAAATACCTTCAAAGAGTTGTTTTTGTGGTGCTATGTTTTCTTCCTCGCATTGACTTTGTACTAGAAGTAGAAAGTTCCTTCAAAATGAAATATATACTTACCTAACTAACTTGATCTAACCTAATTTATTTTCAACACATACCTACTGCCACAGGTAATTCTCAATGTCTTGGATGATAGCGATACACACAGTTTTTTCCCCACTATAATACCCTCCAACCATCCATTTTTTCCCACTAAAATACCTTAAACAATTTTAATTACAATAATATGCATTTCTAATTAGCTAATTTTTTTTGATGATGCAGCTGCTTTAAGACAGAAATACTCCTACCTGAGTGATGCTCGCATTTCACTCTTCGTTCTTTCCCAACTCTTCTTTAGCGTGTTTGCTTGGGTAGAATTAAATTCTATATGGAAAATATTTTCCTAAAATCTGGAGATATTCCCTGTTAAACAGATCCGTTGGATGAAAAATCCAATGGTGGTTAAAAGTCATCAAATGATAGAACTAAATTCTATTGGGAAAATATTTTCATTAATCTTTCTAAATAAGAAATACAGTCTATATGGGAAATTTTTTTCTTAAACTTGTTCAAAAAATAAGAAAATATATTTTGTTAAATAGAAAATTACTGGATCAAAAATCTAACGGTGGATAAAATTCTCCGAATAATTTTTGAGACCAATTAAATCAATTGGTATATCTTAAATTAGAGATTTTCTCAAAACGGATCAACAGTTTACCTTACCTATATAAAGAACCCGAGATTTTAAGTCTAATACAGAGAGATCCCCATAAGCTTTGGCAAAACAAAAAAAAATAGAAGCTGCAACTGAGAATTTAATTCTCTTGCTGAAGAAAAGTCTTTTTTCCTCTCAAAACCTAGGTAAAGAAAATAGTAGAGATAAAAAAGTATATCATTTGCCAAATATATGTAAATACAAGGGTTTAACCCCCCATAAAGAACTTAGTTCTTTCTCTGGATCTGAGATCCGTAAGACAAATCTTACATAAGTTGAGAATTTAATTCTCATCGGGCAAATTTTGCTCTTCAAACTCAATATCTAGGGTAAAAGCTAGACATGAGAAAAGAAACATGAAAAACAGAAGAGGAACTTATATTCCAGAAATTTAATTCCTCTAAAAACAAAGTTTAACCCTATATAAAAAACTTAGATCTTATAAGAATGGAACAAAAGAACTTAGTTCTTAAAAATCCGATCACAAATCTTCGAAACAGAGATCTTGGTGATCATCAATGGTCAAAACACCATTTGTAACGACTCCAAAATTCATATACATTCATATCATTCTTCTTTTCATTAAAATACTGTATTTATTTGTTTTTGGGTATTCCCGTATATTTTATTCTCTATTAAATATATTAGTTTATCCCTCCTTCTATTTTGCCTATTCTATAATTTTTCAAAGCCCAAAACCCAAGCCAAAACAGTTCTATTTGATTTCTTTCTTTTCTTTTTCCTTAGCCCGTTTTCTTTTCAAAAAACAACACATATTTAATTCTTGTTAAATATATGTATGAATAACCTTGTAGCTCATTGGTTAAATCCTTATATTGTTATTCTATAGGTCACATGTTCAAATCTCCATTTTTGCAATTATTTTTTATCAATGACCTTTCATTTCAACTTCCTTTTAACTCCCAACATAATTAGAATGGTTATAAATTATATTTAAATAAAATTATTATGAAAAGTTTTAATTTTCTTTTAATACAAATATCTCCCCATCACTTCTTCATCCCACCTTAGCCATTTTCTTTTGATCAATTCTAAAAATAATAATAATAAAAAATCTCGTTTCCCTCAAGCTTGGAGAAGCACCTGTTCCATCAAGGTTTAAAGTCTCGGTTGAGAATTTTATCAAAACGGTGAGCGGTTGTTATACCGACTCACACAACTTGTAAGTCTTTTTTCTCCATCTCCATCTCTTTCACTCTGTTATTGTGTCTTCTCTATGATTTCATTTTCTTGACCGTGGAACCTAATCGAGTGCATAAACATACATTCATCATATATATATATATATATATATATATATAAATATATATATATGAATATATTTAAAATATTGTTTATTTTTACTTAATTTTCATGTTTATTCATTATTTTCTTATAGAATAAAAATGCCTCCATATCATAGATTTACTTTTACGTTAACTAGGAATATCATGGACTGAATATAAATAAATGATGCGCGATAACACAACTTTACATAAGCTCTCTTGAAATTAGGATTTTCTTGGTATAGGACCTTGTCGAAATTCTTGATCCATATATTGACATTAGAGAATCCAATTTTAAGTATTTATTGCATGTGCCGTTTATTTTATAATTGTTTAAATTTTTTATATAAAAGAGAAAAAAGAAGCTGCAAATAAATCCAGTAATTTTGTCACATTTAAATACGGTCCTAAATAACTTTTGTCCTTAAAATAATTTTTAAAAATTAATTTTCATATCTGGAAATCCTAGGAAAATTAGGATAAATAATAGATATAATTTCAGGTCTACAGTATAAAAAAAATTATATCGAACCGAAGAACGGTTTTGAACTTGTGACATTTTTAGTCACTGTTTTTTCTGAAATCTGAAAACAGTTTTAATCGATCAAGTCATTTAATGTTGTAAATAGAGTTTTGTGTCTTAGAAGTTGATCGATATAGGCTTTGCAATATAAATGAAAAGTGTCCAAAAACAACGCACAACTCGATATAGGCTTTGCAATATAACATATAGTTGCTGTCCAGAAATCTGAATTTCTGTTTTAAATGCTGATATTAAAACGATCATAACTAGAGCTTCATAAATTCAAATCGCGCGAATCTTAGTATTTTGGATAAGTAATCCGAAAGACCTACAATTTTCTAATAATTTTTGTAACATGAAACTCGATAGAAATTAACTCAAATTGTGTTTTAAAAATGTGTGACGGTGGTGAACGGATTCTGATCTGTTTTGCGCGACGATACGAAAACATATATATCTCCTAAATCGGTAGTCGTATTTAGGCGAGACTGGAACTCACGTGTGCATAACACTTAAGGCTATGTTTTTGTTTATATTCTAACTACAAATGACTTGATTAACTAGTAGTACGTATCACATATTTACAACATTGTTTTTGGACGTTGCTTGTATACTTATCTCATATCATATTCTGTGATTGCTTATTTATTTTATCTATATGACTTGTGATTAAACCATTACATGCTAGAATTGACTTGATCTTAACACGACTCAATCATGAATACTTGAACACAATATATACACTTGAACCAAATTGACTCGAACCACGAATACAATTAGTATAACTTGCACTTGACATGACTACATGAGCTCAATCTTGAAAACTTGATATCATACATCACCTTTTGTATTCATGAATTCGATCAAGACTCATAAAATTAATCATAGAGTAATAAACGCGGGTTGTTGGGGGTAGTTTAAGTACGAATCCGGCGAAATCTTATGAGTCCCATTATTATAAATAACGTTGTTGTGGTACATGTTTACCGCCGAAAACAGAGACGAACTGGGATGGATCGTCTTGTCTGAGTTTGGGGGCAGATACTATTTAGGTTTATCCGTCCACCTCTCCGAAAATACCAAGTTGATTTATGGCACCGTATATCAGAGGTTTGGACGGATACGGCCGTTGTAGCAGACTTCGTCAGATTCCCCATCGTTTGTGAGGGGTTTTTGATTGTAGGGACGCTCTTCCCTACAGCCGCAAGCCTCTGCAGTTAATTACGTTACTGCATCGCGATAACCACTTTCTCCTTCTCCGGAAGTTCACTTCGTATCGTGTGTGTTTTTGTTTGTTTAGCTTGCCTGTGGATTGTATATGGAGTCTAATTTATGTCGTCGTCTGTAGGGCGTGGATTAGTCCAAATTCGTATATTTTAGATTTTGGTTTTTATTTAAGGATCATTAATCTGGTTTGAGATTAAGATCGATTTAAATGTATGTGAGTATTTGGGGCTTGATTTGTTTTTTTTAAGGATGCATTAGTCCAATTTGAGACTAAGATCCAGTTAACAAATTTTAGGATCATTTTTATTTCAGATCCAACAAAAGATCATTTAGGCTCTATTGTTTTAGTTTAAGAACATTTCGGTCCATTGTCGCCATTTTGGAGGCGAATATTAGTTTAGGGACGTTTCGGTCCGTTATCGCCATTTTGGAGGCGAATATTAGTTTATGGGCATTTCGGTCTATTGTTCAACCTGCGCTCACGCGTATTTGTTACATGACGAAGTGAAAAATGGTGATATGGAATGTGCCCAAAGATCACGATCCGATTTGAGGTGTGCACGTCAATTTGGAAATGCATCAATGTGTGATGAAAGGAGCCGTTGGTCGCTGGGACCCGCCACCTCTTTGAAGACGTTAAAAAATTACAACGACATATATCAAAGGTGTGAAGAGATGCATCCTTGAACCGAATCCCGTATTTGAGGGAGAAAGGTTATGGTGGCCTTAAGAATTTTTATTAAGGATACGTTAGTCCAATTTGAGACTAAGATCCACTTAACAATATTTTAGGATCTTCCTTATTTAAGACCCAGCAACAAAGCATTTGGACTCAGTTGCAAGACTTTAGCAACTTAGCCAATTTGGGCTTTAGTCTGCTTAGTCTCCCCTCTTTTTTGAAAAAGTGTTGAGCACTGGTTTGGGCTCTGTTTAATCAGCCCATTTTTTTTATGCAAAAGTACTGAGCACTTATATGAGTTCTGACGCCTACATATGATCACGTCGAACTGTCAATCATGGAGGTTGCCCAATAAGTGTTGAACACTTTACTCCTTTTGTCTTTATATGGAGTGTTAGGCACTCTTTATGGTGTCTACGTAGGGCGCGCGTGAAGCGCTAGGCGCCGCGCGCTGCCCAGTGAGTGTTAAGCACTCCTTCTTCTGTGGCGCCCATGTGAGGAACACATGCGGCACTGGACGCTGCCCAGTGAGTGCTAAGCGCTCTTTTCTTCTGTGGCACCCACGTGAGGCGCTGCCCAGTGAGTGCTAAGCACTCTTTTCTTCCGTGAGGGACACGTGAGGTGCTGGGCGCTGCCCAGTGAGTGCTAAGCACTTTTTTCTTCTGTGGTATCTGTAAGTCCATGTCACGCACCCCACGGTTCATGGGGAGGCGGAATATGTGAAAAAAGATCATCAAAGCATCGCAACACGGACTCGAGCTCATGGATCGTGACTAAACCATAACTAGCAAACTACATGATGTTTAACCACTCAGATTCGAAATTATACCTCATGATACAAGTCCTTCAGGTCTTCATCGATGTCCTCCTCGTCATCGTAGGCTCCAAGGATCGTAACGGATCTCGGCTATCTCGACGGCCTCTTCGAGTCAAAGACGATCCACCCGAGTGTCTATAGTCCAAGCTTCTATCTCGAATCTGAGATAACTACGGCTTCTAGTTTGCTATGCTAAAAGTCCTAGATGGTGTATAGTACTTAGATGGATTACTTTGTCTCTTTAAACCCTAGGATTCTCAACACATTAAAGCTTTTAGGGTTTGAGGAAGAAGAAGATGAAGACTTGAGGAGAGAGAAGGTATTTGTGATAATGTCATGAATAATTACTCATGCTTGAATAATATGAAGCATACCAATATCTCTTGATAAATATCAAGAAAATATCGAGCATGCTTCATTTAATTCATATGGTGAAGCACCTCATGAGTCATGGTTCAATAAATGAAAACCAACACCTCATCTCCTCCACCTCATTTAGGTTTTAATCAAATGATAAAAACCTTAATGAGTCATCTCCTTCTAGAAGCTTTCCCGACAAATTACGAGAATGCCCCTCAACCGTATATACATACCCGTATCCGTATTCCGAGGAATACGAATACAAAGAGACGAAACAAATCCATCAGTATAATACTAGGATCCGGCTTAAACCAAAGCCCGCTAGTATTATCCGCCCGATCATCGTGCGTGCACAAGTGCACGTAAGTGATCGAAGCCCTGCCGTAAAACCATATGGCCTTTACACCTTTTGCCTGGTGCAGGGAATCCCTCTGTGTGGGACTCTAAAGACTCGACACTATGCTGGCAGTAGGTTTAACCACAGGCCGCACGCGGTACTAGCTGTACGTAACGGTCCCTAGGTAGATGTCAATAAGAAGGCCGATGAGGTAACTCATCCAAACTCCTACTGAGCCTGAATGTGACAATCTCCGTACAGTCCAGTCTGTTGGTCTAAGAGTATCGCATATCGGGCCTAGGGGATGGTAAACGTCAGACCCCTAATAGCGGTATAAGTCGTGTCGGAGTGTAGCCCAGAACACCCTGAGAAACTACTGAAACACCTACCAGTAAATCTCACTTGCCGTAGCCACGGACTTTGTGTAATGGCTCTCCAACACAGCGCGATATCAACCCCCAATACCGGGAGAGACGAATCATGTCTAACCGCCACTGCCTCCAAGTGCTTCGGGACTGCACCCAACTACTACCTGTTTGCACGACTCCTTTGAGCCATGGTAGGGTAGTGATCAAAGTACAGTGGGAACACACTCGAGGCAAAGTAGCAGTGTCAAGTCGACGGACTAAGCTGTACTCATATCACCTGGGAACTGCTACCTAACGACAGGTATAATAACCATCAGTAGTTTCCGACGAGTCATGTCTAGTGTACTCGTAACCTAACGAGCACATGCATACTATCTCTAGTATGACGTACTAATGGCTGTGGGACAGACCATCTTCCCTCCTGGGATGAGAAACGTATACACGAGTCTACTACGGAGTATCGATGCCCCGTCTCGATAATCCTACGACCAGGGACCTGTATAAGGATGTGCTTGTAGATTACCCAACCCCCACTAGTGTGACTTTCATCACAACACTGGTAATCAAGTAAAGATCCTAAGGGCTCTACTAATATGTATAAGCGATATGCTAAAAGAAACATACACACATATCTGAGTAGAAACAAACCAAGTAGCATACTACCGTTTTGAGCAAGACTGTCAATACAACTACGAATATCCCAAGATTCCATTAGTAATATACAAACCAATATGATACAATAATGGCCTCTAGGGCATATACACTCACGTGAGGGACACATGAGGCGTTGGGCGCTGCCGAGTGAGTGCTAAGCACTCTTTTCTTCTGTGGCGCCCACGTGAGGGACACGTGAGGCGCTGGGCGCTGCCCAGTGAGTGCTAAGCACTCTTTTCGTCTGTGACGCCCACGTGAGGGACATGTGAGGCGCTGGGCGCTGAGTGCTGAGCACTCTTTTCTTCTGTAGCGCCCATTGATGATCAAGCTTTCGTTTTTTAAGGATCAAGTTCTTTTATGAGAACCATGTTTCTTTTATATGCTTCGTTTCAAGGAATTCAATTCCTAGTCCTTTTCTGCATCTTCGATTCTCAAGAACAAATTCTTCCCGATGAGAATTAAATTCTCAATTTATGGGAGACTTGTCTTGTGGATCTCAGATCCAGAGAAAGAACTAAGTTCTTTTTAAAAGGGTTAAACCCTTAGATATATAAACGAGATGTTTTGATCTCTGTTCTTTTTATTTACCTAGAGTTTTTGAGGAGGGGGATCTTCTTCTCTGTTCCTTTTTGAAGCTTTCTACTTTAAGTTTTAGAAGCTTATGGAGGGTTCCTTTGTCTCTGCGTGTGTCTATGTGAGACTTGAAGTCTCTGGTTCGTTATATAGTGGAGAGAAGTTTGTTTAATTCTGAGAAAATCTCTCATTGAGAGATCCCAATTGATTTAATTGGTCTCAGAATTGATTTGGGGAATTTTACTTACCGTTGGATTTTTGATCCAAGGATTTCTGTTTTACAGAACATATTTTCTTGTTTTTAACAAGATTGGGGAAATATTTTCCATATGCAGAGTTTTATTATGTGAAATGGTGATTTTTAACCACCATTGGATTTTCAATCCGAGGGTTCTCTGTTTTACAGAGGGCATAGAATTTTATTCTATGATCCAACTGAATGTATCTTTCTTATTTTAGAAAGATCTGGGGAATATTTTATCCCAACAGAATTTAATTCTGTATCTTGATGATTTATCATTTCCGTTGGATTTTTGATCCAATTGCTCTGTTTAACAGAGAGTGGAATTTAATTCTACCTTCTTTAATTTAGGCGCTAACGCTCACGTGGGAAACACGTGGGCGTCGCCTAAGAATTTAATTCTTTTATAAATAGTCACTCTCATGCTCTGCATGCCAGCGCTCACGTGTGATCCACGTGAGGCGTCACTATAGGATTTAATCCTAACAGAAGCTGGCGCTGGCGCTCACGTGGGAAACACGTGAGGCACTCCAGGATTTAATCCTATCTGAAGCGGTACCTACATGTTTTGCATGTGGGTGCACATGTTTAACACGTGGAGGTTTTCCTTTATTTTTATAAGAGAATCAGAAAGTTTTGAGCCAGAATTTTTGGCGGGAACAAATGCCCCAATTACTTTGCCCACGTAAGTATGTACGTAGGTGAAGTAGTGCAATGTTATGCGTGACCATATAATTGATGGCTTAGGAGGCAAGTTTAGGATCTTTATAGCTTAAGCCTTTTTTCATCTTCATGAACCGTAAGAGTCTCAAGAAGGTTTTTCTTCTTATGAGTCATGAGGATCTCATAGGTGCATATTCTCCCTAGAAATCATAAGGATTCCTAGGTGTTCATCACCTCCGTGAGTCGTAAGGATCTCACTCGGATATTTTTTCCTTATGGGTCGTGAGAGCCCACAAGTAGCTTCTTCATTTCAGTGGCATGTAACTTTGGCGAATGTGGCCCGTGGATAGTATACAAGAGTCAGTTTGGACCTACATGTAGGGCTATGATGGCTTAGAAAACAGGTTATAGATCTGTCGTCTAAGGCTTTTCAACTTTATGAGCCGTGAGCGTCTCATAAAGACTTTTCTCCCTACGAGTCAAGAGGATCTCGCATGAGTATTTTCTCCGTAGAAGTCGTGAGGACTCCTAAGTGCGTTTTCTTTTAAGAGTTGTAAGGACCTCACGAGAGAATTTTCCCCTTACGAGTCAAGAGGACTCGTAAGTGGTTTTTTCCTCCTCATCGGTATGCGATTTTGGAGAATGTGTCCCGTAGATAGTATACAAGAGTCATTTTGGACCTACTTGTAGGGAAGCGATGGCTTAGGAAACAGGTTTTAGATCTGTCACCTAAGGCTTTTCAACTTTATGAGCCGTGAAGGTCTCATAAAGACTTTTCCCCTACGAGCCGAGAGGATCTCGCAGGTGTATTTTCTCCTTAGAAGTCGTAAGGACTCCTAAGTGCGTTTTATCTTGAGAGTCGTAGAGATCTCACGAGAGAATTTTCCCCTTATGAGTCGAGAGGACTCGTAAGTGGTTTTTTCCTCCCCATCGGGCCCTTGGATAGTATACAAGAGTTATTTTGGACCTACTTGCAGGGCCACAGTGCTTAAGAAACAGGTTGATATTCCCGTCGCATAAGGCTTTTCACCTTCCTGAGCCGTGATGGTTTCATGAAGATATTTTTCCCCACGAGTCGAGGTGAGTCGAGAAGATCTCGCAGGTATATCCTAACGTGAAATATAGATAACCCCTGCTATTTACGACAGAGGTCCATTAGGTTTTGTGGTACTAGGGTTTTATTCCGTAGTACCGTCGCGTTGGCTGATGTATTCCTCGATATGCGGTCTTTAAGCCGTTGTTCGAGTAGCCCCGCGACTGTCGTGTCTCTGATCCCTTCGGGGGCTGGACATGATGTCTTCAAGCAATCTCCTTAGGATATATTACCGTCGGAAGAGCAAGCGTTAGGAATTTGCCATGCCGCTTTTACTTGAGGTTAAGCTCAATTTGGAGCCCAGATGAGTCATAACCACTCTGCGCTGGTGTGGGATGATCTCCGATAGTCTCTTAGGCTTTATATGACTTGCCGTTGAGACCCTGAAGCTGCGAATATGCCGTTGCTTCAATTTGATTTGGCTATTTGGTGCCTTTGTTGACATTGCGTCTGCTGTAACGAAAAGAATATCGAGCTGGAGCTGGGATTTTGCCGTCACTCCCTTTTGATTTGGCTATTTGGAGCCTTTGTTGATATTGCGTCTGCTGTAATGAGAAGAATGTCGAGCTGGAGCTGGGATTCTGCCGTCACTCCTTTTTGGTTTGGCTATTTGGAGCCTTTGTTGACATTGCGTCTGCTGTAACGAGAAGAATGTCGAGCTGGAGCTGGGATTTTGCCGTCGCTTCTTTTTGGTTTGGCTATTTGGAGCCTTTTTTGATATTGCATCTGCTGTAATGAGAAGAATGTCGAGCTGGAGCCTGGATTTTGCCGTCCCTCCTTTTTGGTTTGGCTATTTGGAGCCTTTGTTGACATTGCGTCTGTTGTAACGAGAAGAATGTCAAGTTGGAGCTGGGATTTTGCCGTCACTCCTTTTTGGTTTGGCTATTTGGAGACTATGTTGACATTGCGTCTGCTGTAACGAGAAGAATGTCAAGCTGGAGCTGGGATTTTGCTGTCACTCCTTTTTGGTTTGGCTATTTGGAGCCTTTGTTGATATCGCGTCTCCACCCTGATAAAATGAGGAGAAGGTACGACGGGGTAGTCTTTAGGTCGTATATGACCCGTCAAGACTTGGAGCAAGGAATTTTCCATGGCTCCGTTTTGTTTTGACCCTTGGGTCTTTTGTTGACGTTGAGTCTGCATCCTGCTGGAATAAGAAGTAACGCCGGGGTAGTCTTTAGGTCGTATGTAAACCGTCAAGACTTGGAGCTAGGAATTTGCCATGGCTCCATTTAGTTTCAACTTTTGGGACTTTTGTTGACGTTGCGTCTGCATCCTGCTGGAATGAGAAGTAACGCTGAGATGGAGCTGGGATTTTGCCGTCACTCCTTTTTGATTTGGTTCGTCGGAGCTTTGTTGGCGTCACGTCTGCACCCTGATAGAATGAGAAGGTACGCCAGGATGATCTCTAGGCTGTAGATGTTGCTGTTGAGATCTGGCTTCTCCTTTAATGGAGCCTGGTGGGAAAATCATGGTTCCCTTTTTCATTTGTGCCTATGGATGGTATACAGGGGTCAGTATGGACTCACCTGCAGGGCAAAGGAACTTTATTTTATTTTATCTTTTATTGTCGCGATGCTCTATCTTTTCAGTTTTTCATATCGCGAAAGTTGCGATTGCCCAATCATTTCGACTATTTTTTGTGGTGCCCAATCATTTCGGCTATTTTTTTTACTCGCTGATTTTTATTGCGAGTTGCCCCATCATTTCGGCTATCTCATATGCATTTTTTGTGTGACTCGCTTAGTTTTGTTACTAATTAGGGACTTGAGATCTGATTCCAATCTTGGCATCAGTATTGCTGCAACTGGAATATTGCCAGGAGCGAATCATCATTTGCCCTTGTCGATTTGAACAAAGATGGCTTAGCAAACAGGGTTAGGATCCTGTCGACTAAGACATTTTGACTTTATGAGCCGTAAGGGCCTTATAAAGATTTTTCTCCTTACGAGTCGTGAGGATCTCATAGGTGTAGGTTCTCCCTAGAAGTCGTGAGGATTTCTAAGTGGTATTTTCTCTTGCAAGTCTTAATAATCTTACAATAGTGTTTTCTCCTTATAAGTCAAGAGGACTTACAAGTGTTGTTCACCATATGGGAACATTTCTCGCCATTGGAGGAACTTGGTGGGGGAGTATTTATTCGTGCCCGTGGATTGTATACAAGAGTCAATATTGGACCGCTCGTAGGGCAACGATGGGGGATATGATGGCTTAAGAACAGGTTTAGATCCCTGTAACCTAAGGCTTTTGAATCCTACGAGCCGTGAGGGTCTTATAAGGGGAATTCTCCTTACGAGTCATGAGGATCTCGTAAGTGTATTTTCTCCATGGGAATCATGGGGATTCCTAAGTGTGTTGCTCCTTTATGAGTTGTAAGGATCTCACGCAGGTATTTTCTCCTCACAAGGTCGAGAAGGCCCTGCAAGTGTGCTCATGAATCTTTTTTTACGAGTTCGCGCCCTTTCGGGTTTTCACAAACTTGCCGGTAGCCCTACTGTCTTTACTCACGACGCCCTTTTGGGTTTTGATCCGTGCCAATTTTGCTTGTGAACATACCGGTTTTTTTGACCCATCTGTTTGTTGGTGGGACTTGGGAAGTGGATTCATTACTGCGGTAGCTGTGTAGCCGGTAGGACTTGAGTTGCAACTTCTGCTGTTGAGACTTTGATTGCAACACAGATCTCAAGGGTGGATATCGCCGTATTTAGGACGATGCGCCATGTTTGAGACGGCACACTAGTTTAGGGACATTTCGGTCCATGGCCAGTTTAAGAACGTAGTGGTCCATTGTTACCATTTTCGAGGCAACGGATCTTCTGGATACTACTTTCAGGGTTCTAACTCAGGAAGATAGCGAGCGGACACAAGCGTCATCATCTATCATTGACCTAGGTCGTAACCCGTTAGGCATAGTATTTTTTGAAGAGGGAGGCCCGTGGCCCATCTGGTCCATTTGGGCCAGTTTTTCGATCAGAGCCTGGAAGGTGGTCGGCTTGAAGAATATCATGAACTGGGACGCTGTCATTTGAGGATCTAGTGTCTCGATGAACATACCCACGGCAGGAGATTCTTCGATGCGTTGTTCGCATTTCGACCATAGGTTCCGCCACCGGATCGCATATTGGACCCAGGTTTCTCCTGACTTCACCCTGGCATTGATTAATGCCGTGATCGGGGTGCGCTCGCTTGTGCCGGCGAACCGCTGTGTGAACAGCAGTTCCATCTCGGTGAATGTTTTGACGAAGTCATTTGGGAGCTTCGAGTACTATTCGAATGCCGTCTCCGACAGGCTACCGACAAACTGCGAAGCAGCAGTTTGTCGTCGTCTCCAGTGTTGCCGCATAGAGTTCTGAACTGAGCGACGTGCTGATGAGGATTTCCTGTCCCTTTGTATACATGAAACTTGGGGATCATATATCCCGGCGGGTACTTGATTTGGTCATAGCAGCCCGTATACGGTCGCCCAGTTTTGACAGTTTGGGCAGCTGCTTCGCTAGCTTGATGAGCTCGTATTTGTTGAGCTATATAGTCATCGAGAGTGGTCTTGGAGATTGTTTCATCTTTAGCCGTTGATAGAGCCGGAAGAGGGTTTGATATCTCCCTTCTGTCATCCTCGATGATTATCGGCGGATCTTCAGCTGGAGGTTCTGGCTGGATCATCATTCCAACCATGTCTTGGAACAAAAGCGTCATTTACTTTATATTAGCAGCTTGTTCCGCGACCTCCTTGTCTTTTCTTTCTAGCACCCTTCGCTGGAATTCTGTATCGTTCTCCTGCTCCTGGCGCTGTTAAGATGCCGATTCCAAGCTTTCTTTCTGCCTGGTGTGTGCTGACATTTTGATCGGCATTTCCTGGAGCTTTTGTTGTTGCTCCTGAGCTTTTGTCAACGACTGAGTTTGCGGCTGATGACCCATGGAAGCACGACTTTTCTCTTTCTTGGAATCCATGTAGACCGTGTGCAATATCATGCCGCCTGACTTGAGGTGTTTGGGTCCGTTGTCTTTGGAATTTGCCGCGGGCAGTGGGATTTTCTCCGGCCTTCTCCTTTTGTGGGAGGTCGAAGTTGAAGGAGCCGTTGTATCAGGCGCCTGTGTTGAAGATGTCCCTCGCTGTATGGTGGAGGGATAGTTTTCCTCTTGTCAAACCTTCAAATTCTGAAGTTGACGAGAGTATTTCTTGTTGATCACAGAATCTTGGACTTTCCGCTAGACCATGTGGATTTGGGAAGAGAGCAGCTGAGGGGGCTGCTCTGGCTTTGCCTGCGTTGTGTTTTCAGTGGGTGGGGGAGATTTCTTCAGCGCCACGGATGGAGAGTTCTTTCGCACCCTCCTAAGTAGACCAAAACTATTCCCGGTGGGAACAGCAGCGTCAACTTCCACCATTGGAGCTGGTGGAGTAAGTCCAGAGGGGGAGTTGCCCCCAGCTTTTCTCACTCGACACCAGTGGCGACGTCGAGCGTGTCTTGCAGATGGGACCATCTCAGTTATGGAAGCGGCTCCGTCGTGCCCCCTGCTTTAGTAAAAGGCTGCTGCTGGTGCCAGCCTGTCGAAGACTGACGTCCGTTGAGAGGGAATGGCCATTCTTTCAAAGGCCGACTTCCAGGTAGGGGAAGCACTTTTGACGACTTCACCTGCCGGAGGAGTTGGGAGGACTATCCATTTTGGGATAGCCCCTTCAGGTATCGCGAGCCTCTTTGCGGGCCCACTCGAGTTTTGACTCAGCCTGTTGAAGACTAAGGTGGCAGACTTGGAAGACCCGTTGAGAGGGGCCGTGGTGGTTGCAAGTCAATCGAAGATCGACTTCTTGGGAGCTTCCTGTGGTAGCACTGGGGCACTGAAACTAGCTGGCGGGAGCATGGTCCCGAAGAACAATCCAGTGGTGGCTTGAGTTACCTGCCCCACCGGCATTGAAAAGATGAAGGACGCATTGGGCCCATAAGTTACTCCTCCAGTTGGGGCGGAGCGGGAGTTGCTGTTGTAAGTTGTGCAGCTGGAAGCCATTGACCTTTTTCCTAGCACATGAGCAAGACACCAAATCTTAGTATCTCGAATCCAAGGGCAACCATAGCAAACTGCGATTTGTTCGCGAAACACGACACATGAAGTGTGGAGTGGAAAGAGGAAAAGGTCCCACCGGGCGTGTCAGAATCTGTTTACCACCGAAAACAGTGACGAACTGGGATGGATCGTCTTGCCTGAGTTTGGGGACAGATGCTATTTGGGTTTATCCGTTCACCTCTCCGAAAATACCAAGTTGATTTATGGCACCGTATATCGGAGGTTTGGGTGGATGCGGCCGTTATAGAAGACTTCGTCAGATTTCCCCTCGTTTGTGAGGTTTTTTTTTATTGTAGGGACGCTCTTCCCTGCAGGTGCAAGCCCCTACCGTTAATTACGTTACCACATCGCGATAACCACTTCCTCCTGCTCCGGAAGTTCACTTCGTGTCGTATGTGTTTTTGTTTGTTTAGATTGCCTATGGATTGTATACGGAGACTAATTTATGTCGTCGCCCGTAGGGCGTGGATTAGTCTAAATCTGTATATTTTAAATTTAGGTTTTTTATTTAAGGATCGTTAATCTGGTTTGAGATTAAGATCGACTTAAATGTATGTGAGCATTTGGGGCTCGATTTGTTTTTGGTAATACATTAGTCCAGTTTGAGACTAAGATCCACTTAACAAATTTTATGATCATTTTTATTTTAGATCCAACAAAAGAGCATTTAGGCTCTATTGTTTTAGTTTAGGGACGTTTCGGTCCATTGTCGCCATTTTGGAGGCGAATATTAGTTTAGGAACGTTTCGGTCCGTTATCGCCATTTTGGAGGCGAATATTAGTTTAGGGATTGTTGGGGTCAAAAATTAGACCCTGGTTGACCAAGTCAAAGTCAAAGTCAACCCCAAACCAATTGGGCCCAAGCCTAGGCCAAGTGGGCCCATGCCCAAGTCAAGCCCGAACATGAAGCGGCCGGCTTCCCCCATGCCAAAATGAAAAATATGTAATAAATAATTTTGATATAATTTTCATACATGAATGTAAGAAAAATAGGCATAAAGCCAAATTTTTATAAAGCCCATGGCTCATGTGCAAAAGAAATGAGCACATGAGGCATGAGATGGGCAAAATGTCATTTTGTAAAGCCCAAGGGACTATATGTAAATGTGTAAGCCTATAAAAGGCAACATGATAATGAAATAAAGCATAACAATTCATTCTCCCCAAAAATTAGGTTTTCTGTGCCTCCTTCTCTTTGCTCAACGTTCTAAACCTTCTTCCGTTTTTGAATTAAATCAAGAGTTCCATTCTTCCTGTTCCAAAAAGAAATAGTTTTTCACCATAAAACCCTTGAAGGGGAATGCAGATCTTCCATCAAATCTCCAAAATGGGGGATTTTTAAAATCTAACCATCTTTTCTCCAAGATCCAGCCAATAGAGAGGAGGAAGAAGGAGACCCACCTCTAAAAACTCTACTTTGGGGAAGATCCAGGGCTCAAGAGAGAAGAAAGGGGTCCCCCTTCATCAGCTCCAAAAATATCTTAGTAGTTTAACTCCTCAATATATATATATATATATATATATATATAATAATAATAATAATAATAATAATAATAATAATAATAAATCTTTCTTTTGGGAGTACAACTCTCAGTGCAGAGGCCAAGCCCCTTTGTCCTCTTTGTCAGGAGTTCAACTCCAAAAGTCAATCGGAAGTACAACTCTCAGTGTAGGGGCTAAGCCCCTTTTTCCTGCTGACGTCCAGCACCCGCGTGCCAAGCACGTGGGGCGCTGGCGCTCACGCGTCCTTTGGACGCTATTTTCCCTTTTTATATACATACACACTTCCCCCGTTAGAAAAAATTTCTAACGGGGGCTGTCCCGCACACTGCAAGGGGGCTGCTAGCCCCCTTGACCCCCAGCCCGCTATCCGTGTAGCGGGACCATCGTAAATTCTGCGGGGCCCCGATATATCCAAAACCCCTCAATGCACAATACACACACTGCATATTGAGTTCGCATGACCAGTTTGACCCGTCCGTCGGAGGTTCTCTCGCTCCAAAGACGTGGGGTAATTAACGTTAGCTTAGTCCGCGGCTTCTGAAGATTCGGATCCCCACAATCAATAAAACCCAGCCTACCCTAGGTAGGGGGAATCTGTAGTACGCCTGACAAGCGACGCGTATTCCCATCTCAATTGGGTGACGAAAAACACCCTGCAGGGACATTTCGGTCCATTGTTCAACTTACGCGCACGCGTATTTGTTATGTGACGAAGTGAACAATGGTGATATTGAATGTGCCCAAAGATGCACGATCCGATTTGAGGTGTGCTCGTCAATTTGGAAATGCATCAATGTGGGATGAAAAGAGTTGTTGGTCACTGGGACCCGCCACCTCTCTGAAGACGTTGAAGAATTACAACGACATATATCAGAGGTGTGAAGAGATGTACCCTTGAACCGAATTCCGTATTTGAGGGAGAAAGGTTATGGTGAGCTTAAGAATTTTTATTAAGGATACGTTAGTCTAATTTGAGACTAAGATCCACTTAAAAACATTTTAGGATCTTCCTTATTTAAGGCCCAGCAATAGTGCATTTGGACTCAGTTGCAAGACTTTAGCAACTTAGCCAATTTGGGCTTTAGTCTGCTTAGTCTCCCATCTTTTTTGAAAAAGTGCTGAGCACTGGTTTGGGCTTTATTTAATCAGCCCCTCCTTTTTATGCAAAAGTGCCAAGCACTTAAATGAGTTCTGACGCCTACATATGATCATGTGGAACTGTCAGTCATGGGGGTTGCCTAATAAGTGTTGAACACTTTGCTCCTTTTGTCTTTATATGGAGTGTTAAGCATTTTTTATGGCGTCCATATGGGGAGCGCGTGAGGCGCTAGGCGCCGGGCGCTGCCTAATGAGTGCTAAGCACTCCTTCTGTGGCGCCTACGTGAAGAACACGTGCGGCGCTGGGCGTTGCCCAGTGAGTGCTAAATACTCTTTTCTTCTGTGGCGCCCACGTGAGGGACACGTGAGGCGCTGGGCGCTGCCCAGCTGCCCAGTGAGTTCTAAGCACTCTTTCCTTCTGTGGCGTCTACGTGAGGGACACGTGATGCGCTGGACATTGCCCACTAAGTGCTAAGCACTCTTTTCTTTTGTGGCGCCAACGTGAGGGACACGTGAGGCGCTGGGCGTTGCCCATTGAGTGTTAAGCACTCTTTTCTTTTGTGGCGCCCATGAGAGGCGTACGTGAGGCGCTGGGCACTACCCAGTGAGTGTTAAGCACTTTTTTTTCTGTGGCGCCCACGTGAGGTGTTAGGCACTACCCAGTGAATACTAAGCACTCTTTTTTTCTGTAGCGCCCACGTGAGGGACGCGTGAAACGCTGGGCGCTGCCCAGTGAGTGCTAAGCACTCTTTTCTTCTGTGGCGCCTACATGAGGCGCTGCCCAGTGAGTGCTAAGCACTGCCCAGTGAGTGCTAAGCACTCTTTTCTTCTGTGGTGCCTATTGATGATCAAGCTTTCGTTTTTTAAGAATCAAGTTCTTTTATGAGACCCAGGTTTCTCTTATATGCTTCGTTTCAAGGAATTCAATTCCTAGTCCTTTTCTGAATCTTCGATTCTCAAGAACAAATTCTTCCCGATGAGAATTAAATTCTCAACTTATGGGAGACTTGTCTTGTGAATCTCAGATCCAGAGAAAGAACTAAGTTCTTTTTAAAAGGGTTAAACCCTTAAATATGTAAACGAAATGTTTTGATCTCTGTTCTTTTTATTTACCTAAAGTTTTTTAGGTGTGAGATCTTCTTTTCTGTCCCTTTTGAAGCTTTCTGCTTTAGTTTTTAGAAGCTTATGGGGGGTTCCTCTGTCTTTGCGTGTCTCTATGAGACTTGAAGTCTCGGGTTCTTTATATAGTGGAGAGAAGTTTGTTTAATTCTGAGAAAATCTCTCATTGAGAGATCCCAATTGATTTAATTGGTCTCAGAATTGATTTGGGGAATTTTACCCACTGTTGGATTTTTGATCCAAGGATTTCTGTTTTACAGAACAAATTTTCTTGTTTTTAACAAGATTGGAGAAATATTTTCCATATGCAGAGTTTTATTCTGTGAAATGGTGATTTTTAACCACCATTGGATTTTCAATCCAAGAGTTCTCTATTTTACAGAGAGCATAGAATTTTATTTTGTGATCCAACCGAAGGTATCTTTCTTATTTTAGAAAGATCTGGGGAATGTTTTATCCCAACAGAATTTAATTCTGTATCTTGATTATTTATCATCTCCGTTGAATTTTTGATCCAACGGCTCTATTTAACAGATAGTAGAATTTAATTCTACCTTTTAAATTTAGGCACTAACGCTCACGTGGGAAACATGTAGGCGTCGCCTAAGAATTTAATTCTTTTATAAATAGTCACTCTCGTGCTTTGCACGCCGGCGCTCACGTGTGTTCCACGTGAGGCGTTACTATAGGATTTAATCCTAACAGAAGCTGGCGCTGGCGCTCATGTGGGAAACATGTGAGGCACTCCAGGATTTAATCCTATCCGAAGCAGTATCTACATGCTTTGCATGTGGGTGCACGTGTTTAACACGTGGAGATTTCCCTTTATTTTTATAAGAGAATCAGTAAGTTTTGAGCTAGAATTTTTGGCGGGTACAGTACCGGGCTGAAACGGTACAAATAGCATTGCTGTGGTACCGGGCTGAAACGGTACATCATGAATTCACTTATAAAGGCCCGTGTTTCTGAATCCCTGGACGATAGCCTGTTGGGTTTGGAATACTTCAATAACAATTGAAGTCCCGCTATTTTGGGCCCGTGATTTCTTGCCCCTGAACGATAGCCTTGGGTTCGAGAATACTTTTGAGATTTGGTTGATATTCACACTTAAACTCACGTTAATTAAATTTACCATTTTAGAGACATTTTTAGGACACTTACATTCACTTCATATTCACCTTATCTATATTCCACGGCCACATTAAATTTGTTTTCCATGCTTACATAGTTGCCATATATATATATATATATTATCATACTTGTTCACATATTACGATTTTTTTATTTATATTATATTACATGTCATCCTGCACTCAATCTATATATTACACATCTTTTTGGGACTTACCAAACGCAAGTTCGCTGACGGGCATTCCATCTATCTTTTGTTTCTTGAAATATTCGTCAGGTGACTTAGGATTAGAGGAGGTGGAATCCATTACAGAGAATTACAACAAGTTCGCATCTGAAGCAGATCATTAGTTTTCTTTCCTGGTTTTCTTCTTCAGTAAGCCCCATGTTTAGACACTTTCTTTTTATGCTCAGACTTCTTGTATCAGTTAAACTTTGTAAAGTTAAGAATGTAAATATATAAAGTGGTTGGATTTTATTTTCACTTGTCTTTTCTTGTCATTGTTATACTGCTTATATTACACTTAGCGTATTTGTTTTGAGGAATGACCTTCTCTAAATAAATACGTCGCGGGCTTGTCACGTGCCGTTACCACTCTTTTGGGAAGCGGGGCGTGACAGGTTTTATTGGTGGCCCATGCAAGTCTGTTCTGTACGAGGTCCTAAGCAATATTATACAAGAAAGATAAAATCCGATAACTTTTACATTCTTTACCTTTCAATTCCTTTGAATCTATCATAATCCATCTTTCCTATCCAAGGTGATGGCTTCCCCCGAACCGATCAACATCAACGGCGAGACACCGCCGCCACCACCACCTATTGCTACAACTCCCCTCTCTGAACAGACGGTGTTTCTCAAGGCTATCAAGAGCCTATTGGAGGGTCAGTGGCAACAGACTACTATCCTTATGAACCGCCTCGAAGGCCGAAGCATCTGGAGTAAAACAGTTCCGGGCCTTACACCCAAAGAACTTCTCGGGTAAGGAGAGCCCGCTTGAAGCTGAAGAATGGGCTCAGATGACCTGACAGCGGCTCAAGTTCCAGAAGTGTCTTGGGTTCGAGTTGCGAAACTTCAACTTACCGATAATACCGGGATTTGGTGGAAGGCCGAATAAAGTCGGATTAACCTGCCAATTGAGTGGAAGACGTTTAGTGAACTTTTTGACGCCAAGTATTTTCCTAAGACTGCTCATTTTGAGATGGAGCAATGATTTATCCACCTAGAACAGGGATCCATGTGGGACAAATCAGTAGATGAATACGACACTGATTTCACTATGCTCAGCGGGTTCACTGCCAATCTGATTCATACCGCCGAGATCCACGCCAGATGTTTTCAGCAGGGTTTAGACCTCGACATCCAAGCTGCTCTAGCAATGGGAGATTTTCCGACTCATGAAGCAGCTTTGAAGGCAGCCCATCGTTATGAAGCTATTATCAAGAAGAAGGGAAGACCACAGTCGGCCGAAGAAAAACGCCCAGTTAGCCAGATTACTAGAGGAGCTTCCTCGATGCCGGAATCTATAGCGCCATCCAGGAGTCCAGGAGGGTCATTTTACATCCATGGATCAAAAGTCTGCAATTACTGCAAGAGGTCGGGGCACTTAGCAAAGGATTGCAGAGTAGCTAACGGTCTTTGTATGATTTGTGGATCGCCTATGCACACTTTAAGAGCATGCTCACAGTATAGATCTAGCACAACCTCCGCACCTAAACCGACTATTCAAGCTCACGCTCCTCGTTTAGCTCTTCCTGCTCCAACTCAGCGCAAACAACCCTTACCTCCTCAGTAACAAGTATACCATCAGGCACAAAGAAAAGTACCGAGACATCGTGCTTTCACAATGTCGGCCGTAGAGGCCGAAGCCGTTGTTCAGATTGTCACTGGTAAAATTTCTTTCTATCCATTTTAGCTATTTCAAATTCTTTGTCTTTTGCTCTTCTCCTCACGCAATTTCAGTAGTCTCTGCCCCCGTCTGTACGACTGCTTCAACCTAAAACACCCCTGCTCTGTTACAACATTGTAACACCCAGTCCCTATAAATAATTACTGTACTTTAATAAATAACTTCCAGATATTTTTCCCAAATTTTTCCTACAAATTTTCTATATTTTCTAACCTAATTTTAAACCTTACCCTAATTAAAAATAAATCCCTTTTTATTTTCTTTTGCATTTTTCTTAGCCCAGCCCATACCCTAACCCTTTCTTTTCCTCATCTATTTTTTTAAAAACCTAAGTCCCCAACCCAAGAAACCCCGACCCAACTTCCTTAACCCGACCCGCTTCCTTCTTCCCCACTCCCTTTTCTTCTTTTCCCGCTTCTTTTCTTTCTTCCCCACGTCGCGCTCGTTCCCACGCCCCCGCTCCTCGTCACGACCACGTCCCCAATCCTCCGCCATGACCTCACGCGCGCGCTCGCTCACTCCCCTCGACCTCGTCTCCCTCTCTCCCCCACACAAAGTCGAGCCCCCTCACCCTCACTACCTCCTTCGTCGCCGACGAGCCACCCTGCCTCACTACCGTGACCACCAGCCCCTTCATGACTCCATAGCCGACCCCCTCGCCACTTTAACTTGCCGCCTCACCTTCGACCTTGCCTGCATCCCCGACTCCATCTATACAAACCACCACCACCATCACCATCGGCTGCAATAGTAACCCAACGCCAACTCAAGAAACCCACTGTCTCCTCTCCCGTGTACCCCGCCGAGCTCCTCCTCCGTTGCTGGTGACCACCGCAGCCACTACGACCTCCTCCCTTCACCACCTCAACTCCACCAAGTACCCCGGGCTCCCAGCAACCGAGCTCCCCAACCTCCCTCGGCAGCACCACCACCTTGCATCCCTCGCCGTACCACCCCTGAGTCACCGCCAGCCAACCCCCTCTGCACTCGATGCCCGCTGGCCCCTCCTCGTTTACACCCAAGCCCTAGCCGCAGCAGTTCCATCTCCGAGCTCGAGCCAAGTCGAGTTGCCGTGCCGCGCGTGTGTTGTGATCGCACCATTGCCGCTGCCGTACCGTCGTCGACACGTCATCAGGCAAGTGTAAAGCTTGCTTCATGCTAATATTACCTACATCAATTAAATTTCCAATGAATATCATATATACTTTTCGTGCGAACTAATGGAACACAAGTGTTCGATGCAAAACCCAAATTGAAAACCCCTTGCTAAATTGACGGAAACTAATCACATACGATGGCCCGAGTGATAATGAACGTCATGTTATGTTTTGACTGAAAAATACGGTCTTTAATGACGTGATAGGTCTTTCCCATTTAGACCCGTTAAAACTGAAATTTTCCCGTACCCGAAACTCGTAAAAATCACAGTTAATTGGTTACAGATTGGAATGTTGCGTTCGAGAGCTCATATCGAAGATAACTCGACGACATAGAACCCCATAAGAGTTTTAATCTGTTTCTACGCTAAAAAGGTGACGGAAACTGGTTCGGAGTGCGGCTCTGGACTGCAGTCCAGAGCAGCTCTGGCTGTCGATTCTCGTTTTGTAATAGTTTCACTCTACTGTATGAAAATGTTGTGATACGGAACCCTATACTATAGCGAATATAAATATGTTATCTAACCATTAAAAGTAGTTTTACTCGTTTTTACTGTCGGTTACTATTTAAAGTATATTTTAAATCAACAGAACATATTGCTGTCCCAAACAGGGACAGAACGTATACCCCTTCATTTTACAATGCCTAACTTCCAGTACGCCATGGATATTACTAATCCTCCAATTGCGTTGGGAACCTAACTGATAACCCTAAATATTGTTCAACTATAGTGTCGCCTAATTATGATCCCAAGTGGGAGTAAAATGTGTTACGAAACGGACTTCCAATTCTGAAATCGAATTTCCAGCAGTGAACACATAAATTGAAATGGTCACAACTAGTAAACCTGAAACCCGATTGGCGCCAAACCAATTTTGACGGATAGATAATTAAACATACTGCTTACCTATTTTTGATTTGTTTCGCTTAATTCTGCATGTATGATTTATAGTTAATTATGCAAGTGGTAGGACACTGGCTGGGGATATTTATTCATATCGTAATTATTGCATTCTCATCATATCATGTAGATATCATATACATTGGTAACCTAGTGATTGTGTATATTACCTAGTGATAGGTATTAGTGTTTTGATTATGGCAAGTACGTTAGTGTTGAAGCGTAATGAATAAGTGAAGTGACACATACTTGTACACAATAAGCGAACCCAGTTAACTCATTGCATTGTCGACGCCTATGAGACATATGTAAGTGTAACTATAATTGGTATGGGACGATTATGGAAGCACTTATATTAGTGTCATAGGTAAGGCACCAAACACTGTCCATTTATCTTGGGTACCAGTTGAGACATGCTTGATGGAGACCCTGTCTCCAGTTCTCACGTAGACTTGTCATGGACCGACTAGTATTTGAGTTTATGGTTGGTATTTGATGTAGACCATGGGGTGTGGGGTAGTTTGAGTGTGAGTTCAACGGAATCTCAGGAGTCCCATTGCCGGCATATACAGCGATTCTGGGAGTCATATGGATGATATTACTGATTATTAGCGAGCGACTCGGGCCCGTGTTCCCTTGCCCCTGGGGCTCTACCCTTGGGTGGGGGATACCCATGAGTGGTTGACTCTCACACTTGGACTGACGATAGGTTTAGCGACTTGGACAGTGAGACTTAGAGACTGATAGGTTTAGTGACATGTATTGATTACTGACTCGATACACCTGCCTTACTGTTTACCCACTTTACCGTTTACCTGTACTGGCTCCTCCATGCACATGTTACATATGTATTTCTATTTATTGCTATTGTGTCGCTCTGACGAGCTGAGTATGCATGCTCAGAGGGAGAAGTGGATTTAGCTTGGACTAGGACCTGACGTACCTCGAGGATATTGCGGACACCTAGATTAGCGACTCAGCGCTATCTTTCCTCGATCTCTATCTGGTTATTTTTTGTATCTGTTTTGATTTAGTGACTGCATTTCTCATTACCTGTGCATCGATTACTGATTACCACATAAAGCTAGAAGCCGAAGTGTGACTACGGCAGGATGTTTCCTCGACCGTAGGAGCATGGCTGGCCTTGTCAACCCCTCGTATTCCGTATTTTAGGAAGCGGGGCGTGACAAACATCCTCCTTGTGTAAATTTGGAGGACGAAATTTTTCTAATTAGGGTAGGATATAACGACCCCAAAATTCATATACGTTCATATCATTCTTCTTTTTATTAAAATACTGTATTTATTTGTTTTTCGGTATTCCCGTATATTTTATTCTCTATTAAATATATTAGTTTATCCCTCCTTCTATTTTACCTATTCTATAATTTTTCAAAGCCAAAAACCCAAGCCAAAACAGTTCTATTTGATTTCTTTCTTTTCTTTTTCCTCAACCCGTTTTCTTTTCAAACAACAACACATATTTAATTCTTGTTAAATATGTGCATGAACAATTTTTTAGCTCATTGGTTAAGTCCTTACATTGTTATTTTATAGGTCACATGTTCAAATCCCCATTCTTGCAATTATTTTTTTATCAATTTTTATCCCTCTCATAACATACAAATGACCTTTTATTTCATCTTCATTTTAACTCCCAATATAATTAGGATGGTTATAAATTATATTTAAGTAAAATTATTATGAAAAGTTTCAATTTTCTTTTAATACAAATATCTCCCCATCACTTCTTCATCACACCTTAGCCATTTCCTTTTGATCAATTCTAATAATAATAATAATAAAAATCTCGTTTTCCTCAAGCTTAGAGAAGCACCGGTTCCATCAAGGTTCAAAGTCTCGATTAAGAATTTTATCAAAACGGTGAGCCGATTGTTATACCGACTCACACAACCTGTAAGTCCCTTTTCTCCCTTTTCATGTCTTTCACTCTGTTATTGTGTCTTCTCCATGATTTTATTTTCTTGACCGTGGTACCTAATCGAGTGCATAAACATACACACACACTCACTCACACACACACACACACACACATATATATATTTAAAATATTGTTTGTTTATACTTAATCTTCATGTTTATTCATTGTTTTATTATAGAATAAAAATACCTCCATGTCATAGATTTACTTTTACGTTAACTAGCAATATCATGGACTGAATATAAGTAAACGATACGCGATAACACAACTTTAAATAAGCTCTCTTGAAATTAGGACTTTCCTGGTATAGGACCTTGTCGAAATTCATGATCCATATATTGACATTAGGCAATCCAATTTGAAGTATATATTGCATGTGCTATTTATTTTATAATTGTTTAATTTTTTTATATAAAAGAGAAAAACGAAGCTACAAATAAATCCAGCAGTTTTGTCACCTTTAAATACGGTCCTAGATAACTTTTGTCCTTAAAATAATTTTTAAAAATTAATTTTCACATATGGAAATCCTATGAAAATTAGGATAAATTATAGATAGAATTTCAGGTCTACAATAAAAAAAATTATATCGAACCAAAGAACGGTTTTGAATTTATGACACTTTTAGTCGATGTTTTTTCTGAAATCTGAAAACAGTTTTAATCGATCAACTTCTAAGATAGATAACTCGGTCTACCGATATCCAAATTGAGCAAACTCAGGTGTTTTGGACATCTGCATCGAAATATATAGATTTTTTAGTTTTAAGCTTTTACTGAAAATTGACATAAAATATAGAAAACTGCGTTACAATATTAAGCGACGAATCTAGACAGAATCTGTCCTAATTCGCACACTGTTTTAAATAGGACATAACTCGAACACCTAATATCTGTTCATGACAAAATTTAGATGTGTAGATACACAATTGATAGATATATAATTCCTATATATTATATTACTTATAAACGCATGAAACAATTCGATATAGGTTTTGCAATATAACATATAGTTGCTGTCCAGAAATCTGAATTTCTGTTTTAAACACTGATATTAAAACGATCATAACTAGAGCTTCAAAAATCCAAATCGCGCGAATTTTAGTGTTTTGGATAAGTAATACGAAAGACCTACAATTTTATAATAATTTTTGTAACCTGAAATCTGATACAAATTAACTCAATCTGCATTTTAAAAATGTGTGACGGTGCTGAACATATTCTGATCTGTTTTGCGCGACGATACGAAAACATGTATATATCCCAAACCGATAGTCGTATTTAGGCGAGACTGGAACTTATGTGCGCATGACACTTAAGGCTATATTTTCTTTTATATTATGACTTTAAATGACTTGATTAACAAGTCGTACATATCACATATGTTCCTGCCAAAATCTTCGGCCAATGCTATTTGCCAAAGTTATGGGCGCTGAAATACACAATTGGAGATGGGGTCACGTGCCAACACGTGATGGACTCTTAAGTCCTCTGAGCGAATAGAATTAATTCTAATTAATTGCTTAATCAATGGAGTCACGTGCCAGCACGTGATGGATTCCCGGATCCTTTGAACTAATAGAATTAAATATTAATTAGATGGGTCACGTGCCAACACGTGATGGGTTCCTGAACCCTCTGAAATAATAGAATTAAATTCTAATTAGATAGGTCACGTGCCAATACGTGATGGGTTCCTAGACCCTCTGAAACAAAAGAATTAAATTCTAATTAAAAGGAATCGAAAGCCTTAATTGGAAAAATATTTCCCTAGATCTTTCCAAACAAAAAAGATTGCGCTCTATAAAGTGGAACACCGTTGGATTAAAAATCCAATGGTGATTAAAAATCACCAATTTATAGAAAAATTCTATACAAGAAAATATTTTCCTAAAATCTGCCAGAAACAACAAATAAAATATCTTTTGGATTAAAAATCCAATGGTGAATAAAATTCACCGAGTGATCTAAAAGATCATGTTGGTTACAAAGTCAATCAAAATCTTTCAATGAAAGATTGACTAAACAAATTGATTCTTTTTTCTCTCCTATAAATAAGAGCCAAGAAGAGAAGAAAAAAAGATAGAGAAGGAGATACAACAACAGAGAGAGGATATAAAAGAAAAGAGAATTTAATTCTTCAGAGAGAAAAGAAGGTTTCTTTAGAAAAGAAAGAAATCCTAGGTAAGAGATCATCCTATAAGCTCCCACAAAATAAAAAGAGAATTTAATTCTCATTCTAAGAGTTTAACTCTTCTGAATAAGAACTTAGTTCTTCCTTTGGATGAAAATCTGCAGAAGCAGGTCTCCCCATAAGTTGAGAATTTAATTCTCATCGGGGAGATTCTGCCATGCAGATCTAAAACCTAAGGGAGGACCTAAGTTCAGAGAATTTTATTCTCCCACAAAGCACATAAGAATTTAATTCCTCCAACAAAATTAGGGTTTAACCCTTAATATAAGAACTTAGTTCTTCGTATGGTTGAAAATTTACAGAAGCAGATCTCCCCATAACTTGAGAATTTAATTCTCATCGGGGAGATTCTGCCATGCGGATCCAAAACTTAGAGAGAGAATTGGGTTTAAAGAATTTAGTTCTTCCAAGTATATAGGAATTTAATTTCTCTAAATAAAATCAGGGTTTAACCCTATAAAAGAATTTAATTCTTAAACAAAGGACTTTTCATGCACGTAAAAAGATCAAGTACCTAATCTGATCACGTGGCAACACGTGACCCATCCCTCAATGGTCAAAAAAGAATGAATGAGATCGGGTCACGTGCTCCCACGCGACCCTTGAACAAACTTCTCAAAAATAAAGGCAGAATATACTTTGGGCGCCCTCACGTATCCCCATGTGACCCCTGACAAACACCTCTTTAAAAAAGAGAAGATAGAAAGAACTGAAGGATTAAAATCCAATGCATGGGCGCCCTCACGTGTCCCCATGTGACTCCTAGGAAATCCTTTTAATATTTAGTGCATGGATACCCATCACGTGCCCACACGTGATGGCCATGAAGACTAAAGTGTTTAACACTTACCTGCATATCCTAAGAATAAAATAAAGGAAGTTTTGTGCGCTGCATCCTTAGTGTTTAACACTATTTTTAGCGCACCACATGGGAGCACGTGATAGCCGAGTGTACTCTAGTTTTTAACACTATATCCAAGCCAATCTGAGCCTAAACTAGCCAAGTTTTCCTGAGGCAAGATCTCTAAAAACTGAACCCCAACCATACTCTTGACATTTAAAATAATTCCTACAGCCATTTCAATCAATTTTGGTTCAAGGGTACATCTCTTCACACCGCTGATACATATCGTTGTAATTCTTCAACGTCTTCAGAGAGGTGGTGGGTCCCAATGGCCAATAACTATCTGGTGTATTTCCAAACCCATGTTTGCATATGAACTTGGACCGCAATGTCCTTAAACTAAACAACAGAGCCCAAATGCTCTTTTGTTGGATCTAAATGATCCTGTTAAGTAGATCTTAGTCTAAAATTAGACTAACGTATCCTTAATAAAAATTTAAGTTGATCTTAATCTGAAACGAGATTAACAATTCTTAAATCAATCCAATTACAGATCCCCTAACCAATATTGGTTCAAGGGTACATCTCTTCACTCCTCTGATATTTGTCGTTGTAATACTTCAACGTTTTCAGAGAGGTGACGGGTCCCGACAACCATACATTCCACGGACTGTGATGTCCTTAACCTTGGACTGTGGGGTCCTTAAACCCATGGACTATGATGTCCTTAATCTCGGACTGTGGGGTCCTTAAACCCATGGATTATGATGTCCTTAACCTTTACAAAATATAATGTCTTTAAACTGGACCGAGATGCCCTTAAACTAACATTGGACCGTAATGTCCATAAACTAACCTTGGACCACAATGTCCCTAAACTAAACAATAGAGCCCAAATGCTCTTTTGTTGGATCTAAACGATCCCGTTAAGTTGATCTTAGTCTGAAATTAGACTAACGTATCCTTAACATACGTTTAAGTTGATCTTAGTTTCAAATGAGACTAACGTATCCTTAAACCCAACCCCAAACCCAAATCTAAGAAAATACGGATTTGGACTAATCCACGCCCTACGGGCGACACCATAAATTAGTCTCCGTATACAATCCACGGGCAACCAAAAATAAAACAAACACACACGACACGAAGTGACCATATGGAGAAGGAGAAAGTGGTCACCGCGATGCGGTAGCGTAATTAACTACAGAGGCTTACGCCTGCAGGGAAGAGCGTCCCCATAATCAAAAACCCCTCAACGAGAGGAAATCTGACGAAGTCTGCTATATCGGCCGCATCCGTTTAAACCTTCGATACATGGTGCCATAAATCAACTTGGCATCTTCGGAGAGGTGGACGGATAGCACCAATTAGCATCTGCCCTCGGAATTCAGGCCCGGACATCCCAACGTCCCGGTCGCGTCTTCCGGCGAGGAACAACATATTTACAACATTGTTTTTTGTCGTTACTTGTATACTTATCTCATATCATGTTCTATGATTGCTTAATTATTTTATCTATATGACATGTGATTAAACCATTACATGCTAGAATTGACTTGATCTTGACACGACTCAATCATGAATACTTGAACCCAATATGTACACTTGAACCAAATTGACTCGAACAATGAATACAATTGGCATGACTTGCACTTGACATGACTACATGAACTCAATCTTGAAAACCTGATATCATACATTACCTTTTGTATTCATGAATCTGATCAAGACTCATAACATTAATCATAGACTGATAAACGCGGGGTGTTAGAGTAGTTTAAGTATGAATTCGACGAAATCTCATGAGTCCCATTATTATAAATAACGTTGCTGTGGTACCGGGCTGAAACAGTACAAATAACGTTGCTGTGGTACTGGGCTGAAACGGTACATCATGAATTCATTAATAAGGGCCCGTATTTCTAAACCCCTGGACGATAGCCTGTTGGGTTTGTAATACTTCAATAACAATTGAAGTCTCGCTATTTTGAGCCCGTGATTTCTTGCCCCTGGACGATAGCCTTGGGTTCGAGAATACTCTTGAGATTTGGTTGACATTCACACTTGAACTCACGTCAATTAAATTTAACATTTTAGAGACCTTTTTAGGATACTTACATTCACTTCATATTTACTATACTTACATTCCACGGCCATGTTAAATTTGTTTTCCATGCTCACATAGTTGCCATATATATATTGTCACGCCCCGCTTCCCAGTGTACGGCGAAGGGGACACGGCGAGGTCCGCTACGTATGTACTCAGAAGTACATACGCTAAGCGTAGCTAAGCAATATAAAAATAAATACACAAGAGACAAGAGTATAAAAAGAACAGCAACTTTTATTTATTAACATTCTTTGTACAATACATGAAAAGGAAATACAACTGAAATGAAAATGCCTAAACAGTGGCATAACAGGAAATGGAAAGTACTGAAAAGAAAATTGTACAATGAAATTATACTGCAGGGTCTTCGGCAAATTGCTCCAAGTCTTCTTGTGTTGGCTCAACTTCTGCCGGGTCCAGATCACCTGACGACATTCAAAGAAGAGAGAAACAGAATGTCGTCAGCGAGCAGGTCGCTCGGTAAGTCCCAAAGGTAAGAGGAAAGTAGAGAAGGCAGAATAAGAAGATACATTTTAAAATGTAAACTATTGTTGTAATGTTATGTTATCGCTGTTGTTTGTAGCTTGGTACAGAAGGATGCCAGTGTATACGAGGGGGGTCTCTATATGCTAGAGACCAGGGTAAATGGAAAGTTTAAGGAACCGTTATGCCACGGTACAACAGCAATGGGATTCAGATTAGGTGTCTTAATCTGACCACCTCGTGCCACCTTTAACACCTTCCGTACCAATCTACCCCTTAAATCCCGTAGTGTTTTAACAGTATTGTTGTATTGTATTGTGTAACTTGGGTGACTGACTAAAACCATGATATCAGTAAACTTGTTGTAACTGAATAATCAGGTAAATAGAATAACAGGATAATGGATGTATATCCATGGTTTGATTCAGTCAAAATTGAATAGATTGTTAACTGAATTCAGGGATTCATGTATTCATATTGAGTTGGAATATTAAGAAATATATAGATTGACTTGAATCATATTCAAGTCAGAAATAGTCAGACTCAAACCCGAGTCAGACTAAATGAAAGGTAATTTGAAGTTCTGTACTTGCTAGGGGCCTTATTGTAATTTATAAAACTTGAGGGGGTTTTATGTAAAAAGTACTATTGTATAGTTTTCAAAATACACCTCAAGTATTTATTATTCGTCTTTATAGTTTTAATGAGTGTAAATTTTATTTGTGTTATTCTAGTGAATATATCCTAATAAAAGTATTAGTTGATTTATTTAAAATTCATGGTATTTTAATGTAACTTTTAATCTTGTAATTTTTTAGGAAAAGGTGGAAACTTTATCTTATGATAAAATAGTTGTTTAAATGATAATTATATATATATTAATACAAGAATAATTTTAAATAAATATTTTATTTTCCAAAATCTCATTTTTTCTTAAATGTCGTATTTTAAACCTTTCGAGACCGAATGCTCCTTGCGGAGGTCTGAATCTCGCACTACTAGCCCGCGGGTGCACGATGAACCGTACTATCCCTAACGGGTTCCCCAAAAGTGGGTTGTAGTGGCGCTTTGCTTATGTTTAATAAATACTATTCATTTAGAAAAACGGCTTTATAAATATAAGGTATTTATTTGTAAAAGGATGTAATTTCCGTATTTTAGTTTCTAGGGTTTCCTAAGCCAACTAGCCTATTTCTAAGGTCTAAACGATAAGTCATTAGAAGCCTCAAATCGCCTCTTCACCGCCAATTGCGGTCAGGTAAGTGCCAGGTAAGTGGGAAGGAACCACCATAGTGGGCCTAATTAAAAACCACTAGCTTTGACACACTTGCCTAGACACCACAAAGTCAGTTTAGATAAACGGTCGATATCCACAACTTATCGTATTTTCCTAGTAAGAAATATTTACTAAAAAGTGTAACAAATCTAAAATCTTTAAGAATGGTTTTATGAAGATTTTGGTATTTTAATGTAAAGTCTTGTATTTTCGTATTCTAAATTTTGATGATATCAATTAAGGTTGTATTTGCGTGTGTGTGGAGGTAGGTCATTACCCCGTGACTTATTTTAAGGTATTGTGATGTTTAGGGGTTAAACATGATAAATTAAACATGAGGGTATTTAAGTGAAAGAATACGGTATTTGCAAAAGTTATCATTTCATGTGTGAAAACTCATTCAAATTAAATTTTACAAGTTTAGTGATCAAGATGAACATGTTTAGGAATGAGGGAATTGATTAGAAGAAGAAAAATAAACTTTATGGTATTATTGTGAAAAGAATACGATATTACAAGAAAGTTATCATTTCATGTGAGAAACTTTGTCTAATTTGATTTTTATGTGATTAATAGTCATCATGGATATGTTTAGGTGTTATGGATTAGGTGACAAGTGGGATTTTGTAGAAAAACCGAATCGGAAATCGGTTTGTTCCGATTTCCGTCGGGTTTCATAATTCCATATTTTAAGAAATAGAAAAGAGAGAAGATTGGGACTTACGTGTTTCAAACTCTTCTAAAGAGTAAAGAGGAACTAGGGAGAAGGCCGAAGTGTGGTTTCGTCGCCGGTTGCTTCAAAGAACGTCGCCGGAATCCGTCAGCGCTTCGCCGTGAACTCGGTTCCAAAGCACACTTTCTTGTGGAAATTTCAAGAGAGTAATTCTATGGTTTTGGAATGAGAAGGTAGGGGTAGGGGTCTATTTATAGGGTAGCTAGGATAGGGTAGGTGAAGGGTTTTATTTATTTAAAAAATTATAAAAATTTAAATAAAAAGCATTAAAATTTGTAATAAATTGGTTTTATTTAACAATTGAGAACCGAACTAATAAATTGGAGTTAACAGGGAGTTAAGGGAGCTGAAAAGCCACACTTTTGTTGTTGGGACCCCGGCCATCGGACCAACTCCGGTCGGCCGGCCGGCCGGCCGAGTTGGCCGATCCCGGCCGGGTTCGGCCATGGTTGGGTGCGGGGCTCTCCGACGTAGACTTTGGCATACTCCGTTTTTGGGGTTCAGTTCAACATTTGGGAGTTATGGCCTGTGGACTGTTGGACTTCCAAGAATTTTTAAAGAAAAATATACTAAAAATAATATGGGGCATGAGATTCGAACTCTGGTGGCTTGGTTCAGCAGTGCAAGGTATTACCAATGAGCTACAAGCTCCTTCTTGTAATTATTTTAGGGAGATAGATATTTAAAGTGTTATCAGCAATATTAAATACTCCATGTATACTTCAAATTTAAATCAAATTTCTGTATACAAAAATTGGAGTTGTTACATATATTACCATACTTGTTCACATATTACGGTTTTTTATTTATATTATATTATATTTCATCCTACACTCAATCTATATATTACACATCTTTTTGGGACTTACCGAGCGCAAGTTCGCCGACGGGCATTCCACCCTTCTTTTGTTTTTTGGAATGTTCGTCAGGTGACTTAGGATCAGAGGAGGTGGAATCCACTGCAGAGAATTACAACAAGTTCGCATTTGAAGCAGATCATTAGTTTCCTTTCCTGCTTTTCTTCTTCAGTAAGCCACATGTTTAGACACTTTCTTTTTATGTTCAGATTTCTTGTATCAGTTAAACTCTGTAAAGTTAAGAATGTAAATATATAAAGTGATTGGATTTTATTTTTACTTGTCTTTTCTTGTCATTGTTATACTGCTTATATTACGCTTAGCGTATTTGTTTTGAGAAATGACCTTCTCTAAATAAATATGTTGTGGGCTTATCACGTGCCGTTACCGCTCTTTTGGGAAGCGTGGCGTGACACCATTAACAAAAGTTAAACTTCCTTATAAAATTAAACAGAGATTAAATCTCTAAAAAAAACTTAGCGCCTCACATGATATCCACGTGAGCGTGTGAAAAATGCAGCGCCGCACGTGACACATGCGTGAGCGCCCATAAATTTAGCGCCGCACATGACTTATGCTTGAGCGCCCATAAATAAAAAAACAGCGCCTCACATGCTTCACACGTGAGCGCCCATAAATGAAAACTTAGCACCTCACGTGAAACACACGTGAGCGCCAAGAAACTCATCTCCTTACGTGGCAACACATGAGCGGGAAAAGATACAGCGCCTCACGTGAAACACACGTGAGCACTGAATAAAAGTGCTTAGCACTTTATATATAGTCAAAAGACTAAGTGCTTAGCATTGCTGAATGAGGGAAAAAGTCCAGGACTAAGCCCAAATTGGCTAAGTCTCTGAAATTTCTTTGCAACCGAGCCCACATACTCTGTTAATGGATCTTAACAAAATTGAGTGATCTTTAAACATATTTCTAAGTTGATCTTAGTCTTATATAAGACTAACGTATCCTTAGATAAAATAAATTGAGTCCATATGCTCATATATATATTTAAGTTGATCTTAATTTAAAACCAGATTAATGGTCATTAAATAAAATAAAATATTCTTTGAACTGACAGAACATACAACCTAAGTTCAAACCCAAATCTAATATATACGGATTTGGACCGATCCGCGTCCTACGGGCGACGACATAAACTAGTCTTCGTACAATCCACGGGAAACCAAAATAAACAAAATATAACACGACATGAAATGACTTACCAGAGCAGGAAAAAGTTGTTATCACAACGCGATAACGTAATTAACTGTAGGGGCTTGCGCTTGCAGGGAAGAGCGTCCCCACAATCAAAAAACCCTCACAAATGAGGGGAATATGATAAAATCTGCTGCATCAATCGCATCTATCCAAACCTCCAATATACGGCGCCATAAATCAACTTGGTATTTTCGGGGAGGTGGATAGATATGTCCAAATAGCATCTGCCCCAAAATTCAGGCTAGACGTCTCAACGTCTCAGTCCAGCCTCTGTGCAGATTAATCTGTTTATCGCCGAAGACTGGACTGAGACGTTGAGACATCTTCCTCTTTCCACTCTACACTTCATGTATCGTGTTTCGCGAACAAAATCGTGGTTCGCTGTATTCATGGTTGTCCTTGGATGCGAGATACTAAAACTCGGTGCTTCGCCTCTGTGCAGAATCAATGGCTCTTAACTGCACTTCCTGCAAAAGCAACTCTCACTCTGTCCCATCTGGAGGAGTGACTTACGGGCCTAAAGCGGCTTCTATCATTTTAATGCTGATAGGACAGGTCACTTAGGTCACTACCGGGCTATTCTTCGGGGCCATGCTCCCACCCATGAGTTTTAGCGCCACAACGCCCCAAGAAGAAGCTCTCCGAAAGTCACTCTTCGATTGGTTGGCTACTGAGACGGCTCCTATCAGCAAGCCGTCCAACTCTGAAGTCTCAGTCTTCAATAGGCTGAAGAGAAACTCAAACGGGCTCGTAAAGAAGCCTGTGATTTCAGAAAGGGTTGCCCCAAAACGGCTAACCCTCCCTGCTCCTACCATACGCGAGGCCAACAAAAATGGTTCGCCATCAAGACGGTCGGTCTTCGACAGATTGGCCAACTTTGCTCCAACTCCGTTAAGAGCGTCTGTCTTCAAGAGGCTGACACCAAGCCAAGCTCCCCAGCAAAGGCAGGGGCACGATGAAGACGCCTCAAATACTGAAGCAGTTCCTACTGCAAAGCACGCTCGATGTCGCCACTGGCGCCGAGTGAGACATGCTGGGTGTAACTCTTCCTCCGGGCTTACCCCGCCAGCTCCTATGGTAGATGTTGACACTGCTGTTCTAACTGGGAACAGTTTTGAACCGCTTGGGAGGGTCCGTAAAAATCCCCGGACGACGGTGTTAAAGAAATCACCTCCACCTGCAGAAGCTACAGTGCAGGCAAAGCCGGAGCAACCTTATGAGTGGCTCTCCTTGCAAATTCATAGAGTCTGGCGGAAAATCCAAGACTCGGTTCTTGATGAAAACTACTTTCGTCGACTGAAAAAATCCAACGTCCGACAAGAAAAGAGAGACCCCCCATAAGCTTTGGCAGACAAAAAAAGAAGAAGCTACAACTAAGAATTTAATTCTCTTGCTAAGAAAAATCCCCTTCTCCTCTCAAAGCCTAGGTAAAGGAAAAGGCATAATATCTCCTTTACCTAATATATGTAAATACAAGGGTTTAACCCTCCATAAAAAACTTAGTTTTTTCACTGGATCTGAGATCTGCAAGACAATCTTCCATAAGTTGAGAATTTAATTCTCATCGGGAAGATTTTTCTCTTCAGATTCAAGATCTAGGGGAAAAATTAGACATGAGAAAAGAAACATGAAGAAAAGAAGGGAAACTTATATTCCAGAAATTTAATTTCTCTAAAAACAGGGTTTAACCCTATATAAAGAACTTAGTTCTTATAAAAATGGAACAAAAGAACTTAGTTCTCAAAAATCCGATCTCGGATCTTCAAAACAGAGATCTTGGTGATAATCAATGGCCAAAACACCATCGACAGAAGTTAAATTTCTTTATAAAATTAAACAGAAATTAAATCTCTAAAAATCTCAGCACGTGATATCCACGTTCCATAAATTCAGCACCGCACGTGACTCATGCGTGAGCGCCCAAAAATTTAGCACCACACATGACGCATGCATAAGCGCCCATAAATTCAACGCCGCACGTGCCTCACACGTGAGTGCCCATAAATTAAAAAACAGCGCCTCACGTGCTTCATACGTGAGCGCCTATAAATGAAAAGTCACCACCTCACGTGAAACACACGTGAGTGCCAAGAAACTCAGCTCCTCACGTGGCAACACGTGAGCGGGAAAAAAATGCAGCGCCTTACATAAAACACACATGAACGCTGAAAAAAAGTTCTTATCTTTATATATATAGTCAAAAGACTAAGTGCTTAACATTGTTGAATGAGGAAAAAAGCCCAGGATAAAGCCTAAATTGACTAAGTCTCTGAAATTTCTTTGCAGCCGAGCCATATGCTCTGTTGATGGATCTTAACAAAATTGAGTGATCCTTAAATATATTTCTAAATTGATCTTAGTCTTATACAAGACTAATGTATTCTTAGTTAAAAAAAATAGAGCCCATATGCTCACATATATATTTAAGTTGATCTTAATCTAAAACCAGATTAACGGTCCTTAAATAAAATAAAATATTTTTTGAACCGACGGAACATACAACCTAAGTTCAAACTCAAATCTAATAAATACGGATTTGGACTAATCCGCGCCCTACAGGCGACGATATAAACTAGTCTCCGTATACAATCCACGGGCAAGCAAAATAAACAAAATATAATACGACACGAAATGACCTACCGGAGCAAGAGAAAGTTGTTATCGCAACGCGATAACGTAATTAACTACAGGAGTTTGCTCCTGTAGAGGAAGAGCGTCCACACAATAAAAAACCCCTCACAAATGAGGGAGAATCTGATAAAATATGCTACATCAATCGCATCTATCCAAACCTCCGATATACGGTGCTATAAATCAACCTGGTATTTTCGGAGAGGTGGATGGATATGTCCAAATAGTATCTGCCCCCAAATTTAGGCTAGACGTTTCGACGTCTCGGTCCAGTCTTCGGCGATAAACAGATTAACTGCAGGGGGTTGTGATCGCTCCGCGGAAGCTGCGGCCAAGGCGGAAGAGAAAACAATGATTTTTAGCAGGCACAAAATGCATATTCCCTGGGAATCAAACCATACAACTAAACTAGCAAACTTAGCAACAAGGTTTAGGGAATACAATCTTTGTTGCGTGTCCACCTAATCGTGAAAGACCCCTCCAAGCTCATAGCCGTCGGAAATGAGCTTGAGAGGCCACCGCCCTTACTGAAGATGATCCTGTTCCCCTCCGAAAGACGGCGCGACATGGGCGTCTCGCCTGAGATTCGGGGCAGATGCTAATTGGTGCTATCCGTCCACCTCTCCGAAGATGCCAAGTTGATTTATGGCACCATGTATCGAAGGTTTAGACGGATGCGTCCGATGTAGCAGACTTCGTCAGATTCCCCCTCGTTTGAGGGGTTTTTGATTGTGGGGACGCTCTTCCCTGCAGGCGCAAGCCCTGCAGTTAATTACACTACGCATTGCGGTAACAACTTTCTCCTTCTCCAGATGGTCACTTCGTGTCGTGGGTGTTTGTTTTGTTGCCCGTGGATTGTTTACGGAGACTGAGTTATGTCGTCGCCCGTAGGGCGTGGAATAGTCCAAATCCGTATTATCTTAGATTTGGGTTTGGGGGTTTGGTTTGAGGATACGTCAGCCATACTTGAGGCTAAGATCAACTCAAACGCTTGTTAAGGATACGTTAGTCTAACTTTGAGACTAAGATCAACTTAACGGGATCGTTTAGATCCGACAAAAGAGCGTTTAGGCTCTAATGTTCCAGTTTAGGGACATAGTGGTCCATTGTATGTATGGCCGTCGGGACCCATTACCTCTCTGACGACGTTGAAGGATTACAACGACGGATGTCAGAGGAGTTCAGAGATGTACCCTCGAGCCAGAGTTAATTGGGGGGATTCATAGTCTAGTCTGTTTGAAGATTTAAGGATACGTTAGCCATCTTTGAGGCTAAGATCAACTTAAACGGGACCGTTTAGATCCGACAAAAGAGCATACGGGGCTCTATTGTTCTAGTTTAAAGACATTGCGGTCCATGGATAGTTTAAGGACGTTGCGGTCCATGGGTAGTTTAAGGACGTTGCGGTCCATGGTTAGTTTTAAGACATCTCGGTCAAGGTTAAGGACGTCGTAGTCCATGGGTTTAAGGACCCCACAGTCCATTGTTAGTTTTAAGACATCTCGGTCAAGGTTAAGGACGTCGTAGTCCATGGGTTTAAGGACCCCACAGTCCGGTATGTGCTCTGGATGCTTCACACGGGTTCACTGCCGTGCTCTGCGAGGACCAGGCTCCGCTCTGGACGTTTTCCACGGGGTCAAAGAGTGACATTATCCGCGTTCCACGTAACCAGGAATTTTGCATTAAACACGGGTTTAAGGACCCCACAGTCCGTATCAATGTGTGGTCGTCGGGACCCGTCACCTCTTTGAAGACATTGAGGGATTACAATGCCAAGTATCAAAGGAGTGAAGAGATGTACCCTAGAACCGGAGTGGATTAAATAGTCCTTGGCCCAATTTGGGATCAAGACGAATTAATTATGTTATGAGTCCATTGGCCCAGTTAATCACAAATTGAGGACTTATGGCCATCTTGGGCTAAGTCCAATCAGGAGAGGCTTTGCCTCTATCCATTTAGGCCAATTGGGCCAAAGCCTAGTGTTAAACACTACAGAGCAGTCAGTGTTGAACACTGGGAATGAGGTTGACAGGTTAGTGTTTAACACTAAGAGATAATTGGTGTTAAACACCAGCAACAAGGCTTTTCAAATTAGTGTTAAACACTAAAACAGATCAGTGTTGAACACTGCAAATAAAGCTTTTTAATCAGTGTTGAACACTAAGGCCCAACAGCGTTTTAACACTGGGTTCGAGGGTTTTAATTTAGTGTTAAATACTAATGCAAGAGGGGTCACGTGGCAGCACGTGAGAGCGCCCTCCCTTCATTTATTCTGCTGAGGTTATCGCGTCTTTCAGAGCATCACGTGCCATCACGTGATGGGCATTCAAATGCCTATGTATTAGAGCTTCTGCCGAGGGTCACGTGGGTCACGTGGGGTGCTGCCTCAAAGGGGCTTTCTGTAGATCTCTTGGGGGGGTCACGTGATGACACGTGACCCTGCCTCTATGTGTGTTATTTAGAGGATCTGTTAACCTTTTCTCAGGAATTAAGTTCCTCGTAGGGTTAAACCCTGACAGTAATTTCAGAGGAATTAAATTCCTACTTCCTTTCGAAGGTTTATATTCTGAATAGAGTTGAACTCTGAATTTTCCGTAGGAATTAAATTCCTCATACATGTGAAGAACCAAATAGGGTTAAACCCTAACAAAAGCTTTTTAGGGAATTTGAACTTCCATCCTCTGTTAAATTATGATTAAAGGAATTAAATTCCCGCTGTTTCAACAGAACTAGGTTCTTAATTAGGGTTAAACCCTGTTTCTTTTTGTTCTGAAGGAATTAAATTCCCATGATACAGGGTCAAGCCCTAATTTTATTTTAAAGGAATTAAATTCCTATAGTTCTGTGAGAATTAAATTCTCGTGCTTGCATTCCCTCTCTATGTTTTGGATCTGCATGGCAGGATCTCGACCCATTGAGAATTAAATTCTCAACTTCAAGGGGAGATGTGCACTTTGCAGATTCTCTATCAAAGAGAGAAGAAATATGTTCTTCTGTTTTATATATCAGAGTTAAACTCTGTTGAGAATTAAATTCCCTCTTTCTTTCAAGGAGCTTTTCCCTTTCTTACCTAGGGTTTTTGCAGAAGATCCAAGTTTCTCCAAGTATCGAAGCTCTCTTCCTTTTCTTTTTCTCTCCCTGTCTCTGTATATATTTTCTCTGTGTCTCTTGGCTCCTATTTATAGGAGAAGCAGCCGAATCAATCAGTTTTTGACGAATCTTCATGAGAGATTTGATTTGCATCCATCATTCGTTTTGGACCTTTGGATTACTAGGTGAATTTTATTCACCATTGGATTTCAAATCCAGGGATTCTCTTTTGTTATCTCGGTTAGATTTAAAGGGGAAATCTTTCCAAACCCGAGATTTTCCCATAGATAGATGATATTTCATCACCTCTGAACCTTTAATTTGATTGGTTCCAGATAGCCGCTTTCCTTTGGAAAGATTTGAATTTCTTTCAGAATTTAATTCTGTTGACAAAATGGGCTTTGAAAGCCGGTCACGTGTGACCACGTGACCCATGGTCACGTGTGAGCACGTGACCCCCTTTGGAATGAGCCTTCTTCTTTCCTTTTGCGCTGTCTTCTGGTTGTTGCTTGGTCATCACGTGCCAACACGTGACCACTGGTCACGTGTGAGCACGTGACCCTTGTCTGGAGCCTCTTTCCTTGGTTCAACTGGAGAACGAGTCTGCTGCTTTGAACGTCACGTGCCAACACGTGACCCTGGTCACGTAGGAGCACGTAACCTCTTCTGAAGCCTTTTCCTTGACTTGATCAGGGAACCGGTGTGCCTTTGACGCTTGCATTTAAATGTCACGTGTCGCCACGTGACCCTAGTCACGTGGGAGCACGTGACTCTTTCTGAAGCCTCTTTTCTTCAACGTAGTCAGGAAACTGAACTTGCCTTGATGATGTGCTTAGGTGTCACGTGCCAACACGTGACCGCTAGTCACGTGTAAGCACGTGACCCTCTTCTGAAGCTTTTCCCAGAAGCTTTCCTGATTTTAAATCAGGAAACAAATGCCCCCACAGCGTTGTTCTCACGTGTCTGCACGTGAGTGCAACGCTGTCACCTCTTGTGACCGTTGGATTCCTCTAGGGATCTGGGGAGATGAAGCGTTTCCATCGCCTTCTATAAATACCACTGTCTTTTCAGAAGAGCCTTCACTTTGCTCATCTCCTTCTTTCGAGAACTTTTTTTTTTTTGAGGATTTAATTCTCTTCTTCCAGAGCTTAGTTTTATGTTGTATCTGTGCAGTGCCACCTTATTTTCCAATCAAAGGCCAGTGCTCACGTGTTGCGCATGCAGGGATCTGCTTGATGAGGACGTTTCATTTCCCTAACCTAATTCCAATGCGTCGTTGGATTTCATTTCCAACGCTCTCCCCTTCTTTCCGGGATTTGAGAATAGTCCCACCATGCATATCATTTTTTGTGCATAGCATTAAATGCTCCCCTTTATAACCTGAACCCCCATACCTTACTTCTTTTCTTCACAGAGAAACCCATTCATACCTTAAGGTGATCATCTTTGATAACTCGATCAATCGCTATGGCTTGCAATCGTCCCTATGCTCGTCGGCAACCATGGGAGGTTCCCCTTGAGGAGATAGTCCCTCGCTTCGCTGCGCGGCTGGCGGATCCCCTTCTCACCGACGCTCAATGTGACACGGTGATGTACGACCTACTGACTCGTCGGGGCTCTCCTCTTCCCATGGGCTCCATTTGGCTCCGGATGATCCTCCTGTCTGTGCTTGCCGATATTCCCCCTCATCCGGCGGAGATGACTTCGGCAATCCTTGACGTGGCGGAGGACAAGCTTGAGTGCTTTCACGAGGCTTGTCTAATCACTCAGGCTCTGAAGGATTACTCAGTTCATATACTGAGTCAGATAAGAGCCCGTAGGGCCGTCATGTCTGCTTTCGCTGATGAGCACGGCTCCAACCGATGGGAAGCGACTCCTCGCGAAAACCGTCGTTTTGACATGCTGGAGAAAGCAGAGAGGGAGCTGGAGAATTTTGTGTTTTGCTTTGTTAACCCTTGTATTTCTGATCCCTTGTTTGGTGATCTTTTCCCAGTAGTGTAGTATGTTTGAATCAATGTACTCCTTTTGTCATTGGCGGTTTGTATGCTTTCTGTTGAACTTTCATGCTTGTCAGATAGTCGCACGTGTGTCTTGCTTGCGTAAATGAGCCGTTTGTTTTTCTTTAATTACGAGCACCATCGTTACGTTGCATGCACATCAGCGCCCCAGGCAACATTTCCTTTTAAACATTCGTACAGTTGCAAATGCGTGCCTGATAGGATACAGATCAGAAACTTGCCACGTTATCTCCCGTATCGGATGGTTTGCGCTGGCTTTAGATCGAGTATTGTTTGTTGAAGGGAGGTTTATAAATGAAGACATATTCTTCTCTTCAATGGTGTGTCCCCTTTTTATTGAATGTACTCTGCGGATATTCTATTTCGATCTCCTTGCAGGACAGTGATGGCTTAGGATTCAGGGTTAAGATCTGCTTCCTAAGACTCTTGCATTTTATGAGCCACTAGGGTCTCATAAAGAGTTTTTCTCCCTACAGGTCGAGAGGATCCCATAGGTGTAAGTTCTTCTTAGAGATCGTGAGGATTCTTAAAAGGGTTTCCCCTTGAGAGTCGTAAGGATCTCACAAGAGAGTTTTTCTTCCTTACAGGTCGTGAGGGCCTGCAGGTGCCGGATGTGATCACCCTTATCCGTGTTTCACGGAGTCAGGGGTCTATTAAGGTATCGTAGTTTAAAGACATCACGGTCAAGGTTAAGGACCTCATAGTCCGTGGATTTAAGGACTCCACAGTCCGCTGTTAGTTTTAAGATATCACGGTCAAGGTTAAGGACCTCATAGTCCGTGGATTTAGGGACTCCACAGTCCGGTGTTTGGTTGCGGGGACCCGTCACCTCTTTGAAGACGTTGAGGAATTACAACGTCGGGCATCAAAGGAGTGAAGAGATGTACCCTTAGACCAAGGCAGAATCCGTAGAGAATCGGGGTGGTTGATCGTTAGTTTTAAGACATCACGGTCGAGGTTAAGGACGTCATAGTCCGTGGATTTTAAGGACTCCACAGTCCGGTATTTGCTCTGGATGCTTCACACGGGTTCACTGCCGTGCTCTGCGAGGACCAGGCTCCGCTCTGGACGTTTTGCACGGGGTCAAAGAGTGACATTATCCGCGTTCCACGTGACCAGGAATTTTGCACTAGATGCTTCACACGGGTTCACTGCCGTGCTCGGCGAGGACTAGGCTCCGCTCTGGATGCTTCGCACGGGTTCACTGCCATGCTCTGCGAGGACCAGGATCCGCTCTGGACATTTTCCACGGGGTCAAAGAGTGACATTATCCGCGTTCCACGTGACCAGGAATTTTGCACTAGATGCTTCACACGGGTTCACTGCCGCGTTAGGCGAGGACTAGGCTCCGCTCTGGATGCTTCGCACGGGTTCACTGCCATGCTCTGCGAGGACCAGGATCCGCTCTGGACGTTTTCCACGGGGTCAAAGAGTGACATTATCCGCGTTCCACGTAACCAGGAAATTTGCACTAGATGCTTCACACGGGTTCACTGCCGCGTTAGGCGAGGACTAGGCTCCGCTCTGGATGCTTCGCATGGGTTCACTGCCATGCTCTGCGAGGACCAAGATCCGCTCTGGACGTTTTCCACGGGGTCAAAGAGTGACATTATCCGCGTTCCACGTAACCAGGAATTTTGCACTAGATGCTTCACACGGGTTCACTGCCGCGTTAGGCAAGGACTAGGCTCCGCTCTGGATGCTTCGCATGGGTTCACTGCCATGCTCTGCGAGGACCAGGATCCACTCTGGACATTTTCCACGGGGTCAAAGAGTGACATTATCCGCGTTCCACGTAACCAGGAATTTTGCACTAAATGCTTCACACGGGTTCACTGCCGCGTTAGGCGAGGACTAGGCTCCGCTCTGGATGCTTCACACGGGGTCAAAGAGTGACATTATCCGCGTTCCACGTAACCAGGAATTTTGCACTAGATGCTTCACACGGGTTCACTGCCGCGTTAGGCAAGGACTAGGCTCCGCTCTGGATGCTTCGCACGGGTTCACTGCCATGCTCTGCGAGGACCAGGATCCGCTCTGGACGTTTTCCACGGGGTCAAAGAGTGACATTATCCGCGTTCCACGTAACCAGGAATTTTGCACTAGATGCTTCACACGGGTTCACTGCCGCGTTAGGCGAGGACTAGGCTCCGCTCTGGATGCTTCGCACGGGTTCACTGCCATGCTCTGCGAGGACCAGGATCCGCTCTGGACGTTTTCCACGGGGTTCAAAGAGTGACATTATCCGCGTTCCACGTAACCAGGAAATTTGCACTAGATGCTTCACACGGGTTCACTGCCGCGTTAGGCAAGGACTAGGCTCCGCTCTGGATGCTTCGCACGGGTTCACTGCCATGCTCTGCGAGGACCAGGATCCGCTCTGGACGTTTTCCACGGGGTCAAAGAGTGACGTTGTCCGCGTTCCACGTGACCAGGAATTTTGCTGAATATATCCGCATTTCACGGGGTGAAGGTTTGACTGTTGGCGATATGTATACCACCGAGCCATGGAACTGGGAGTTGCCGTTGTTCCGCTTAGCTTGAAGTTGTGTCCGTTGTTACGAGACGAGTGTTGGGATGATCTTTAGGTCGCTTGTGGCCCGTCGAGATTCGGCTTCTTCTTCTAATGAAACCTGGGGAGGAAGAGTGCGACTCCTTCTTTGTTTGCGCCCCTGGATTGTATACAGGGATTGATGTAGCATCACCTGTAGGGCATATATTTTATTTTTATTTTATTTCTTTTCCCGCGATGCTCTATCATTTCAGCTTTTTATATCGCGAAAATCGCGATTGCCCAATCATTTCGGCTATTTTTCGCGGTGCCCAATCATTTCGGCTATTTTTTCTTTTTACTCGCTGCTTTTTATTGCGAGTTGCCCCATCATTTCGGCTATTTTTTATATGCATACATTTTCACTTGCTGCTTTTTATTGCAAGTTGCCCCATCATTTCGGCTATTTTGTAGGCATGTGTGGCTTGCTAGCTTTTTTGCCGCAAGCTCGGATTTTGGACACCGATTTCGGCATCAGCATCGCTGCAACTGGGATGTTGCCAGGAGCGAATCATCATTTGCCATGAAAGAACTTGGGATTTGATACCGGTTTAGGCGTCAGCATCGCTGCAACTGGAATATTGCCAGGAGCGAATCATCATTTGCCTCTGTCGATGTTGAACAAAGGTGGCTTAGCAAACAGGGTTAAGGTCTTGTCGACTAAGGCTTTTGACTTCATGAGCCGTAAGGGTCTCACAAAGGTATTTCTCCCTACAAGTCGTGAGGATCTTGCAGGTGTATTTTCTCCTTAGGGATCGTGAGGATTCCTAAGTGTATGTTCCTCTGTAAGTCGTAAGGATCCTACAAGAGGGTTTTCTCCTTATAAGTCGAGAGGACCTACAAGGGTTGCTCATCATATGGACATATCCCCAGTCACGGGTGTGACTTCGCTGGGGAAATATTTTTTCGCGCCCATGGATTGTATACAAGGGTCAGTATTGAGCCTCTTGTAGGGCAATATCGAAGGTTGTGGAGGATTTGCTTAAGAACAGGTTCAGGCTTCTGTAACTTAAGACTTTCAAATCTCATGAGCCGTGAGGGTCCCATAAGAGAATTCTCCTTACGAGTCGTGAGGATCTCGTAAGCGTATTTTCTCCTTAGGAATCGTGAGGATCCCTAAGTGTGTTGCTCCTTTGTGAGTCGTAAGGATCTCACGCAGGTGGTTTCTCCTTACAAGGTCGAGAGGACCCTACAAGTATCTTTTAACGAGGTTGCGCCCTTTCGGGTTTTCACAAACACTCGCCGGTAGTCCTGCTGTTTTTACTCACGGAGCCCTTTCGGGTTTTCATCCGTGCCCATTTTGCTTATGGACATACCGTTTTTTTTTAATTCTTTTTCATATATTTTTTTTTATTTTTTTCTTTCTCTCTCTTTTTTTTTTATCTCGTCAGCCTAAAGATGCTGCGGTAGTAGTTTTAGGGACGTTTCGGTCCGTCGTTAGTTTTAAGGACGTTTCGGTCCGTTGATAGTTTAAGGACGTTTCAGTCCGTCGTTAGTTTAAGAACATTTCGGTCCGTTATTAGTTTAAGGACATTTCGGTCCGTCGATATGGGAAGGCTGGCTGCTGCTTGTAAAGTCTGAGCCTAGGAAGATAGTGAGCGGACATAGTCGTCGTCATCTATCATTGACCCAGGCTGTGGCTTATTAAGTATAGTACTTCTTTAAGAAGCGGCCGTTTATTGGCCTGAAAGGCCTTTCACCGTGCATGTCCACGAGTAGGTAGGCTCCACCCTGGTAAACCTTGTCTATGATGTACGGGCCTTCATAGTTTGGCTCGAATTTTCCCCGCTTGGCGCGATTGGGGATCATAGGCCTTTTGACCATTAGCACGAGTTCGTTTTGGCGGAGTGTCCTCGGCCTGGTCAATCTTTCGTATGAGCGCATCATCTTTGCTTTGTAGGCCTCTAGATGTTGTTGCGCTATGAGCCGGGTTTCATCGAGGGCATCAAGCTCCTCAAGCCGAAGGTGAGCATTTTCTTCGTTCATCAGCTCGTGGTGGACTGCTACTCGTAGAGAGGGTAACTCTATCTCGAGGGGGAGCACTGCTTCTGTCCCAAATACCAACGTGTACGGCGTTGTGTTCGTGGCCGTCTTGAACGTAGTTCGATAAGCCCAAAGGGCTTCTTGCAGCCTTTCGTGCCAGTCTCTCTTATTCCTGGAAACGGTCTTTTTTATGATCTTCGTCAAGGTCTTATTGAAAGCCTCGGCCAGACCGTTAGCTCGTGGATTGTAAACTGAAGAATATCTCCAGTCTATATTGTGCCGCTGTGCGAAGCGGCTAATCTTATGGCTTCGGTAGGCCGGCCCATTATCGGAGATAATCCGCCGTGGGGTTCGGAACCGATAGATGACGTGCGTTTTGAAGAAATGGAGGATATTCTCCATCTTCACTTCCTTCAATGGTACTGCTTCTGCCCATTTGGAGAAGTAATCAGTTGTTGCCAGGATAAAACGGTGTCCTCGAGATGATGCTGGCTCAATGGGGCCAACTATGTCAGTCCCCCACATTTCGAATGGCCAACTAGCCAGCGTCGGGTGCAGTGGATTCGGATGTTGGTGGATGAAGTCTCCATGAATCTGGCATGAGTGGCATTGCTTCGCATACTCGAGGCAGTCCTGGATCATCGTGGGCCAGTAATAACCCATCCGTTTAATTTTTAACTTCATCTTTGGGCCTGCTTGGTGAGAACCGCAAAGTCCGTCATGAACTTCCTGAATGACTCTTTCTGCTTTGTCAGGTCCTAAGCATCTCAGCCATAGAGAATCAAACGATCTTTTGTATAGAATATCGTTGACGAAAGCGAAGGATAGAGCTCGTTTCATGAGCTGATGTCTTGAGGACGCTTCTTTGGGCATTCGGTGGGACTTAAAGTAGTCTATGAAGACTTCCCTCCAGTCTTCGGCCTTCTCATGGTCTTTTATTTGTAGGGTCGTCTGCTCAGTCGTTCCCTTTTCTTCGCATGATTCCGGAGATATTTCTGCCGGGGCGAGCACTCGACGGCTTTGTACCACGATTCTGACGTCATCGAGGTTCTCGTCAGCCAGTTCTTTAGCAAGTTTAGCCAACGCGTCTGCTTTGCTGTTTTCCGCGCGCGGTATGTTCTCCAAAGTATAGGAGGGAATTTGGGTCAATAGTTGTTGCACCCTTTCGCCGTACTTCACCAACTCCGGCTTGCACGTTTGGTAGTCACCATTTACTTGACTAACGACCAGCTGAGAATCCCCGTATATAAGGAGGTCTTCAATTCCCATGTCGATGGCGATCTCGAGGCCTGCTATCAGAGCTTCGTATTCGGCTTCATTGTTTGTCCTCGGCTCTGTTAAGGAGAAGGCGAAGCGCATTATCCCTCCTTGTGGAGTTGCAAAGATGAGACCTATCCCTGATTTGATCATTGGGACACCTTATTTCTGTTTCTTTATGGAGGACGCTCCATCGAAATAGAGTTCCCATCGGGTGCTTCGCCGCCAATCGCATCAAATGCATGCTCGTCTGGCAACTCACAGTTCAGAGGAGAATCGGCCGGTATTGGGTGCTCGGCGAGGAAGTCGGCAATGGCCTGGCCTTTCACTGCCTTGAGAGGTTGATACGTTATCGAGAACTCCATCAACAGCAGGGCCCACTTAGCGAGTCGTCCCGTCAATATGGCTTTCGACATCAAATATTTGAGAGGGTCCACCTTCGAAATAAGACGGACTTCATGTGCTAATGCGTAATGTCTAAGCTTTGTAATTGCGAAGATCAACGCCAGGCAGTGCTTTTCAATGGGGGAATAGTTGCTTTCTGCCCCCAGCAGCACTCGACTTAAGTAGTAGAGTGCCCTCTCTTTCCCCTGATCGTTCTCTTGTGTCCATAACGCGCCCAAGGAACCTTCGAGGGCGGTCGTATAAAGAATGAGGGGTTTTCCCTTGACCGGCGTGGCCAACACCGGAGGGTTCTGCAGGTACTGCTTGATCTCGTCTAGTGCACCTTGACATTTGTGATCCCAAACGAATGGAGTTCCCTTTTTCATCAGGTGGCTGTAAGGACGGCATTTGCCCGAAAGATTAGCGATAAACCGCCGGATGTATGCGAGCTTCCCTTGGAGAGATCGCAACTGCTTGAGGGTTCTTGGCGGAGGCATTTCCATGATCGCCTTAATCTTAGATGGATCTATTTCGATACCTCGATGTCGGATGATGAATCCCAGGAATTTACCCGAGGAGACTCCAAACGCGCATTTGAGGGGATTCATTTTCAAATTATATTGCCGAAGGCGTCGAAATACAGTCTCCAGATGCTTTAAATGATCTTCGTATGACATGCTCTTTACTACAAGGTCATCGATATAGCACTCGACGATGTCATGTATGAGGTCGTCGAAGATTTTTGTCATGGCCCTTTGATAGGTAGCGCCGGCGTTCTTTAGACCAAAGGGCATAACCCTGTAGCAGAATATACCCAAAGGGGTTCGGAAAGCGGTATGCTTCTGGTCTTCGGGATGCATCTTTATCTGATTGTATCCTGACGAACCGTCCATAAAGGAGAAAACCTCGTGAGTGGACGTGTTATCTATCATTAGCTCGGTTACTGGTACTGGGAAATCGTCCTTTGGACAGGCTTTATTGAGATCCCTGAAATCCACGCATATGCGTACCGTCCCATTCTTCTTCATTACCGGGACGATATTGGCGATCCAGTCGGGATACTGGACTTCTTGGATAAATCCAGAATCGATCAGCTTCTTGACTTCGGCGTTGATGCTCATTTCAAGCTCGAGTCGCATCCTTCTTGGCGCCTGCTTGACTGGCTTGATATCTGGGGATATTGCTAATTTATGCACAGCAATCTCCGGATCTAATCCTGGCATCTCGGAATAGTTCCACGCGAAGCAGTCTTTATGCTGTAGAAGCACGTTCTTTAACGCAGCCACCCTCTCTTCGGATAACAGCTCGCTGACAAATGTCGGTCGCGGGTCGTCTGCCGATCCCAACTCAATCTTCTTGAGGTTATCTGCAGTAGTATGTATGCCATCTTCCAGTTCTTTCGGAGTGGGCGGAAATTCTGAGATCACCTCATCATCGCTGTTCTCAAAGCACCGGGGAAGGTCATCTACGTTCTCGGGCTCTTCTCCTAATATCGTAATCGTATAGCAAGTGCGAACCCGCTCCCCGGACTTAGGTGGACCCGGTTCTGCTCTTGCGGCTTTGGGCTCATGCTTCTGTGGCGGCGTTACCTTCCAGCCGTCGGATAAAGCGAATCTGCCCCGTCGGTACTGGTCCTCGACCCAGTTCTTAAAGGTGAAGCAGTCTTCGGTAGGATGTCCTATGGCTTGGTGATAAGAGCAATAACTCGATGAGAAGCCTTGCTAGCTTGCTCAGGATGTCTAGACTCTGGAAGCGTGATCATTTGATGTGTTATAGCGAGGTTGAGTAACCTCTCCGTCTTGTCTCGGGGGAAGGAGTACGCTCGACTCATCTTCTTCATGAGGGACAAATCCGAGCCGCGCGATACCCGATCACGTAACCCTCTAATCCTGCGTCGTTGTTGTCGGTTCCTCTTTCCGCTTCTTGATTTATTTCCGTCTCCGCATCGGGCCTTTCGTACAACGGGTTGACAAAGACGAACATCTTTGTCTTTCGCAGCCTGTCGAGATAGACGTTGCGTCCTGGCCTTCTCGTAGATGGCCATTTCGCGGTTGTGGTCTTCCCGAGCTTTCTGACCCACTTTCCTGATAGGCTTGCCCATTCGTTCTTCAAACGACGGACTCGGCGCTTTAATCGCGGGGTCTAGTTTTGATGGGGGGTTGGCATCTCCTGACAGGGCGTCCTCCTCTTCATCAAAGGTATATATAGCGTAGCTACTGTGAGCCCGTTTCCGTTTTCCGGCTCTTGCGTATCCAAGCCCGAGTGTTTCCATCTTCCCGTTGGGCAATTTGCGTTGAGTCCCGGGGACATCCCAAATCCTGTTGTAGAACCGCGCCTGCCGAACGGTCTGTTCTAAAGGTACTCCTTGGCGATTCAATAGCTTCTTTAATCCATTTGTATAGTATCTGGGCAGACGGATGGGTTGGAGCCTGTCAAGTGTAGCATCCGCGCCATGCCAGATCTCTTTCTCTATTTTCGACTCTGAGGATCGGTAGAATAGGATCACCTTCTCGCCCCTTCGCCTGGGAGGGACGTAAAATGTTTGCAGGTCCTGCACATCGTGAGCCTGAAGCGCGTCGAGATCCTTGTAGTGTTCTCACGGTACCATGGTGATTTGCAAACTATGGTCATCGCCAGGGGGTGCTTGTATTGACAGCCGATTGGAGAACACAGCATTAACTTCATCTTCTGAATCACTTCCGAAGACCAACACGGGGGCGGGCGTCCCCAGGTTGTTGCGTTGAGATGGCCCTGCATAAACTATCTCTTCCTCTTCTTCGGTGTCGCTTCCGAAAACGGGGATGGTGGCGACGGTTTTGTTCTCCGGGTTGCGACACCTTTCCGTATCCTCGAAATCTGGCCAAAAGTACTTCGCATCTTCGTATTTGCGGACTTCGTTCACGGAAAATGGGTTTAACTCACCTGTTACGGTATACTCGAAACCATCCTTAAAGTACTTCATACACTGATGTTGTGTAGAAGGGATGATATTGTACTCGTGTAGCCAAGGACGGCCGAGCAAGGCGTTGTAGCAGGTCTTGGCGTCAATGACATGGAATTTGATGTCTGTGACGAGAAGTCCAAAGCGTAATGTTAGTATCACAGATCCGAGAGTCCGTGACGATTGTGAATCGAAACCGGAGATAGTAATTTTGTCACGAGCGAGGTGTTGCACGCTCATGCAGATTTCCTTCAACACCCGAACATTAAGGAGGTTGACGGAGGATCCATTATCCATCAGGATCTTGCCTATCTTGATATCATGGCAGTATCCGGAGACATATAGGGGACGGTTGTGGTCGCACGTCCCGAGAAGGAGGTCTTCATCACCGAAAGTGATGTCGGCCGCATGCACTTCCTCCAGTTCATCCTTCATCTTTTCAGTGGCGAGGAAGGCTTGGAATTGCTCAGGTTCTTGTAACGCCTTAATTAGTGAGTCTCGCGCTTCTTTTGATAATAGGAGGGCATCGAGAATGCTAAGCTGAGAAGGCAGCTTCCTTAGGTGCGCGAGGATGTTATAGTCCACTTTACCCTTCCTAGGAGGGTCTTTGACAGCCAGCTCTCTCATGACTTGGTCATCTAAAGTGATATCTTCAGTGACCTTTTCCTTTCCCTTGTCCTTTCTATTCCCGGGCCCGAGATTCTTTTCTGGGAGTGTGCGATTGCGCAGCTGAATGTTCTCGCAGATCTCCGATTCCTCCTCTTTCCCCAACACGGATTCTTTGAAGAGAGGGCCCAGAGCGATTTCTTCATCAGAGTCGCTCCCAAAGGTGAGAACTTGTGACCCCCTGGCGTTTACCATGTAACAGTTGCCAGTAGCTCTATCGTGCCCATCGATAGTACTTCTTCGCTCCCGACGGCTCTTGCGTTTCATGCGCTTAACATGTTGCCGACGAGCGACATATCCTTGCCACCATATCTTAAAGGCGTCGCACTCCTCCGTGGGGTGTGAGATTTTCCGGTGATATGCGCAATAGTCAGGGTGCCTCTCCATCCCATCGTGTGCGTTTCCTTCCGAGGGCGGTAGCTTCATCCCTATTGACATGGCTTTGGCAAACCTTTTTCTCGTCTTGAATATCTTCTTGTCTACTTCGGATGCCTTTCGCTCTGGCGGAGGTAGTTCAACTCTTTCGTTCAGTTGCCCGCATTTGGCTCCTTCCGATGTGGCCATCTCACGCTCCTGGTCCGCTTTACATTTTAGACGAATCTCGTCTAGAAAAGCGTCGTTCATTTCGTCTGTTGGCCATGCACGCTCTGGTACAGGTTCTGCCTCCAGCTTCTTAGTGCCAGGAGTTTTCCCATCATCGGTAAACGAGTGGGAGATTACGTTACAACTCGCCACATATCCTTCGGATTCATCTGACGAGCTCTCTCCATCATCTTCCTCTTGAAAGATGCGGTTGAGGAACTCTTGCAGTGTGACAGGGGTTCGCGCCTTTTGATTGTATTCTTCCAGCGCGTCGATTTGCTTCTGCAAGTTCGTGTGCTCGTTTCCAAGCTTCACGGGCTTCTTGGATTTCTTCTTCTTTTTCTTCGAAGATTTTGACGATTGGGCGTGAGTATTTGGGCTCTTATCGCGAGTCTTTGTAGTTGGGCGGCGTCTTAGCATCCCTTCGATAATTTGAGGTTCAAGAGGGTCCTTCCATTCGATCGCAGGGCACGCATGAAGGTCTCTCAGCATTCTTTTGGTTTTAGTTGATAACATGACCTCCCATGGAGCTTACAGTAATTTCAGAGGAATTAAATTCCTACTTCCTTTCGAAGGTTTATATTCTGAATAGAGTTGAACTCTGAATTTTCCGTAGGAATTAAATTCCTCATACATGTGAAGAACCAAATAGGGTTAAACCCTAACAAAAGCTTTTTAGGGAATTTGAACTTCCATCCTCTGTTAAATTATGATTAAAGGAATTAAATTCCCGCTGTTTCAACAGAACTAGGTTCTTAATTAGGGTTAAACCCTGTTTCTTTTTGTTCTGAAGGAATTAAATTCCCATGATACAGGGTCAAGCCCTAATTTTATTTTAAAGGAATTAAATTCCTATAGTTCTGTGAGAATTAAATTCTCGTGCTTGCATTCCCTCTCTATGTTTTGGATCTGCATGGCAGGATCTCGACCCATTGAGAATTAAATTCTCAACTTCAAGGGGAGATGTGCACTTTGCAGATCCTCTATCAAAGAGAGAAGAAATATGTTCTTCTGTTTTATATATCAGAGTTAAACTCTGTTGAGAATTAAATTCCCTCTTTCTTTCAAGGAGCTTTTCCCTTTCTTACCTAGGGTTTTTGCAGAAGATCCAAGTTTCTCCAAGTATCGAAGCTCTCTTCCTTTTCTTTTTCTCTCCCTGTCTCTGTATATATTTTCTCTGTGTCTCTTGGCTCCTATTTATAGGAGAAGCAGCCGAATCAATCAGTTTTTGACGAATCTTCATGAGAGATTTGATTTGTATCCATCATTCGTTTTGGACCTTTGGATTACTAGGTGAATTTTATTCACCATTGGATTTCAAATCCAGGGATTCTCTTTTGTTATCTCGGTTAGATTTAAAGGGGAAATCTTTCCAAACCCGAGATTTTCCCATAGATAGATGATATTTCATCACCTCTGAACCTTTAATTTGATTGGTTCCAGATAGCCGCTTTCCTTTGGAAAGATTTGAATTTCTTTCAGAATTTAATTCTGTTGACAAAATGGGCTTTGAAAGCCGGTCACGTATGACCACGTGACCCATGGTCACGTGTGAGCACGTGACCCCCTTTGGAATGAGCCTTCTTCTTTCCTTTTGCGCTGTCTTCTGGTTGTTGCTTGGTCATCACGTGCCAACACGTGACCACTGGTCACGTGTGAGTACGTGACCCTTGTCTGGAGCCTCTTTCCTTGGTTCAACTGGAGAACGAGTCTGCTGCTTTGAACGTCACGTGCCAACACGTGACCCTGGTCACGTAGGAGCACGTGACCTCTTCTGAAGCCTTTTTCTTGACTTGATCAGGGAACCGGTGTGCCTTTGACGCTTGCATTTAAATGTCACGTGTCGCCACGTGATCCTGGTCACGTGGGAGCACGTGACTCTTTCTGAAGCCTCTTTTCTTCAACGTAGTCAGGAAACTGAACTTGCCTTGATGATGTGCTTAGGTGTCACGTGCCAACACGTGACCGCTAGTCACGTGTAAGCACGTGACCCTCTTCTGAAGCTTTTCCCAGAAGCTTTCCTGATTTTAAATCAGGAAACAGATCCACCCGAGGAAACTGATCCAAGCTCCGCCGACACTCCAAACTTGCTAGGAATAGACTATGGGTGATGTAGAAATTTTTTCACTAACATTTTCTCTTAATTTTTTATGCTCAAGAGAGTAAGAAGGAGGAGGAGGAGGTGAGGAAACTTAGCCATCTCAAGAATAAGCTAAGTGTAAATTGTGTAGAGAATGGAATTACTTCATTTTCAACCATACTAGAATAGTAAATCCAAATGATTTTATGAATATAAAATTAAAGCCATGCATCTCTACAATGCTCCCTTTACACCTCACCCTTCACTTCATCTCCATTTGATTTTCTAAAAGGAAAATCAAATATGAAGTGTCCTTCTTCTAGAAACATTCCTATACAAATACGGAATAATTTACCCGGTATACGTATCGCTCCATATACGCGCATCCGTATAAAAATACGGATACCACCAAAGAGAGAAAATGAATAGTGAAAAATAATACTAATATATATATACATATCAATATATATATATATATATTATTAAATCAAAACCTAATTTAATAACCCGGCTTAATCCTAAGCCGGCTAGTATTATCAACCGTTCGATTAAAATTTGTGTATGCCGTACACGTATTTAATTGGACCTATGCACGTACCAACATACGGCCTCTACAGAACCGGGAAAACTCTCTGTGTGGGACTCTAAAGACGCGACAATATGCTGGCAGTGAGTTTAACCACAAGCATATCAGCGACACTAGCTGTATGTAACGGCTACTCAGGTACTTGCCAAAAGGGAGGTTGATAATCATGTCCATACGTACCCTACTGAGCTTGAATATGATAATCTCCGTATAGTCCGGTCTCTTCGTCTAAGAATATCGCATACCATATGTAGGGGGTGGATAACGTCAGACCCCTAATAACCCGATAAGTAGTGTCGGAGTCAAGCTCATCACCGGCAGAGAAACTATTGAACTACTATCAGTAAATCTCATCCACCGTGGCCGCGGATTTAGGGCGATGGCCAACCGAACACAGCACAACATCGTCTCCTAATACCAGGAGAGACGAATCCCTGACAATCGATCACTGCCTCCATGTGGCTCGAGACTGTACCCAACTAAAACCTGTTTGAACGACTCTTTTGAGCCGTGGTAGGGTGGTAATCTAAGTACAATGGAAACTCACATGAGACAAATGACGATCTCAGGTCAAAAGACTAACATATACTCATTCCACCTAAGAACTTCCATTTGACGATAGATACAATACCATCTAGAAGTTCTCGGCGAGTCCGTTCAGTGTACTAATCTCCAGTGAGCATCTGTATACTATCTTAGGTGACACAACACCAATGGCCTGTGAGACCGGCCACCACCCCTCGGCGGGGTCTAGAAACGTATACACTAGTCTACCCCGGAATATAGATGCCCGGTCTCAATACTTCCACGACTAGGTGTTGGATATAGTGCCCTCAGAGTCAATTATTAGATCACAGACACATGATTGCAATGATTGAGGGAGGACCTATGCCGGTAGGACAGTCTTACTCAAGATGATAGTATGCTATCTGGTTTGTCTTTATCATCGTGTACTGCTTCAGGTGACCTTACAGGTCACTATTACACATTGATAGAGCCCTTAGGATTCTTGCTTGACTGCCAGCAGTATGATGGCGATCATATACGTGGGAGCTGGGGTCAATAAGCACATCCTTAAAAGGTCCCTAGTCGTGGGAGTTTTCGAGACAGGGCATCGATGCTCCAGAGTAGACTAGTGTATACAGTCGAGACCCCGACGAGGGGCGGTGGCCGGTCTCATAAGACACTGGTGTCAGTTGGTTCACCTAAGATGTATACAGGTGCTCATTGGGTTATGAGTACACCGAACAGGACTCGCCGGGAACATGCTAGTTAGGATTATACCAGACGTCAGATAGCAGTTCCCTGGTGACATGTGTACATGTTAGTTCATCGACCTGAGATCGTCATTTGTCTCGTGTGAGTTCCCACTGTACTTTGATTACTATCCTACCACGGCTCAAAGGAGTCGTGCAAACAGGTTTTAGTTGGGTACAGTCCCGAGCCACATGGAGGCAGTTGTTCCCCTCCGAATGACGCGGCGGAGACGCGATACACCTCTTGCCTGAAATTCGGGGCAGATGCTATATGGTTTTATCCGTCCACCTCTCCGAAGATGCCAAGTTGATTTATGGCACCATGTATCAGAGGTTTAGACGGATGCGGCCGATGTAGCAGACTTCGTTTGATTCCCCCTCGTTCGGGGTTTTTGATTGTGGGGACGCTCTTCCCTGCAGGCGCAAGCTCCTGCAGTTAATTATGCTACCGCATCGCGGTAACAACTTTCTCCTTCTCCAGAATTTCACTTCATGTCATGGGTGTTTGTTTTGTTTGTGGTTGCCCGTGGATTGTATACGGAGACCAATTTATGTCGTCGCCCGTAGAACGTGGATTAGTCCAAATCCGTATTTTCTTAGATTTGGGTTTAGTGTTTTGGTTTGAGGATACGTTAGCCATGTTCGAGGCTAAGATCAACTTAAACGTTTGTTAAGGATACGTTAGTCTAATTTCCAGACTAAAATCTACTTAACGGGATCGTTTAGATCCGACAAGAGAGCATTTGGACTATATTGTTCCAGTTTAAGGACATGGTGGTCCGTGTTCCAGTTTAGAGACGTGGCGGTCCATTGCATTTATGGCCGTCGGGACCCGTCACCTCTCTGACATCATTGAAGGATTACAACGATAGGTGTCAGAGGAGTTCAGAGATGTACCCTTGAACCAAAATTGATTAGGGGATTTATAGTCCGATTTGGGACTAAAGTCTATTTGAATGTTTAAGGATACGTTAGCCATATTTGAGGCTAAGATCAACTCAAACAGGATCGTTTAGATCCGACAAAGGAGCATTTGGGGGCTCTATTGTTCCAGTTTAGGGACGTAGTGGTCCATTTCCAGTTTAGGGACATAGTGGTCCATTGCTTGTGGCCGTCGGGACCCGTCACCTCTCTGACGTCGTTGAAGGATTACAACGATAGGTGTCAGAGGATATCAGTGATGTACCCTTGAACCGGATGTAAATTGATTTAAGAGAGCAGCCATGCTCAGTCAATTTAATTTGAGGACTTACGGCCATGATTGGGCTAAGTCCAGTTGAGAATATTCAACGTTTTATTTTCATTTAGCATGTTAGGCCTTTACTAGGGCTCTGCCCCTGTTTAATAATACACTGCATTTTCTTTGGCCTTTTAGGCCCAGAGCATTTTATTTTGGTCTGATAGACCTTTATTTGGGCCCTGCCCCTTTTTCATAGTGCACTGCATTTTTTATTAGTCCCGTTAGGCCTTTTTAATTGGGCTCTGTCCCTTTAATAATGCGTTGCATTAATGAGTCTGACAGAGTGTCACGTGGCTTGTCAGGCGCTTTGCGCCAATTGAGGAGCGCAAGGTGCAAGTCCATGGGGAGGTGACACGTGTCACGCTCAGGAGAGTGCAAGCGCAGTGCGCTGCGCTGTTGCGCTGCTGACACGTGGCGCGCTCTGGTGAGTTGCGCCAATTCATGAGAGCAGTGCCCTGTTTTTAGAAGCGCATGGCGTAGATCATTATGGGGCTGACACGTGGCGCTCTCTGGTGGTTTGCGCCAACCCGAGAGCGCAACAGTGTAGATTTTGCAAGTGCATGGCACTGTTTTATTTTGATCAATTTTAGATCAAAGAAAACAAATTTTCTTGTTTTCAAAGAATCAGTGGTTCATCAAAAGGCAATGTCTTTATTATATTTTTATTGAAGATCTTTGATCGTGTTCTTAGATCAATGATCTTTTTAGAAGAAATTCTTATTTTATTCAAGGTTTTTACCTTTCCTTTGTTTGAGCTCTTCTCAAAATTTTCTTTAAAGGGGTTCTCTCTGTGTTAATCTCAATGTGTTTTAGACTTGGAGTTTAGGGGCCTTTATATAGTGCCAATTGATTTGTTAAATCAGTTAAAGAGATCTTTCTCTTAGTGATTTAGGGATTTTTCCCCACCGTTGGATCTTTGATCCAAAGGCTTCTGTTTTACAGAAGAGAATCTTATTGTTTTAATAAGATCAAGAAGAACTTTCTAGAATTTTAATTCTGTTTTAGTGCTGGCACAGTTGGCGCAAGCGCTCCTGCGCTTGACACGTGTCGAGCAGCTCAGAGCGCAAGCGCAGCGCAGTTGCGCTGCCACGTTTCGGGCAGCGCAGAGCGCAGCGCCACTGAAGCGTTGCTTCCTTTATTATTATTTGAATTTCTTTTAAAACAGAGCCTTGCTCTGATTGGGGGAAACAGAAGCGTTGCTTCATTTCCCACCTTGGAATTTGAACAGAGCTTTGGTCTGATTGGGGTAAACAAATGCCCCTCCACTGTTGCGCTTACGTGGTCCCAAACGTGAGCGCAGCGGTGGCAGAATTCCAACCGTTGCGGCAACTTTTGGAAGTTGAAACGGCTCTCAATACCTATAAATAGGACCTTTGGTCTCTTAGATGATTTTGCATCTTTTCATAAGAATTTTTATTCAGAGCCTTTCTCTTTTGTTCAAGCATTTTTAAGAGTTGAAACTCTGAAGAATTTTTTTAGGTAAAAATTAAACTAGATTAAATTAAATCAATTTTAAGAGCCTTGCTCTCAATAGATCGCCGATCTAAAGAAAACCCATTTAGGGTTTCACTAGAAGAGCTTTGCACTAGGTATCTAAAGAGAACTAAAGAGAACCCTATTAGGGTTCCAATAATAGAGCCTTTACTCTCTAAGCAAAGCTTTCAATGTTCTCAGGGGATTTTCTTCAAATTCTCCTCATAATTTTGACAGGTGTCACTCCTGTCTGCAGAGCATTGCTCTCGAGGAGTTTAACTCCCTGTGTCTTTTTTTCTCATTGCTAATCTTCCAATGATGTTTCTTTCAGGCATTATGGCTGTTCATTTATACAGTTTGCACGAATTCATTACCTACGAGGATATCCGCGTACAAGGCCGTCACCAAAACCAAGAGTTTACAGAGGCCCAGTGTGCGGAGATTATGGGTCGTCTGCACGCACGCGTTGGTTAGTTGCTTCCTCGCCGTTCTGCTCTCTTGAAAGTCGTGCTGGGAGCAATTTGGAGAGCATTTCTGGGGTTTCACGAGGCCATGCCGCTTAATGTGCTGGATGATGCCGAAGACAAGGTGCATTCAGTGTACCTGTCGGGGCTGTTCTCGAAGAAACGGCGAGATAGCCTCATTGACATTCTGCATCAAATTTTTCAACAGACGACGATAATTGCTGCTTATCGAAGGATGGGGGGCCTTTCCGTAGATCCTGACATGCGTGAGCGCGAGAGGATGCACACGAGAATGATCGGAAAGGCCAGAAAGACTCTAGATGGCCTTACTTTCGAATTCCTTAATCCATGCCCTGGATCTGAGGTTTTGCCATTGTAAACATTTCAATAATGCTGCTTTTGTTTATTGTCCTCATTGATTTAAGAATTTTCCGAGTATGAATGACAAATCTTTTGCATCCTTCCTTTTATTTTCTGCTTTGCTATTGGCATATTCTTCAAGTAAGCATAGCCTGTAAGCGATATAGAACATTCTGTCTTGAATATCTTGGGGAGTAGTGATGGCTTAGGAAGCAGGTTCAGGTCTGCTACCTAAGGCTTTTCAACTTCATAAGCCGTGAGGGTCTCACAAAGACTTTTCTCCCTACGGATCGAGAGGATCTCATAGGTGTATTTTCTCCTTAGGGGTCGTGAGGACTCCTAAGTGTGTTTTCTCTTGAGAGTCATAAGGATCCCACAAGAGAATTTTCCCTCTTACGAGTCGAGAGGACCCGTAAGCGGTTGTTTCCTTCCTTGTCGAGATTCGACTTTGGAAAGTGTGACCCGTGAATAGTATGCAAGAGTCCATTTTGGACCGACTTGCAGGGTCCCAGTGCTTAGGAAACATGTTTTTTGATCCCCGATGCCTAAGTCTTTTCCTCACGAGTCGAAACATATCAAGTAGTTCTCGTAAAGACACTAATTTCCTCACGAGTCGAGACGAATCGAGCATTTCTCGTTAGAGTATCCTAACATCACAGTTAACCTCTGCTCTTTACGATAGAGGTCCGTTAGGGTATGTGGTACTTAGGGTTTTGGCCGTCGTACCGTCGCGTTGGCTGATATATTCCTCGATATGCAATCTTGCTGTTCGAGTAGCCTTGTGATTGTCATGTCTCTGATCCTTTTGGGGGCTGGACAAGACGTCTTCAAGTAATCTTCCAGGTAGTATTACCGTCGAAAGAGCAAGCATAGGGATATTCCATGTCACTTTTTACTTGAGGTTAGGCTCATTTTGGAGAGCCCCGAAGAGTCATAACCACTCCGCGCTGGTGTGGGATGATCTCCGATAATCTTTCAGACTTTATATGACTTGCCGTCAAGACCCTGAAGCTAGGAATTTGGCCTTTGCTTCGTTTGCTGACATTGCGTCCTCTATATCGAGACGAATGTCGCGGTTGTCTCTAGGTTGTTGGTGAACCGTCGAGGTTTGGAACTAGGGACTTTGCCGTGGCTCCGCTGTTTGATGATGTTGCGTCTGCTGTGTCGAGACGAACGTCAAGGTGGTGACCATTCCGCACTTGTGAGATGATCTCCAGTTGTCTTTCAGGCTTTATATGACTTGCCGTTAAGACCTTGAAGCTAGGAATTTGGCCTTCTCTTCGTTTGCTGGCATTACGTCATCTATATCGAGACGAATGTCACGGTTGTCTATAGGTTGTTGGTGAACCGTCGAGGTTTGGAACTAGGGACTTTGCCGTGGCTCCGCTGTTTGATGATGTTGCTTCTGCTGTGTCGAGACGAACGTCGAGGTGGTGACCATTTCGCACTAGTGTGAGATATTCTCCGGTTGTCTTTCAGGCTTTATATGACTTGCCGTTAAGACTCTGAAGCTAGGTATTTGGCCTTCGCTTCGTTTGTTTTGTCATATCCAAATCCTGTTGGAGGAAGGACATTGTTGTTGACATTGCGTCTGCTGTAACGAAACGAATGCTGAGGTGGAGCTGGGATTTTGCCGTCACTCCGCTTTACTGACCATGGGGTCTTTTGTTGACGCTGCATCGACATCCTGCTGGACTGCGAAGGAACGCCTTGTTGACATCTCGTCTGCTGTATCGAGACGAATGTTGAGGTGAAGCTGGGATTTTGCCGTCGCTTCGCTTTGTTTCGACCGTGAGGTCTTTTGTTGGCGTTGTGTCTGCACCTTGCTGGACTGCGAAGGAACGCCGTTGTTGACATCTCGTCTGCTGTATCGAGACGAATGTTGAGGTGAAGCTAGGATTTTGCCGTCGAGATTTGGAACTAGGGACTTTGTCATGGCTCCATTGTTTGATGATGTTGCGTCTGCTGTGTCGAGACGAACGTCGAGGTGGTGACCATTCCGCACTGGTGTGAGATGATCTCCGGTTGTCTTTCAGGCTTTATATGAGTTGCCGTCAAGATTTGGAACTAGGGACTATGCCGTGGCTCCATTGTTTGATGATGTTGTGTCTGCTATGTCGAGACGAACGTCGAGATGGTGACCATTCCGCACTGGTGTGAGATGATCTCCGGTTGTCTTTCAGGCTTTATATGAGTTGCCGTCAAGACTCTGAAGCTAGGAATTTGGCCTTTGCTTCGTTTGCTTTGGCGCGTCCGAATTCTACTGGGGGAAGAACGCTGGGGTGACATCTCGTCTGCTGTATCGAGACGAACGTCTGGATGGTAACCACTCCGCGCTGGTGTGGGATGATCTCCGATTGTCTTTCAGGCTTTATATGAGTTGTCGTCAAGACCCTGAAGCTAGGAATTTGGCCTTTGCTTCGTTTGCTTTGGCGCGTCCGAATCCTGCTGGGGGAAGAACGCTGGGGTGACATCTCATCTGCTGTATCGAGACGATCGTCGAGGTGGTGACCACTCCGCGCTGGTGCGAGATGATCTCCGATTGTCTTTCAGGCTTTATATGAGTTGCCGTCAAGACCCTGAAGCTAGGAATTTGGCCTTTGCTTCGTTTGCTGACATCGTGTCTGCAATATTGCGACAAATGTCGAGATTGTCTCTAGGTTGTCTATGAACCGTCGAGATTTGGCTTCGCTTTCTGGTGGAGCCTGTTGGGAAGGTATGGTTCCCTCTTTGTTTGTGCCCCTGGATTGTATACAGGGATCGATGTGATCTCACCTGTAGGGCATTGGTTTCATTCATTTTTTTTATACTATTATTTTATTTCCGCGATGCTCTATCATTTCAGCTTTTATATCGCGAAGGTCGCGATTGCCCAATCATTTCGGCTATTTTTCGCGGTGCCCAATCATTTCGGGTATTTATTTTATTTTCACTCGCTGCTTTTTATTGCGAGTTTCCAAATCATTTCGGCTGTTTTTGTATGCATACCTTTTTACTTGTTGCTTTTTATTGCAAGTTGCCCCATCATTTCGGCTATTTTGTATGCACGTATGGATCGCTGATTTTTTTTATCGCGAGTGTGGAACTTGGAATCTGACGCCAATCTCAGCATCAGCATCGCTACAACTGGAATATTGCCAGGAGCAAATCATCGTTTGCCATGAAAGAGCTTGGGATTTGATACCGGTTTAGGCATCAGCATCGCTACAACTGGGATATTGCCAGGAGCGAATCATCATTTGCCTCTGTCGATATCGAATAAATGTGTCTTAGAGAACAGGGTTAGGATCCCGTCGACTAAGGCTTTTAACTTCGTGAGCCGTAAGGGTCTCACAAATGTATTTCTCCCTACAAGTCGTGAGGATCCCGTAGGGGTGTTTTCTGCTTAGGAATCGTGGGGATTCCTAAGTGTATGTTCCCCTGTAAGTCGTAAGGATCTTACAAAAGGGTTTTCTCCTTATAAATTGAGAGGACTTATAAGGGTTGTCTACTGTGCGAATATATCCCTAGTCACGGGTGGGACTTTGCTGGGGAAATGCTTATTCACCCCTGTGGATTGTATACAAGGGTCAGTATTGAGCCACTTGTAGGGCCATATCGAAGGTTGTGGGAGTTGCTTAAGAACAGGTTCAGGTCTCTGTAACTTAAGACTTTCAAATCTTATGAGCTGTGAGGGTCCCATAAGAGAGTTCTCCTTACGAGTCGTGAGGATCTCGCAAGTATATTTTCTCCTTAGGAATCGTGAGGACCCCTAAGTGTGTTGCTCCCTTGTAAATCGTAAAGATCTCACGTGGGTGATTTCTCCTTACAAGGTCGAGAGGACCCTGTAAGTGTCCTTTAACGAGGTTGCGCCCTTTCAGGTTTTCACAAACACTCGCCAGTAGTCCTGCTGTTTTTACTCACGGAGCCCTTTCGGGTTTTCATCCGTGCCCCTCTTGCTTATGGACATACCGTCTTCTCTTTTTTTCAATTTTTTTTATTCTCCCTTTTTTTTTATTTTTCTAACGAGGTTGCGCCCTTCCGTGTTTTCACAAACACTCGCCGGTAGCCCTGCTGTTTTTACTCACGGAGCCCTTTTGGGTTTTCATCCGTGCCCATTTTGCTTATGGACATACCGTTTTTCTATTTTTATTTATATATATATATATATATATATATATATATATATTTCTTTTATTTTATTCTTTATTCCCTTCTTTTTATCTCGTCCGCCTGAGGATGCTGCGGTAGTAGTTTAAAGACGTTTCGGTCGTTTGCAAGTTTTAGGACATTGCGGTCCATCATTAGTTTAAGGACGTTTCGGTCCGCCGTCGCCGTATTTGAGGCGAATCTCTAGTTTACTGACTTTTCGGTCTATGGGGCCTTCTCTATGACTGAGCATGATGTCCCCGGCGTATCTATCTTTCTCGGAGCGTGCGGTTGTGGCGGGCTCACCTTCCAGTTTTTGGAGATGACGAACTTGCCATGTTGGTATTGGTTTTCGACCCAGTTTTTGAAGACGTAACAGTTTTCGATCGGATGGCCCAATACTTGGTGATAAGGGTAATAATTAGAACTGTTGACATCATCCAGTTGTAGTTGGTGTTTCGGCTCCGGTGGAGTGATAAGCCTGTTATGCACTGCCACTTCGAACAGCCTCCTTGTTTCATCCTAGGGAAATGAGTAAGGAAGTCTTAGCCTCTCCTCGAGGGATATGCGTGGACGCATGTTGTTTTGACGAACAACCGGTCTAAGGCCACTCGACTGTTGTTGAGTGTTAGCGACGAAGGTCATTTTCCCCTTTCCTTTATCCTTTTTGCTCGATCCTTTGTTTGCGGGGCCGAGATTTTTTCCTAGTCGCGGGCGATTGCACAGCTGAATGTTCTCGCAACTCCTCAATTCTTTCATTTTTGAAATGGATTCCTTGAGGAGAGGGTTGAGGGCAACTCCTTCGTCAGAGTCGCTCCCAAAGGTGATAATTTGTGATCCCTTGGAGTCGGCTATATGACAGTCATCGGCGGCTCTTTTGCGCTCATCTATCGCATTTTTTCGGTGTCTACGAGCTTCACACTTTGTCCAGTTGAAGTGTTGCTTTTGAGCGATATATCCTTGCCACCAACACTTGAAGGAGTCGCAATCTTCGGTAGGATGTATGATCTTCTGATGATATAAGCAGAAGTTAGGATGCATCTCTACTCCTCCGAGAGTATTTTCTTCAGAGGGCGGTAGCTTCATTCCCACTGATAGGGCTTTGGCGAACCTTTTCCTCATTTTGAATTTGTTTTTATCCGCAGTGGATGACTTTTGATTTGACGGGAGTGCCTCGACTCTTTGGTCCAGTCGTCGGTGTTTGGCTCCTTCCAGTATGGTCATTTCACGCTCTTGATTGGCTTTAACTTTCAAACGAATCTCATTCAGGAAGGTATCGATCAACTCGTCTGACGGCCGCGGAATTTCTGGTTCAGGGTCTGCCCTCGGTTTCTCGGTGAAAGGAGCCTCTTCATCATCCGCCAATGAGTGAGAGATCGCATGACAACACGCTACGTAGTCTTCGAATTCATCTGATGAGTCTTCTCCATCGTTTTCGTCCTCTACGAAAGAACAAGCTGCCCCTATCGTGTCCGTCTTCTTTGGAGTGTACAGTTGTGGTGGGTTTACCTTCCAGTTTTCGGAGAGCGCGAACTTGCCTTGTAGGTACTGATCCTCGATCTATCCCTTAAAGACGAAACAATCCTCGATCGGGTGACTTACTGTTTCGTGGTAAGGGCAATAATCGGGATTACTGAGATCACCTGGCTGCGACGGACGTTTTGGATTCGGCAGATTGATGAGTCTGTTGCGTACTGCCAGCTCAAACAGTCTTCTCGTTTTATTCTGAAAAAACGAGTAAGGACATCCTAGTCTCTCCTCGAGGGATGGGCGTGGATGCGCATTATTTTGGCGAACGACCGGCTTTGGGTTGCTCGGTTGTTGTTGAGCATTGGCAACGACAGTCGCTTTCCCTTTTCCTTTCTCATTTCGAGAGTCTGGTTTTGGAGGAGACGGTCCATGGCCCATCTGGTCCATTTGGGCTAATTTGTCAATCAAGGCCTGGAAGGTGGTCGGCCTGAAAAACATCATGAATTGCGAGATGGTCGCTTGCGGATCAAGAGTGCCCACGAACATGCCTACCGCAGGTGTCTCTTCTATGCGTTGTTCGCATTTTGACCATAGGTTCCGCCATCGTGTTGCGTATTGGACCCATGTTTCGCCGGGCTTTATCCTGGCATTTATCAGTGCTGTTTCGGGGTGCGTTCACTAGCGCTCGTGAATCTTTGTGTAAATAGTAGCTCCATCTCCGCAAATGTTTTGACAGAGTTGTTAGGTAGCTCCGAATACCATTCAAAGGCTGTTTCTGCTAAGCTGCCGACGAATTGGTGAAGCAACAATTTGTCATTGCCTCCAGTATTGCCGCATAAGGCCCTGAATTGAGCGACATGCTGATGCGGATTCCATGTCCCTTTATATACGTGGAATTTGGGGATCATATATCCCGGCGGGTAACTGATTTGGTCATACCAGCCCGGGTAGGGTCGTCCGGTTCTAGCAATTTGTCCAGCCGCCTCATTCGCCTGATGAGCTCGTATCTTTTGAGCAATATAATCATCCAGGACGGACTTGGAGACAGATTCCTCTTTGGCTGTTGAAAGGGCCGGAGAAGGATTAGATGTCTCCCCTCTGTCGTCTCCAACAATGATCGGAGGGTCTTCAGCTGGAGGGTCTGGGTGTAACATCATCCCTACTATATCTTGGAAGAGGAGCGCCATTTGTTTTATGTTGGCAGCTTGTTCGGCTGCCTCTTTGTCCTTCTTTTCGAGGACTCTGCGTAGATAGTCAGCGTCAGTTTCTTATTCATGACGCTGCTCTGATGATACTTCTAAACTTTCTTTCGGTTCGGTAAGTGCAGCCATCACAGTCATCATTTCCTGAAGCTTCTGTTGCTGCTCCTGGGCTTTTGTCACGGATCGAGTGAGCAGCCGGTGACCCATCGAAGCACGGCTTTCCTCCTTTCCGGAAGCCATATAAACCGTGTGCACTACCATGCTCCCAGACTTGGGGCGTCTATGTTCAGCGCTTTTACGGTTCACCATATTCACAGGGGCTTTTTGCGGCCTCCTTTTCTTTTGAGTGATTGACGTTGAGGGATCCGTTGCAGTGGGCACCCATTTAGCTGTTGCTTTTTCCGACTTGACAGAGTAGCCCTTCTCCTGCTGAACCTTCATCTTTTTCTGTCGGCGGAGGTAGTCTTGATGTAACACCCGAGCCCAATACTACTATTTTCTGTTACTGGTTGAGTATTAGATAGTACTTATTTCATTTATCTCACTTGTTTAGGTCTTACTGTAAAATTTTATCTGGCAAAGTCATTTCTGCATATAATAAATTTTAGCATCTAAAACGAAATTAAAAATATCTATCTTGACCTACTCGACACCCCTAGCCGCGTGGTAGTGTCCGTGCATCGAGTTCTCGTCCCGTTCGGTGAAACGGGCGAGTTTGGACGGCTACGCGTGCGTACAGGTATCCGACTTGGGGGTATGCTTTTTAATCATAAAACACCTCATTTTAAAATTTGGAACCCGCTTAAAATCCTATTATTTAAATTTCAAAATTTTGGACCCAAGCCGGGCGCGATTTGGAAATGTTTCATTTAGCGCCAAAATCCCAAATTAATAAAATATTCAAAAGCATAATATATTCATAATCTTACTGTTAATTTAACATTTAAAAATCTTTTCAATATTCATTTAAACCCACGAATCTTTCCCCTGGCCAATCAGGGAAAGTTTAATCCCGTGGGCCCCTCCACTTACTCTCTCTCTCTATATCTCGTATCTCTTTCTCTTTCTCCCTCTATCTTTCTCTCTCTCTCTCTCTAACTCTCTCTCTCTCTCTCTTCCCTATATATTCTTCTCCCCCTTCATTTTTTTAAACCAAAAACACAGAACCCCCCACGCGAGAAACCCATCGCGAACCAGAACCCTAGCCGCCTTCACCGTCACCGCCGCAGCCCCGACGCCGGCGCCAACGCCACCGTCGCCCTCGCCTCCGCCTCCTTGCCTCAACCGACCCTTGTTTCCTCCCCCACGCAACAGCTGCGGCCACCTGCAGAAGTTCCCTGCAGCAACCTCCTCGCCGGCGGCCCTCGTCGTCGCCTTCCGCGCCGCCGACCAACACCTCGCCGTGGTTCCCTCACCATCACTCTTCTTCTCCCGGTGCACCCCCTGACCAGAACAGCGACCCCGGCTATCCCCGCGACTTCCCTGTGCTGCCTGAAACATCGCCGGCGACCCCCTACGCCGCCTCTGGCCGTCGCCGACGAGCCCCAACCACCTCTAAACACCTTGTAAGTGCCCCTCCACCTTTCCTTTCCTCTTCCCTTTTTCCAGAACTGAAAACAGTCGCTGGAAGTTTTGCAGATCGCCGGAGACGCCGTCCTCGCCGCCGTCGATCTCGCCGTCGTCCCAAATACCCTCTGGACCAGTGAGTATTTCCCCATCATCTTCTTCTCTGGTCTTTTCCTTCTTTCCAAAGTCTATACCCACTTGAAACCCTAATTACTGTTTTTGTGCTCGCCGGAATCCGGCTGTGCCGGTGACGTGTCCCGACGATCCAGCGGAGTGCTCTGACCCGTGAGGTCCCTTGGTTCGTCGTTTGGGTTCAATCCGTGAACCGTGCGTCCGTCGCGTGTTTTCCCGCCAACGTTACGTTCCGTTTTTCCCGGTTCGCGACCCGTTGAAGCAAGTATCACTTACTATACTATACATTTATATATGTTTTGACACTTTAAACCTGCAAAACTTAACTTGGTATAGTCGTTTCTCATTTGGTTGCAATATGGCATAAATCATCTTACAGTTAACATAAAATTTACAGTTTGCCAATTTAAAACTAATAACTAAGTTTACCTGTTAACCACATTTTTACTGTTTAATAGATGGTAGCCCTTACCCATGTAGTTCTATTACATTCGGACATTCGTATTCAAAGGCTTGATATAACTGTATTGCATCATCATTTAAACTATTGCACCGCTAAGGGTGCTCAAAACCTGTTAATATAATAAAACGGCTGCACTGTATTACTGCACTCTTGTGATTGAATGACACTGTTTGTTGTTGTTTAACTCATTGCTTATTTCCTGCTGTTAACACCCTGTTCGATTATATATCTGTTTGTGAGCACACCCACGATATGGTTACATCTTGACTTGACTTTGTTACACATGGTATATATTGATACACCTGACATGGTACCGTTTACTGTTGACTTGACCTGATGTACCATGACCTGACCTGTTTCCTGATCTCGTGCCTAGTGCCAACAAACCTGACATGTAGTCCTCATGGAGCGTTCCTGTTGTCTATCCAGACAAACCTGCTTTTACCTGATCCTGTGTTGGCATTAGTTCTTGATTACTGAATACCTGACCTGACATATATAACTTGGGGGTATGGGGAAATCAAAGGTGAAACCTGACTTGTAACTCGACAGTTCACTACCTGTTCTGGTGTACACATTCTTGTTTTGTGCCTAGCGGCATGTCTCGGTTTTGGCCGAGAATATTGTGGCCGTGGTCCCGGGTATGTACGGGATACTATCGAGTGTACACATTCCTGTTTTATGCCTAGTGGCATGTCTCGGCTGCAGCCAAGAATATTGTGGCCGTGGTCCCGGGTATGTACGGGATACTATTGAGTTATATCGACGATTCATCATTTGATTTCAGAGACTTTAGACTAGGAAACCTGATAGAACAGTTTAGTTACCCACTGCACTTTACCCTGTACTGCTTGTTTCACATTATTGCTTTATCCATGTTTATTTCGCATTGCCTGTTACATTGTTCATATTATATTACTGGTTGACATGACGCGCTGACGTCTGGGTTTTGCATGGCCCAGATTTTCTACCACTGTCGCAGTCCGAGCAGGAGTACTTCAGCCAGTAGGCTGAGTTGTGAGTCCAGTAGTGGTTAGTTTTATTTCCTGCATTCATTTCCGGATGTGAGCCCGCATTATGGGACATACCTTTCAGTTATTTGTATTGGATCATTGCTTCTGCATTTATTTATTATTGACTCTTGTTATTCTGGATTATGGACATGTTTTAGATAGTTTTGTCTTGTTCTTGATATCTCTACAGCCGTAATGTGACTGTGGATGGATACTTCCTACCCATAGGTAGCATGGTTGGCTATGTCACGTGCCCAATCTAGCGTACTCTGGGAAGTGGGGCGTGACATGGTTCTTTTGGTATCAAAGCCAGGTTAGTTGGGTTGATTCTTTTGTAGTTGGGTATTGTACCCAATACACGAATCAGAATACCCGTGTTAGGAAACATGTCCTGCCACTTTGCCGTTTACCATCCTTGAATCACATTCTTCCTGATTATATCTTTTACGATATGCAAACTTCCTTTGCATGTCGACTCGAAAAACATGATTCCTTGTTATCTCTAGGACTTAGGCGACTTGGGTGGAGTTAAGTAATTGTGACTATGATACCGCGGCATAGTTACAATGCGGTACTCTATTTAAGTATCTTGGAGTTCTAGACTTGATCTATATATTGAATCTATCATCATGCTAATATTGGGTGTTTTGAGTTCAGGATTATGGCAGGTAAGAATTTCAAGACGTACCAGAGGCGTGTGGACGAAGCCGCCGTGCTTGGAGTGATAAGGGGAATGCTGGAGAATCAAAAGAGATAGACTGAGCTGATCCAGCAGCAAGCAGATTCGTTTCAGGAAGGTTTGCAGATTGTTTAGCAGTCTGTAAACAACGTTGGAGCTAAACCAGCTGACCGAGTAGGGACCGTGGCAGATTTTAGGCGTTTGGGTCCGTCTACATTTACTGGTTTGGAGGAGCCGTTGCCAGCCGAGCAGTGGCTAGTTGACACGGATAATTTGCTGATTGCGGTACAGATTCCAGATGACAAAAGAGTTGATATGGTACGCATTCAGCTAGTGGACTACGCCTGAGAATGGCGGCTTGTGGAGGAGACCCGTTTGCCCAAGCCGATCCAGTGGGCGGATTTTTTCTAAGAGTTTCCTGGAGAAGTCCTTCCCGCGGAATGCACGGGAGGAAATGGAAGAGAAGTTTATTGGGCTAAGGCAGAATGGAGCACCCGTGAATGTGCATGCAGCAGAGTGGACGAGACTCAGCAGATTCGCTGGACCTTTAGTCGCCAACGATGCAGACATAGCACGAAGGTTCATGCGCGGCTTGGACGTGGGCATCCAAAGGCAGATTGTCTCCCTGGGTTTAACCACTTTCTCACAAGTACTTGCGGCAGCCGAGAGCAGCAAAGTTTATCTGGGATGAAAGGGAGTTTGCAGCAGACAGCAGTTGCGGTAAGGAAATAGTTCCGTCAGGCCAGTCGAGTTAGGGCTAGGCCGACAAACAATATTCTTGCAGCAATGGAAGTTGATAGTGGTGAAGAGCCGGAGGTTGTTCGCGATTTTATGGACGTATTTGAAGATATATCAGGTTTACCGCCGAAGCGAGATGTAGAGTTCGCAATTGATCTTATTCCTGGTGCAGCGCCAGTATCTAAAGTGTATTATCCAATGACACCAGTAGAATTGGAAGAAGTTAAGAAACATGTTGCTGAATTGCTTGAGAAGGGTTGGATTCGAAGCAGTAACTCGCCTTAGGGAGCTCCAGTTCTTCTAGTAAAGAAGAAGGATGGCACAAGAAGAATGTGCATCGACTATCGAGAATTAAACCGGGTGACTATTAAGAACAAGTACCCGATCCCTCGCATTGGAGAACTTTTGAGCAGCTTAGTGGCGCGAGGGTATTCTTGAAGCTGGATTTGCGATCCGGATATCATCAGGTTCGAGTGAAAGCAGAAGATATTTGCAAGACGGCGTTCCGAACTCGGTATGGACATTACGAGTACTTAGTGATGCCCTTCGGAGTAACGAATGTGCCGGCAGTATTCATGGACTTGATGAACCGAATCTTTTCACCGTTCTTGGACCAGTTTATTGTAGTGTTCATTGACGATATTCTGGTTTACTCGAAGAGTTTTGAGGAGCATGCTGAGCATTTGAAGATCGCACTGCAGACGTTGAGACAGGAGAAATTGTATGCGAAGATGAGTAAGTGAGAATTTTGGCTGGAGGAAGTGAAGTTTCTGGGGCATGTTGTGTCTGGCGATGGAATCGCCGTCGATCCCGAAAAGATTGCAGCAGTTTGAGATTGGCCGATTCCAAAGAATGTAGCTGAGATAAGAAGTTTTCTTGGATTAGCCGGATACTACAGGAGATTTGTGGAGAACTTCGCTCGTCTGGCAGAACCGTTGACCAAGCTTACGCGCAAGGAGGTACCTTTTGTATGGACGGATAAGTGTGCGTTAGCTTTCGAGACGTTGAAGCAGAAGTTGATAACCGCCCCAATTCTGACCGTGCCAGACAATTCCGGAGGATTGGTACGCATCTGGGAAAGGATTGGGATGTGTTTTGATGCAGTATGGGAAGGTTGTAGCATACGCATCGAGACAATTGAAGACCCATGAGAAGAATTATCCGACTCATGACTTGGAGCTTGCGGCTGTGATCTTCGCTTTGAAGATTTGGAGACACTACCTTTTGGGCGAGAGAGTCGAAGTTTTTACAGATCACAAGAGTTTGAAGTATGTGTTCACTCAGAAGGAGTTGAATATGAGGCAGCGTAGATGGTTGGAGCTGATGGCCGACTACAATCTTGATCTTAAGTACCATCCGGGGAAGGTTAACGTCATGCCGGATGCGCTTAGCCGGTTACTAGCAATTCGGGTGTTAACTACGCAGAGGGAAATCATTGCAGATTTTTGAAGATTTGACTTGGAGGTTGTGCTACCGCGTTCTACGGGACAGTTGATGCAGTTGCAAGTACAATCGTCTTTAATTGAGAAAATTAAAGCAGCACAATCGCAGGATCGTAGACTGCAAAAGTTTCGAGAGCAAGATGAAGCCGGACTACGAACAGATTTACTGGTCCACGAAGATGGTTCGTTGAGGTATGGTAGCCGTTTGTGTGTGCCAAAGGGAGATGTTCGTGAAGAGCTTATGAAGGAGGCACACAGTTCGGCTTATTCTGTACATCCAGGAGGCACAAAGATGTACCGTGATATTCGACAGCATTTCTGGTGGGAAGGAATGAAACGGGAGATTGCTCGCTTCGTGGCTAAGTGCTTGGTGTGTCAGCAAGTCAAGGCTGAACACCAAAGGATTGCTGGTTTATTGCAACCACTTCCGATTCCTCGGTGGAAATGGGAACATATAACCATGGATTTCGTGACGGCTTTACAGCGGAGTCCAAAGGGCAACAATGCAGTATGGGTGATTGTTGACCGATTGACCAAGGCGGCTCACTTTATTACTTTCCAGGTTAGTCAATCAACGGAGACTTTGGCAGAGCGGTACATGCAGGAGATTGTAAGATTACATGGGGTACCGGTGAGCATCGTGTCCGATCGGGACACTCGGTTGTTATCACACTTCTAGAGGAGTTTACAGGAAAGTTTAGGGACTCGATTGAAGTTTAGCACAGCTTATCATCCTCAAACTGATGGTCAGTCGGAGAGAACGATCCAAACTCTTGAAGATATGTTGAGAGCATGCATGTTGGACTTCAAGGGTTCGTGGGAGAATCATCTACATTTGGTGGAGTTTTCATACAACAACAGTTTTCAGGCAACTATTCAGATGGCTCCGTTTGAAGCTTTGTATGGTCGTAAGTGCTGTTCACCGGTTTGTTGGGATGATGTCAGTGAACGAAGATTGTTGGGACCAGATTTGGTTGTGCAGACAGTTGAGAAGGTTAACCTTATCAGAAACCATATGAAGGCAGCTCAAGACCGACAGAAGAGTTGGGCTGACACGTCAAGAAGACCTCTAGAGTTCGCCGTGGGTGATTTGGTATTCTTGAGGATATCACCGACTAGAGGGGTGATTCGTTTTGGGAGTCGAGGAAAGCTTAGTCCTCGATTCGTTGGACCATTTGAGATATTGGAGCGTGTTGGAGAGGTAGCGTACCGATTGGCGTTACTGCAGACCTTGGCAAGTGTGCACGATGTGTTTCACGTATCTCCACTACGAAGGTATGTTCGAGATGAAACACACGTTTTGGATCATTCGGAGTTAACAATACGAGAAAACTTGCCTTTTGAGGAGCGACCGGCTGAAATCGTGGATCAAAGGGAAAAGGTTCTCAAGAACAAGGTTATCCCCCTTGTGCTTATTTCTTGGGGTAATCGATCGCATGGTGAGTCCACTTGGGAACGAGAAGATGAGATCCGGCAGAAGTTTCCTCACCTTTTTCTGTTGTTCTCTATCTTGTATTCTTGGAATTTCGAGGACGAAATTCTTTTTGTAGTTGGGTATAATGTAACACCCGAGCCCAATACTACTATTTTCTGTTGCTGGTTGAGTATTAGATAGTACTTATCTCATTTATCTCACTTGTTTAGGTCTTACTGTTAAATTTTATCTGGCAAAGTCATTTCTGCATATAACAAATTTTAGCATCTAAAACGAAATTAAAAATATCTATCTTGGCCTACTCGACACCCCTAGCCGCGTGGTAGCGTCCGTGCATCGAGTTCTCGTCCCGTTCGGTGAAACGGGCGAGTTTGGACGGCTACGCGCGCGTACATGTGTCCGACTTGGGGGTATGCTTTTTAATCATAAAACACCTCATTTTAAAATTTGGAACCCGCTTAAAATCCTATTATTTAAATTTCAAATTTTTGGACCCAACCCGGGCGCGATTTGGAAATGTTTCATTTAGCGCCAAAATCCCAAATTAATAAAATATTCAAAACCATAATATATTCATAATCTTACTGTTAATTTAACATTTAAAAATCTTTTCAATATTCATTTAAACCCACGAATCTTTCCCCTGGCCAATCAGGGAAAGTTTAATCCCGTGGGCCCCTCCACTTACTCTCTCTCTCTATATCTCGTATCTCTTTCTCTCTCTAATTCTCTCTCTCTCTCTCTTCCCTATATATTCTTCTCCCCCTTCATTTTTTTAAACCAACAACACAGAACCCCCCCACGCGAGAAACCCATCACGAACCAGAACCCTAGCCGTCTTCACCGTCACCGCCGCAGCCCCGACGCCGGCGCCAACGCCACCGTCGCCCTCGCCTCCGCCTCCTTGCCTCAACCGACCCTTGAGAGGGGCCGCGGTAGTGGTAAGTCGATCAAAGACTGACTTCTTTGGGGCTTCTTGCAACGGCAGAGGGGCATTGAAGCTCATTGGTGGGAGCATGGTCCCAAAGAATAGTCCAGTGGTGGCTTGAGTTACCTGTTCCACTGCAATTTTGAAAAGGGAGGCCGCTCGGGGCCCATAAGTCACTCCTCTAGCAGGGACGGAGTGAGAGTTACAGTTGCAGGTAGTGCAGTTTGAAGCCATTGATCTTCTGTTTTCTGCACGGAGCAAGACACCAAATCTTAGTACCTCGAATCCACAGGCAACCACAGCAAACCATGATTCGTTCGCGAACACGACACACGAAGTGTGGAGTGGAAAGAGAAAAAGGTCCCACCGGGCGTGCCAGAATATGTTCCCCTCCGAATGACGCGGCGGAGACGCGATACACGTCTTGCCTGAAATTCGGGGCAGATGCTATATGGTTTTATCCGTCCACCTCTCCGAAGATGCCAAGTTAATTTATGGCACCATATATCAGAGGTTTAGACGGATGCGGCCGATGTAGCAGACATCGTCAGATTCTCCCTCGTTCGAGGGGTTCTTGATTGTGGGGACGCTCTTCCCTGCAGGCGTAAGCCCCTGCAGTTAATTACGCTACCGCATTGCGGTAACAACTTTCTCCTTCTCCAGAATTTCACTTCGTGTCGTGGGTGTTTGTTTTGTTTGTGGTTGCCCGTGGATTGTATATGGAGACCAATTTATGTCGTCGTCCGTAGAACGTGGATTAGTCCAAATCCGTATTTTCTTAGATTTGGGTTTAGTGTTTTGGTTTGAGGATACGTTAGCCATGTTTGAGGCTAAGATCAACTTAAACGTTTGTTAAGGATACGTTAGTCTAATTTCCAGACTAAGATCTACTTAACGGGATCGTTTAGATCCGACAAGAGAGCATTTGGACTATATTGTTCCAGTTTAGGGACATGGTGGTCCATGTTCCAGTTTAGAGTCGTGGCGGTCCATTGCATTTATGGCCGTCGGGACCCGTCACCTCTCTGACGTCATTGAAGGATTACAACGATAGGTGTCAGAGGAGTTCAGAGATGTACCTTTGAACCAAAGTTGATTAGGGGATTTATAGTCCGATTTGGAACTAAAGTCTATTTGAATGTTTAAGGATACGTTAGCCGTATTTGAGGCTAAGATCAACTCAAACAGAATCGTTTAGATCCGACAAAGGAGCATTTGGGGGCTCTATTGTTCCAGTTTAGGGACGTAGTGGTCCATTTCCAGTTTAGGGACATGATGGTCCATTGCTTGTGGCCGTCGGGACCCGTCACCTCTCTGACGTCGTTGAAGGATTACAACGATAAGTGTCAGAGGAGATAGCGATGTACCTTTGAACCGGATGTAAATTGATTGAAGGGAGCAGCCGTGCTCAGTCAATTTAATTTGAGGACTTACGGCCATGATTGAGCTAAGTCCAGTTGAGAATATTCAACGTTTTATTTGCATTTAGCATGTTAGGCCTTTACTAGGGCTCTGCCCCTGTTTAATAATGCACTGCATTTTCTTTGGCCTTTAGGCCTAGAGCATTTTATTTTGGTCTGATAGACCTTTATTTGGGCTCTGCCCCTTTTTCATAGTGCACTGCATTTTTTAATAGGCCTGTTAGGCCTTTTTAATTGAGCTTTGTCCCTTTAAAAATGCGCTGCATTAATGAGTTTGACAGAGTGTCACGCGGCTTGTCAGGCGCTTTGCGCCAATTGAGGAGCGCAAGGCGCAAGTCCATGGGGAGGTGACACGTGTCACGCTCAGGAGAGCGCAAGCGCAGTGCGCTGCGCTGTTGCGCTGCTGACACGTGGCGCGCTCTGGTGAGTTGCGCCAATCCATGAGAGCAGTGCTATGTTTTTAGAAGCGCATGGCGCAGATCATTATGGGGCTGACACGTGGCGCTCTCTGGTGGCTTGCGCCAACCCGAGAGCGCAACAGTGTAGATTTTGCAAGTGCAGGGCACTGTTTTATTTTGATCAATTTTAGATCAAAGAAAACAAATTTTCTTGTTTTCAAAGAACCAGTGGTTCATCAAAAGGCAATGCCTTTATTATATTTTTATTGAAGATCTTTGATCTTGTTCTTAGATCAATGATCTTTTTAGAAGAAATTCTTCTTTTATTCAAGGTTTTTACCTTTCCTTTGTTTGAGCTCTTCTCAAAATTTTCTTTAAAGGGGTTCTCTCTGTGTTAATCTCAATGTGTTTTAGACTTGGAGTTTAGGGGCCTTTATATAGTACCAATTGATTTGTTAAATCAGTTAAAGAGATCATTCTCTGAGTGATTTAGGGATTTTCCCCCACCGTTGGATCTTTGATCCAAGGGCTTCTGTTTTACAGAAGAGAATCTTATTGTTTTAATAAGATCAAGAAGATCTTTCTAGAATTTTAATTCTGTTTTAGTGCTGGCACAGTTGGCGCAAGCGCTCATGCGCTTGACACGTGTCGAGCAGCTCAGAGCGCAAGCGCAGCGCAGTTGCGCTGCCACGTGTCGCGCAGCGCAGAGCGCAGCGCAACTGCGCTGCCACGTGTCGCGCAGCGCAGAGCGCAGCGCAACTGAAGCGTTGCTTCCTTTATTATTATTTGAATTTCTTTTAAACAGAACCTTGCTCTGATTGGAGGAAACAGAAGCGTTGCTTCATTTCCCGTCTTGGAATTTGAACAGAGCTTTGCTCTGATTGGGGTAAACAGCAGTGAGCGCATCGGCAGGGGTTTCGTCTCTCCCGGTATTGGGGGTGAGATCGCGCTGTGTCTAGGAGAGCTATTACACAAAGCCCTCGGCTGAGGCAGGAGATTTACTGGTAGGTATTTCAGTAGTATCTCAGGGTGTTCTGGGCTACACTCTGACACGACTTGTACCGCTTTTCGGGGTCTGACTTTTACCAACCCCCAAGGCCCGCCATTCGATACTCATAGACGAACGGACCGGACTGTACGGATATTGTTACTGATAGGCTCAGTAGGGTGTCAGGATGAGTTCGCTTATCGACGTCCCTTTTGGTCAATACCTGGTAGCCCGTTACGTACAGCTAGTACCACTGACGTGCTAGTGGTTAAATCAACAGCCAAAATATTGACGAGTCTTTAGTGTCCTCCACATACAGTTTCTCAAGTTTCGGGCGAAACGTTGTAGAGGCCGTATGATATATGCCAGGGTTCGATCATATACGTGCGGTATTGCACGGATCATGATCGGGCGGATCATACTAGTGGGCTTTGGTTTAAGCTGGATCCTGGTATTAGATTTCTTGGATTACTTTAGTCTCATCGCATTCGCATTCAGTCGAAATGCGGATGCAGGTATGTATATAAAGGTGAGGGGTATCCTCGTGATCCGTCACGAGTTTACTTTAGATGTTGCCGGATTTTCTTTGTTATGGCAAACATTTGGATTAATGTTTGCTTAAGGAAATAATGAGCTAGATTTTCATCATGACAATGCATTAATGTGACATGGACTTGTATCATAAGTCATGGTCTCTTTTCTTGCAAAAATGTCACATTAATGAATTGTTTAATGTGTTGAAATGAGATGGAGAGAGAGAGGGGCTGCCATGGTTATTTTAATTGGTCTCATATTTTCATAATCTCACTCTCACTCATTCTCATTCCAACAAAAGAAAAGAAAAGAAAAAGAAAAGCTCTTGTTCTTCTTCTTCTTCCTCTAGCTTATTGCTTCCATCAATGGCAACACTTTAACCTCCATCCAAAACCATGGATGCAAGAGACAAAGTGATCACAACATTCTCTACTTCAACCTTGGGCACGTCGGCTAGCGCACTTCGTGCCCGAGTTGCTTCGGATGAAGCGGGAGCCCGTAAAAAGACTTCTCGATGTGGTGCCCTTTCCGACGAGGAGATGAAGACCGGAGTTGCCGCGGGGAGCTTGGGATGGTGGCCAAAAACCGAAGGACACGGATCGATCGGTATAGCATTCTATCCCATCTCTAGTTAGCTAGCATTAGGTTAATGGTTACGATCCGGGTTTTAAGCATACGATAGCGCCGGTTTTCTAGTTGTGAAAAATTTTCGTTTCCGCATTTTTGCCTCGGAAAGACGGCCGGGGAGCTACCGTGGTCCAACATGGTATCAGAGCCACGCCATTAACCTAGTCTAGCTTGCTCTAACGTGTTTAGAACTTCGATCGGACGAATTTTCAAAAAACCGCGTTTCCATGTCGCAGTTTCTGTCGAATTTTTGCAGTGGTCAAAAAATCATTTAGTGTATTGCAGAAATACGTGCAGGGTTTTCTAAGAATTTTGTGCCCTAATTTTACTGTTCCACCGCGGAACCGGTGCCAAACCCATGCATTGGCCGCGGTTCCGCTGCCATTATAACTCTTCTCTGCACCAAATTTCTACAGTGGCTCTCTGACATGGAAATAGGGTTTCTGGTATATTCGTTTTGGGCCCAGATTTTTTTAGTACTGGGTATTGTGCTTGGGGCCCACTTCGGGAAATTTAGTCGATCGAAAATTTTAAACATGTTAGTTCACAGTATTTACATTATATTTGCGACCGTGAATGTCATTTGATCGGTAAATCATGTCTAACTGCTATAGCCCTTTTAGACGGATTTGCGAACGTGAGATTCACGTTGATGTTCTGTGTTGTGCTGTGATGTTGCGGATTTGTCGTGGTGGATAGCCTGGTGCAATGTTAGTACAGTTTGGTTTATTATGTACATTTGATATTGCGGGGCGAGCGTCCGACATGTGGACTGCCGTCATTGCCTGTTTGTATATCATTCTTTTGAGGCACGACCGGGCTGAGGTCGATGTACCCGTTATATATATTTTTACTTTCTGTACTAGGATTGCCCCATGGAGGGGTGCACGGATAGCCGGGTTCTAGAGGGCAACGGGCCCGCATCTCATGGCGTTGAGACGGACGGGGCTTCACTCTAGAATTGGCGGGCTATTCGCCGCACTCGTAGGGGGTATAGGTTGACCCAAGAAGGGGTGCCCAAGTTACCGGATTCCGTGAAGTGTTGGGTGGTCCATTCACGTTGTTGAAGGGGGCTGCCTCGCTTCAGGTTTTGGCGGGTAACTTGCCGCGCCCGTAGGGGTCTAGGATTTCATTGCACATGCTATCCACACGACCAGGGGAACGTCGGGTTTCAGTAGCGGTTCTATGAAACCCGGGGATCCTAGATATCTGTATTGTTCTGTGATGCTTATTACATTTCTGTGATGTTGCATTTTATCACGCCTTGAGCGATTACTATATATTGGTATATATACTAGTAGATGTTGTGTATGTTTTACACCCGTGCTAGTCCAGTCCCCGCTCTGTCGTTAGTTAAGTAACCTAACGGGTGATGACGGGACCCAGTGGCGAATGCGGATGGCATATACGTACATCGTATTTTCGTTCTTTATTGGTGTGATCAATTGATGGGACTGCATTAATTCGGATCAATGCAAGCTAAACAAACCTATTCTAATGTTGTTGGAACAATTTTACAAAAAGTTATTATTGCAAGGACGTTCACTTTTGTTTTGCACAGTAGTATTCGGTTATAAATATCCAGCACCTCAGTCGACGAGGCAAGGGCCGAGATCCCTTCAACGGGAGTGACCCCTTGGACAGAAGTTTGCGTCAGGGTAATAGCTTCACTATAGTCGATTACTTTTGCTTTGCATCGTGGTATTCAGTTGGAATATCCTGCACCTCATTCTACGGGGAAAGAGCCGAGATCCCTTCACCGGGAGTGACCTCTTTAGCAAAGGGTTTTCGTCACTATATATTTATAAAAAGCTATGTAGTTCCTTCAACGATATCAAGTTCTTTACGTTAAAAGGTTTTCGCCAAAAACTAGATGTAGCCCTCCGTCATTTCCTACAAGCATTACTTAGTATTCGTGTTGCGTTTGTTGACTGTGTCAAGACGCAGTGTACGGTAGCTAAGTAGTGTTCGTTTGTAGCATATTAATGGGATTGGTCAGGACAGTCGTGCGGCCTTGTTGACTGTGTCAAGGGCTCGTACGGTTGGGTTTAATGCAATCTAGAATAATGACGGGTTGAACTTGAATAGGACTCTTTGATTTGTTGACTGTGTCAATGTCACTTGGGTTTTAGGGGTAAAAATCACATCGGGAGTTTCTAAAGAAACTGAAACTTGCCAGGCATGCGCATACCTTCTGGAGTGTGATAACGTGAGTGGATTCCGTCACGTTATCATGCGATGATAGTCGGATCCCGATTCTCACTGATGAGTTGGTTTACTCCTCGGGCGATCCCGACTAATTCTTTTTTCAGGTTTGGAGGAGAATTTGAGGTTACAGTGGGAGGTTTCCTGATTAGATAAAGTGACAACCATTCTAATCTAGGTTAGAGTGTACGCTGAGTGTTTCTTTTCTCTCTCTCTTTGGCAGCGACCATGACCCGACCCTAGACTATGACTCAGTGACCAAGATTAACCGAACCTTCTTATAAGACTGGCTTTTGGATTGTCTGAGTTGCATACTTCATTGCCACTCCTACTTTTACCCTTTTCTTCAGGACACCCGGTATCACTAAGAACATCCACTTCCATTGGATAAAACCATCGTATGGTTATATACGAACTCGAAGGAATTTATTCGAGGATGGTTTCTGGAGAAAACGAATAGGACTATTCAGTTGTCTTTTCCTTTTACCTTCTCTCAGGTTGTGAGTGCTCCTTGGATTAGGACAGTACACATATTACGCAAATTGGATAGTCTTCTTCCAAAGCATAGGCTGGTGCCGAACGGTAGGGAATGAAGAAAACCAGTTAGCCTAACAAAGGTGTACAGAAGGTATTAAGTAAAGACAAATAAAGGGATTAGAAGGAGGACAAAGTAAATTGCGACTGCTATTCACGACCAAACCAAGTATTTCATCGCCATTCCTACTTCACCTTTGTATTTCTCCATAACACTCCGTATTACTACGAAGATCCACAGTTATTGGATACTCCATCGTATGGTTATATACGAACTCGAAAGAACTTGTTCCAGTTCGGGGATGGATTCTGGTTCAGGAGAAATAGGAATAAGGTTTTATTCAGTTGTCTTTTATCTTTACTTTCTCTCGCATTGCGAGTGCTCCTAGGATTAGGGCAGTACACCCATTATGCTTATTGGATAGTCTTCTTCCAAACCATAGGCTGGTGCCGAACGGTAGGGAAGGAAGAAAACCATTTTGCCTAAAGGGGTGTACAGAAGGTAATGACTAAAGACATATAAAAGGATTTGGGGAGATGGCAAAGAAATATACGGTTACAGTTGTGAATCTGATAATGGAAGAGGCATTACTAGGAATACCCGGATACCCCTTCGAAACACTTACATGTTTCAGTTTCACTGTATACTGTTAAAAGAAAACTGATTTCCCAATTAGACACTTGCTCCAGAGTATGTATTTACCTGGTATGATTTTCACATCTGTATGGTTTTACAGATGATGAGTAGGAGCAAGTTATTGGGAATTAGGTGATCATCCTCATTGTATCAGAATTCGTTGCAATTGGTGATATTTGAGGAAATCGCCTGGGCTATTTGCCGAACGGCAAATATTTGGTATTAAAGCAGCGCAGTCGAAGGACCCAAGATTGCAAAAGTTCGAGAACAGGTTGAAACTAGACTTCGAAAGGACTTATTGATTCATGAAGATGGTTCGTTACGGTATGGTAGCCATTTGTGTGTGCCAAAAGGAGATATTCACGAAGAAGTTATGAAGGAGGCACACAGTTCCGCGTATTCCGTACATCTAGGAGGCACGAAGATTTACCGTGATCTACGACAGCATATCTGGTGGGGAGGTATGAAAAGGGAGATTGCTCGCTTTGTAGCAAAGTGCTTGGTGTGTCAGCAAGTTAAGGCTGAACATCAAAGGGTTGCTGGTTTATTGCAACCACTTCCGATTCCTCAATGGAAGCGTGAACATATAACCATGGATTTCATGACAGCTTTACCGTGGAGTCCAAAGAGCAACAATGCAGTTTGGGTGATTGTTGATCGATTGATCAAGGCAGCTCACTTCATACCATTTTCGAGTTGGTCAGTCAACGGAAGCGTTAGCAGAACGGTACATGCAGGAGATTGTGAGATTGCATGGAGTACCTGTGAGCATCGTGTCCGACCATGACACCCTATTTTTATCACACTTCTGGTGGAGCTTACAGGAAAGTTTGGGGACTCGATGGAAGTTTAGCACAGCTTATCATACTCAAACAGATGGCCAGTCAGAGAGAACGATCCAAACTCTTGAAGACATGTTGAGAGCTTGCATGTTAGACTTCAAGGGTTCATGGGAGGATCATCTACACTTGGTGGAGTTTCGTACAATAACAGCTTTCAGGCGACTATTCAGATGGCTCCATTCGAAGTATTATATGGTCGCAAGTGTCATTCACCTGTTTGTTGGGACGATGTTGGAGAACGAAGATTGTTGGGACCGTATTTGATCATGCAAACAGTGGAGAAAGTTAACACTATCCGGAATCATATGAAGGCAGCGCAAGATCGGCAGAAGAGTTGGGTCGATACATCGAGAAGACCTCTGGAGTTCGTGGTTGGTGATTTGGTATTCTTAAGGATAACTCCGACTAGAAGGGTGATCCATTTCTGAAGTCGTGGAAAGCTTAGTCCTCGGTTCGTTGGACCTTTGAGATCTTGGAGCATGTTGGAGAAGTGACGTATCGATTGGTGTTACCGCAATTCTTGGTGAATGTTCATGACGCGTGTTACGTACCTCAACTCCGTAGGTATGTTCGAGATGAAACACATGTGTTGAATCAATCGGAGCTAACCATACATGAAGAGTTGACTTTTGAGGAACGACCGAGGTCGATGGTGGACCGAAGGGAAAAGGTTCTTAAGAACAAAGTTATCTCTCTTGTACTTGTTTCTTGGAGAAATCGCTCACATGGAGAATCAACTTGGGAACGAGATGATGAAATCCAGCAGAAGTTTCCACATCTATTCTTTTAGTTGCTGTTTGTTTATCCTTTCTTGTTCTTGGAATTTCGAGGACGAAATTCTTTTTGTAGTTGGGTATAATGTAACAACCGAGTTCAGTTATACCAATTTCTGTTTCAGTATTCATTTATCTGTGGTATTTTATTTGTTTATCGTGTTTGGGTGCGAATGGTATTTTACATTTTTCATTGCATTCGACCCGACCCGCTTACTTGAAACTTGTTTGATTCATATTTATGAATCACCCTGACTTGTTGGGTAGACTTGTGCATTTTCAACTTTATCGCATACTGGGATTTTACCTGGGATGGCATCTTTTATCATATAACATTTTAAGTCACGTAAATTATTTTAAAATTGCATTTCATAGCCTGCATGATACCCCCAACCCTGTGGTAGCATCCGCGCATCTTGTTCTCGTCCCATTCAGTGAAACGGACATGTTTGGATGGCTACGCTCATGTACGTGCATCCGTTCTTGGGGGTATGCATTTTCGTTACCTGAGCATTCATTTTGAATTTTGAAAGTCGCACATATTTTTCGTATTTTAAATCTGAATTTTTAGACCCGACCCGGACGCGTTTTGAAATATTTTTGTATCCCGCCAAAATTCAATTTATTTAATTTTAAATTTTAGTTTAAATATTTTCATACGATTTCTTTAACAAATTGAAACCTCTTATCTAAAATTTTAAATCTAAAAATCTTTTAAAATTTTAAATCTAATTTCCTAACAAACTAACAACTCCTTTCTCTCTCTCTCTCCTCTGCATATATATATTTATATATTTTTTATTTATTTATTTTTTCTTTCCTTATTTAATACACAGCCTCTTCTTCTTCTTCTTTCTTCTTTCTTTTTCTTGATCTTGTTTCTTGATTCCGGTGATCACCGCCGGAGCCGTGCTCGTCGCTGACAATCTGAGTGATCCAGTGAACGTACCTGACTTGCGTGATCACCCTCGTGCGTTGTTTGGAACCGTTCCGTGTATCGTGCACGCGTCGCGACATTTCGCCGACGAAGGACGTTCCGTACACATCTGTTCTTGTTCCGTCTAGGCAAGTTAATCTTGCTACATGCTATATAATTCATTTTATACCTATTTACATAAATACCATACCTATAGTTTAAATCTAGTACCCTATATTTAATTTTATAATGTTTCGATGTTCCGTCTGCATCCGTTTATATCATATTAAATCTAGATCATGAAAACTTATCTTGTGACATACTAGTTTACATTATACTGTATCCATATCATTTAAAATATATATAGTCGTAATATTTCTTATTATTATCTTTAATTAGTTTATAATCTGCATTTTATAATGTTATACATTTGAAAATATTATAGTTTACACATGAAACGTCGTTGAAAAAGCAGATACGACAAATCTGAAATTTACTGTACACCTTACCTTATAAAATTCATTATAAATCATAGAAAAATCATTAGTATACGTTCTTTAGTTTGTTACGAAGCTAAATCAGAATACTATAACTCTATGAAATATTTACTTGCAAAATAAATTGTTTAAATAACGTAAAATGCAAATAAAAATGTATCTAAACTGCTGTCCAGGGAAATTCCAGCAGTAAACTTTCAAGTTCGAATGTTCATATCTTTTTGTAGGGACAACCTGAGATGTTTATACTTATAAAATGAAAACCTTATTGAATTATCTTTGTTTTGGTATAAGACACGTCTCTTTTGGAGAACGTTTGTTATTTTTAAGCTATTTTACAAATCAGGGTGACGCTGAATTTCTGAACGGAACTTTCTTTTGCATGGTTAATCAATACCACTTTTATAGTTATTAATCGCTTTGAATATGCTATCCAAATTAATATTATTATATCAATATTTATAGTTTTATAACTTTTCGGATACCCGTTTGCATACCATATCACATTATTCCATTTTATTGTTATATTAGTACCCCATAATTGTTTTGTGTATCCATACTTATTATAGTTTGATTATGAGCACCCGCATGATATCTTGTACACCCTGACATGACTTACTACACATATTACTTGACCTGACATGGTACCGTACACTCTTTACATGACATGACATCTAAGTACACTACTCGACTTGACCTGATATACCATGGCTTTACCTGTTACCTGATCTTGTGTCTAATGCCAACAAACCTGATATGTAGTCCTCACGGACCGTTCCTGTTGTCTATCCAGACAAACCTGCTCTTACCTGATCATGTGTTGGCATTAGTTCTTGATTACGTAATACCTGACTTGAACACACATAGCTCGGGGGTATGGGGAAATCGATGATGAAACCTGACTTGTAACTCGACGGTGTACTACCTTTACTGATCAGTTTTTAGAGGCTAGGCCAGCATTGGGATGATGCTGCTGACATCATTCATCTGTACATATTTCATGTTTTAGTGCCTAGCGGCATATCTCGGATTCAGCCCGAGAATCTTGACCGTGGTCCCGGGTATGCATGGGATATTATTGAGTTACATCGATGATTCATCAAATTGATTTCAAAGACTTGAGAGTAGATAACCCAATAGAACAGTTTAGTTTACTCACTGCACACTACCCTTCACTGCCCTGATTTACATTATTGTTACATCTGCTTTTCATTCATGATTATATTTGCATTGCCTGTTACCCTGTTTATATTTTATTGCTTGATGGCATGACGCGCTGACGTCTGGGTTTTGTATGGCCCAGATTCTTCTACTTTGTTGCAGACTGATCAGGAGTATTGCCGCTGTTAGACGAGCGGTGAAGTTCCTGTCGGTATGTAGTTTCACTTCCAGGTGTTTCATTTAGTGTATCTTTTGGCTTCCGCATATTATTATTTCTTGACTCTTTTACTCTGGCTTATGGACATGTACTAGATAGTTAGTTACTTTCCTGTTCTTGATATCTCTACAGCCGTAATGTGACTGTGGAAGGATGTTTCCTATCCACAGGTAGCATGGTTGGATATGTCACGTGCCCATCTTAGCGTACTCTGGGAAGCGGGGCGTGACATGGTTCTTTTGGTATCAGAACCATGGGATATAGGTTAATCGAGTTTGATTCTTTTGTAGTTGGGTATTGGACCCAATACACGAATCAGAATACTCGTGATTAGGAACATGTCCTGCCACCTTGTTATCGTAATTCTTGAATCATATCCTTCTTTTATCCTTCGCCTTGACGATATGCAAACCACTTGCATCTCGACTTGAAACTTTTTTGGTTCATTATTGTTTCTCCATGTTCCTTGATTCCGATACTAGGATTTGGGCGACTTGAGTTGAGTTATGTAATTGTACCCATGAACTGCAGCATGGTTACAATGCGGTACTCTATTTAAGTAACTTAGAATCCTAGGTTTGATTCATTTCCTTGTTTCTTGATTGTTGCATTACCTTACTTCTCTCGGTTTCATTGCTTACCAGTTCTTGTTTTATCGCCAGCTTGAATCATGTTTACCGTGCTTAACCCTCTTCAGTATCTTGACTTCGGATAAAGTCATCTCGGTATCTTACTTGTTCATGTTGTCCCCCGCATTAGAATTATTCAATTCCGGTGCATCCCTTTGCTTGTTGTTGTCTTGGGAATGGATTTTCGCGGCACTTTCCACGCTCATATTGATTGTAAGGAAAGGAAAGTGATTCTCCAGATTCCCGGACATCCGGAGTTTGTTTTGCTGGAGGAAGCGGTTGTGTCGGGCCAGTCGAGTTTAGGGCTAGGCCGACAAACAATGTTCTTTCATCGATGGAAGTTGATAAAAAAGAAGCGCCGGCTATAGTTCAAGATTTCATGGATGTATTCGAAGACATCTCGGAATTATCGCCAAAACGAGATGTGGAGTTTTGCGATCGATTTTATTCCTGGTGCAGCGCCAATCTCAAAGGCGTACTATCCGATGGCACCAGTGGAGTTGGAAGAAATCAGGAAGCAGGTTGCTGAATTACTTGAGAAGGGTTGGATTCGCAGCAATAACTCACCTTGGAAAGCTCCAGTTCTTCTAGTAAAGAAGATGATGTCACAAGGAGGATGTGCATCGATTATCGAGAATTAAACCGGGTGACTATTAAGAACAGTACCCGATCCCTCGCATTGGCAAATTATTTGAGCGGCTTAGTGGTGCGGGGTCTCGAAACTGGATTTGCGGTCCGGAAATCATCAGGTCCGAGTTAAACCAGAAGATATTTGCAAGACTCTGTTCCGAACTCTGTATGGACATTACGAGTATTAGTGATGCCCTTCAGAGTAACGAATGCACCGGCGACATTTATGGACTTGATGAACCGAATCTCTCACTGTTCTTGGATTAGTCTATAGTGGTGTTCATCGATGATATTCTGGTCTGCTCAGGGAGCAAGGAAGAGCATGTAGAACACTTGGAGATTGCACTGCAGACATTGAGGCAAGGAAATTGTATTGCAAGATGAGCAAGTGCGAGTTTTGGCTTGAAGAAGTGAAGTTTTGGGGCATGTCGTGTCTGGAGATGGAATCGCCATTGATCCCAAAAAAGATTACAGCAGTTCGAGATTGGCCGATTCCGAAGAACGTTGCAGAGATCAGAAGCTTTCTTGGACTTGCCGGGTAGTGCAGAAGGTTCATGGAGAATTTTGCTCGTTTGGCAGAGCTTCTGACCAAGCTTACGCGCAAGGAAGTACCATTTGTGTGACAAAATGTGTGCGTCAGTTTTTGAGGCGTTGAAGCAAAGGTTGATAACCGCTCTTGTTTTTAACCGTGCCAGACAGTTCCGGAGAATTGGTGATTCACAGCGACGCATCTGGGAGAGGATTGGGATGTGTTTTAATGCAGCATGAGAAGGTTGCAGCTTACGCGTTGAGACAGTTGATGACCCATGAGAAGAATTACTCAACTCATGATTTGGAGCTAGCAGCTGTGATTTTTCGCTTTAAAGATTTGGAGACACTGCTTATTGGGCGAAAGGGTCGAAATATTCACCGATCACAAAAGCCTGAAGTATGTGTTCACACAGAAGGAGCTTAATATGAGGCAGCGTAGATGGTTGGAGCTGATGGCTGACTACGATCTTGATCTCAGGTACCATCCATAGAAAGTTAATGTTGTGCGGATGCGCTTAGTCGGTTGCCAGCAATTCAGATGTTGACTGCACAGAAGGGACTTATTGAAAACTTTCGAAGATTCGATTTGGAGGTTGTGCTACCCGCATTCTTCAGGGCCGTTGGTGTAGCTGCAAGTACAGCCGTAATGTGACTGTGGAAGGATGTTTCCTATCCACAGGTAGCATGGTTAGATATGTCACGTGCCCATCTTAGCGTACTCTGGGAAGCGGGGCGTGACAGCTATTTGCCGGACGACGAATATTTGGTTTTGAATATCCATTGTTATGCACCACAATTTCAAATTGATATATCTGTATGTCTATTTTTATAGAGTGAGATATAAACCTTTTGAAATTATGTCGGTGACATTTACCTATATCAGTTGAAGGTTAGGTAAGGAGCATTAACAGCGGTGTAACTCTTCATAACCATAGTACAGTTTTCAACCTACGACACACAGGGATTGAGTTATAGACTCAGGGGACTTATACAGAGTAATGTGTGTTGTCCAGTATCCATCAGGACAGAGGGGATGGTACTCGTACTATATTCTGTTTATATATGGCTTCTTTAGTTCTTAGACATGTGTTTCGTAAAAATACAAGGTCTGAGTTTTGAGAAGCTATAGGTATAAGAATAAAGTAGAGAACCAAGTGTTGCAACTATCGGGATTCTTCAAGGTGATCGAAGATGTAGATACTTGTGTATGGTATTCAGTTGATAGTAGTGGTTTTAAGAGAACTTGCTTCTCTTTCAGGTTACTCATAATTGGAAGCATTCCTAAGTTGAGTAACGCTGATCGGCCTCCTTCCATTTAGTTGACATGCACTGGAGACAGCTGCATGATTTGAATCTGGTTCAATTAAATCAGCGCCTCTGTTCCTATATTGGATATAGAACAGTTCATATCTTGACATTGTTAAGGTACGGGGAGTTGTCTAGCTTATGCTTAAAACCAGACTCTGGATAACTCAATGCATGTTTCTGTAATGGCTGTTTGTGGGTTGACCCGGGCTATGACAAGGGTTTACTTTCTACCATTTGAAAGATCAATAATGATATTGTTCTAGACTCGCCACAGTTTTAGTAAAATGGATTTTTTCAGAAAACAGTAGTGGGAGTATGTAGAACTAGAAGTGACTCCAGAACCGCAAACGATTACTGAAAATTTGATAAGAACCTAAAGATTTAATCTGGTTTGACATTCCATGTGCCACTCCGCAGATATGGTGGGTAACCTCAGGCACCCGAGAGGTACTCCGGTATGCTCAAAAGACGGTGACAGGGAGGTTCTTGTTTACCCAGACTTGCCATTGCTGTTGTTCCAGACTATGAGACCCCGGCAGGAGGATGAGTATAGCGTCATTCTAAACTAGCTTTAGAAGTGTACGTCTATATGACTCCGCCAGAGGGTTGTCATGGTCAGTTGGGAGCAGCGGAAGCTAAGTGGGGACTTGACACTACTGTTGTTCCAGGTTATGAGACCCGGCAGGAGGATAAGTATAGCGTCATTCTAAACTAGCTTAGAAGTGTACGTGTATATTATTCTGCCAGAGGGTTGTCGTAGTCTGGTGGGAGCAGCGGTAGTATAGTGGACAATTGGCTATATGTCTATTTATAGACTAAAGCAGATATAGCGGAGATAGATCATCTATTTCTGATGTGACAGTCATAGGTTTGACTTCATCAGAATAGGGATGGATCTGTTAAGAAAGTAGTAGGGTGTGATGTCCTGGTATTTGGATGACATACACAGAGTAGGAAGTGATGTTCCTATACTACGATCGGTTATATTTTGGTTGCCACACAGTGGTTTCTCCACATAGATTTGGATATTATATCAGACATTCCAGTTACTAGATCTATGGTTTTAGATCTAGATTTGGGTAGTTCCCAATCTGGGTTACCTTAGACAGCATTCTAAAGGTGTTTAGAATGGACGACTCCTGGCATGGTAATGTACCTGCAGGTGATGGAGTCACCCTCTCTAAAGGTGTCTTACAGACTAAAGGGGAAAGGGAGTGCATGATTGGCAGATCACTTGCTTATGCAAATTGAGTCAATCATGAGATGTCAAGTACCACACCAGATGTTTTGCACTAGATACAATAAGTTGATATTAATCCAATCCTGGAGAGACGATCGGAAGCAGTTTTAGAACATAAGGGATGTTCTAAGGATATGATAACGGACAGCCTCTTTAAGGAGACAGTTATCATTCCAGGCTTCCAAGGTGACCTGGATGATAAAGTGACTGTCAGAGTTATAGTTTTCCCTCTGACGTGGGGCAGCATTTTGGGACAGGTGGTCCAAGGGGATACTGAGGGAGGCATGGCGCAGGATACTGATTGGTTTCAGTTGACGATACAGTCTAAGAAGTTTGGATTGGAGTTCATTTACCGAACTAGGTCCCATCAGACATCCAAACCATGTTCTAAGACAGGTATTGCTCATTTCGGGAGATGGGCTTCTCCGCGAACTTGAGATAAAGAGAGACATAGAGAGAAACATTAGAGTGATCCACTCACTGCGCGAACGCAATAGTTTCGCAAATGGGCTTTGTGAGACTGATTAGGAGAGGAGTTGGGTGTTCGGTAGCACACGGGCTGTGAGTATGCGACATCGCAATAATAGCCTTGAGTGCAAGTGGGAGATTGTTGGATATAGTGCCCTCAGAGTCAATTATTGGATCACAGGCACGTGATTGCAATGATTGAGGGAGGACCTATGCCGGTAGGTCGGGTCTTAAATCAAGATGATAGTATGCTATCTGGTTTGTCTTTATCATCGTGTACTGCTTCAGGTGACCTTACAGGTCACTATTACACATTGATAGAGCCCTTAGGATTCTTGCTTGACTGCCAGCAGTATGATGGCGATCATATACGTGGGAGCCGAGGTCTATAAGTACATCCTTAAAAGGTCCCTAGGCATGGAGTTTTCGAGATAGGGCATCGATGCTCCAGAGTAGACTAGTGTATACAGTCGAGACCCCGACGAGGGGCGGTGGCCGGTCTCACAAGCCACTGGGAGTCAGTTGGTTCACCCAAGATGTATACAGGTGCCCATTGGTTATGAGTACACCGGACAGGACTCGCCGGGAACATGCTAGTGGGATTATACCAGACGTCAGATAGCAGATCCCTGGTGACATGTATACAGGTTAGTTCATCGACCTGAGATCGTCATTTGTCTCGTGTGAGTTCCCACTGTACTTTGATTACTATCTTACCATGGCTCAAAGGAGTCGTGCAAACAGGTTTTAGTTGGTACAGTCCCGAGCTACATGGAGGCAGTGAGCGGATCGGTAGGGGTTTCGTCTCGTCCCGGTATTTGGGGGTAAGATCGCGCTGTGTCTAGGAGAGCCATTTACACAAAGCCCACGGCCGAGGCAGGAGATATACTGGTAGATATCCAGTAGTATCTCAGGGTGTTCTGGGCTATACTCTGACACGACTTGTACCTCTTTTGGGGGTCTGACTTTTACCAACCCCCTAGGCCCCGCCATGCGATACGCATAGACGAACGGACCGGACTGTACGGATATTGTCACTGACAGGCTCAGTAGCGTGTCAGGATGAGTTCGCTCATCGACGTCCCTTTTGGTCAATACCTGGTAGCCCGTTACGTACAGCTAGTACCACTGACCGTGCTTGTGGTTAAATCCACAGCCAAAGTATTGACGAGTCTTTAGAGTCCCCCCACAGACAGTTTCTCAAGTTTCGGGCGAAACGTTGTAGAGGTCGATGATATATGGCAGGGTTCGATCAAATACGTGCGGTATTGCACGGATCATGATTGGGCGAATCATACTAGTGGGTTTTGGTTTAAGTCGGATCCTGGTATTAGATTTGTTGGATTACTTTAGTCTCATCTGCATTCGCATTCAGTCGGAATGCGGATGCAGGTATGTATATACAGGTGAGGGGTATCCTCGTGATCCATCACGAGTTTACTTTGATGTTGCAGGATTTTCTTTGTATGGCAAACATTTGGATTAATGTTGGATTAATGAAATAATGAGCTAGATTTTCATCATGACAATGCATTAATGTGACATGGACTTATATCATGAGTCATGGTCTCTTTTCTTGCAAAAATGTCACATTAATTGAATTGTTTAATGTGTTGAAATGAGATGGAGAGAGAGAGGGGCTGCCATGGTTATTTAATTGGTCTCATATTTCATAATCTCACTCTCACTCACTCTCATTCCAACAAAAGAAAAGAAAAGAAAAAGAAAAGCTCTTGTTCTTCTTCTTCTTCTTCCTCTAGCTTATTGCTTCCATCAATGGCAACATTTTAACCTCCATCCAAAGCCATGGATGTAAGAGACAAAGTGATCACAACATTCTCTACTTCAACCTTGGGGCACGTCGGCTAGCCACTTCGTGCCCGAGTTGCTTCAGATGAAGCGGGAGCCTGTAAAAAGACTTCCCGATGTGGTGCCCTTTCCCGACGAGGAAATGAAGACCGGAGTTGCCGCGGGGAGCTTGGGATGGTGGCCAAAGACCGAAGGACACGGATCGATCGGTATAGCATTCTATCCCATCTCTAGTTAGCTAGCATTAGGTTAATGGTTACGATCCGGGTTTTAAGCATACGATAGCGCCGGTTTTCTAGTTGTGAAAAATTTTCGTTTCCGCATTTTGGCCTCGGAAAGACGGCCGGGGCGCTACCGTAGTCTGACACTAGGGACATTTAAGGATGTGCTTATGGACTACCCAACTCCCATGTATATGATCGCCATCATAATTCTGGTATTCAAGAAAGAATTCTACGGTGTTCTCCGCCGAATACAGAGACAGAACCGCATAGGTTCATCTTGCCTGAATTTGGGGGCAGATGCTATTTGGTTTTATCCGTCCCACCTCTCTGAAGATGCCAAGTTGATTTATGGCACCGTGTATCGGAGGTTTAGACGGATGCGGCCGTTATAACAAACTTCGTCAGATTCCCCCTCATTTGAGGGGGTTTTGATTGTGGGGACGCTCTTCCCTGCAGGCGCAAGCCCCTGCAGTTAATTATGCTACCGCATCGCGGTAACAACTTTCTCCTTCTCCAGATGGTCACTTCGTATCGTGTGTGTTTATTTTATTTTTTGGTTGCCCGTGGATTGTAAATGGAGGCTAATTTATGTTTTCTCCTGTAGGGCGTGGATTAGTCCAAATCTGTATTTTCTTAGATTTGGATTTGGGTTGGGTTTAAGGATCATTAATCTTATTAAAATTAAGATCAACTTAAACGTTTGTTAAGGATACGTTAGTCTAATTTTAGACTAAGATCTACGCAACGGGGGTTTGGAATCATTTAGATCCGATGACAAGGCATTTGGGCTCTATCGTTTTAGTTTAGGGACGTTGCGGTCCATAAGTTTAAGGAAATCATAGTTCGTGGAGTTTAAGGTCATCATAGTCTCTGGAGTTTAAAGACGTCATAGTCTGTAAGGACGTTGCGGTCCATAAGTTTAAGGACGTTGCAGTCCATAAGTTTAAGGACGTCATAGTCCGTAGAGTTTTGTTTAAAGACGTCATAGTCTGTGGGGTTTAGTTTAGGGACGTTGCGGTCCATAAGTTTAAGGACATCATAGTCTGTAGAGTTTAGTTTAGGAACGTTGCGGTCCATAAAGTGTCTGGTTGTCGGGATCCACCACCTCGTTGAAGACGTTGAAGAATTACAACGACACATATCAGAGGTGTGAAGAGATATACTCTTGAACCAATGTTGGTTGGGGGATCTATAGTCAAGTTTGGGACTAAGACCAATTAAAAATATTGGGAGCACATGGGCTCAGTTAATCTGAATTAGGGGATTTATGGCCAACTTGGGATCAGCCCATTCAGTTAAAGTGTTTGAACACTTATTTAGACTCTATTCCCCGTCGTAAGACGCGACCGGGACGTTGGGACGTCAGGCCTGAAATTCGAGGGCAGATGCTAATTGGTGCTATCCGTCCACCTCTCCGAAAATGCCAAGTTGATTTATGGCACCGTGTATCGAAGGTTTAAACGGATGCGGCCGGTGTAGCAGACTTCGTCAGATTCCTCCTCATTTGAGGGGTTTTTGATTGTGGGGACGCTCTTCCCTGCAGGCGTAAGCCCCTGCAATTAATTACGCTACCGCATCGCGGTAACAACTTTCTCCTTCTCCAGATGGTCACTTCGTGTCGTGGGTATTTGTTTTGTTTTGGTTGCCCGTGGATTGTATACGGAGACTAATTTATGTTTTCGCCCGTAGGGCATGGATCAGTCCAAATCCGTATCTTCTTAGATTTGGGTTTGGGGTTGGGTTTAAGGATACGTTAGTCTCATTTGAGATTAAGATCAACTTAAACGTTTGTTAAGGATACGTTAGTCTAATTTTTAGACTAAGATAAACTTAACGGGATCGTTTAGATCCAACAAAAGAGCATTCGAGCTTTATTGTTTAGTTTATGGACATTGCGGTCGATTAGTTTAAGAACATTACGGTCCAATGTTAGTTTAAGGACATCTCGGTCCATTGTTAGTTTAAGGACATCTCGGTCCAGTGTTAGTTTAAAGACATCGCGGTCGAGTTTAAGGACATCATAGTCCGTGAGTTTAAGGACCTCACAGTCCAGGTTAAGGACATCGTAGTCCGTGAGTTTAAGGACCCCACAGTCCGAGTTTAAGGACATCATAGTCCATGGGTTTTAAAGGACCCCACAGTTTGAGGTTAAGGACGTCATAGTCCATGGGTTTAAGGACCCCACAGTCCAAGCTTAAGAACATCATAGTCCATGGGTTTAAGGACCCCACAGTCCAAGGTGAAGGACATCATAGTCCATGGGTTTAAGGACCCCACAGTCCGAGTTTAAAGACGTCATAGTCTATAAAGTGTATGGTTGTCGGGACCCGTCACCTCTCTGAAGACGTTGAAGGATTACAACGACATATATCAGAGGGGTTCAGAGATGTACCCTTAAACCGATGTGAGTTAGTTGGAAGATCTGTAGTCTAATTTGAGACTAAGATCTGTTGAAATATTTATGAGCAGGTGGGCTCAATTAATATAAGTTGAGGGCTTATGGCCAATATTGGGCTAAGTCCAATAAATGTTTAACATTTTTTATTCTGGCTATTGAGCCTTTATTTGGGCTTGGCCCTCTTAATAATGGTGAGTATTGATCAAAGCTCTGGGCTTATTAAAGAACAATTTATGTTCTGACAGTGCGACATGTGGCGCACCAGGCGCTTTACGCCAGTTAAAGAGCGCAATGCGCTTCTGCCAAGTAGCGCACATGTGGAGGACACGTGTCGCGCTTGGCGCCAGTTAAAGAGCGCAATGCGCTTCTGCCAAGTAGCGCACACATGGTTGACACGTGTCGCGCTTGGCGCTTTGCGCCAGTTGATGAGCGCATGATGCCAATTTATGAGCGCAGAGCGCTAGTTTAGTGGCGCACACGTGAGTGACACGTGGTGCGCTTGGCTCTGAGCGCCAGCCCATGAGCGTAATGCGCTATTTCATAAGCGCAAAGCGCAAGTTGTTAATTGGCGCATACGTGGTTGACATGTGGCGCATTTTGGCGCTGAGCGCCGGTACAGAGAGCGCAGAAGCGTTGTTCAAGAGCGCAAGGCGCATTTTATGAGTGCAAAGCGCATTTGATCAATTTTATGATCTGGGAACAAATTTATGTTCTTATAGAAGAGACTTTGTCTCAAGATTTAAGAACAGCGGTTCTTATTTTGCAGGAGAGATTTTCAATCTCTTATTTTGATGAAAGGTTTTGCCTTTATAGATCCATGATCTGTGAGAAGAATATGTTCTTATTTTATTTTATGATGAGATCTTTTAATCTCCTTTATGAAAGACTTTTTGTCTTGTAGATCTATGATCTTTTTTTTTAAAGAAAAGAATTCTTCTTTTTATGAGATGATTTCATCTCTGTGTTCATCACCCATCATCTTTACCTTGAAGAAGTATCTTCTTTTGCTGAGAGCTTGCTCTTTATCTTTGAGTTTTTTTTTCAAAGTTTATAGAGGGGTTTTCCTATTTTTTTCTCTTTTTGTATTTCTTCTTCTTTTTATTTTGGAAAGGAGGATCATTGGTCGTTGGGACCCACCACCTCTCCGACGACACTGAGAGATTACAGTGCCATATATCGAAGGTGTGGAGGGATGTACCCTTTGAACCATGTCCCACTCATCAGGGGGAGAACATGCTGGTGCTTAAGCTTCTCGCTGCTGAAAAATACTTCTTTGCGTTCGCGCACGTGCGTCGCACATGTTGGGCGCACGTGCGTCGCACATGTTGGGCGCACATATTTGCACGTAGCGTACATGGGGTTTGCGCATATGCGTATTATGGGGAGGAGCAGGCTCCTATGGAGAATGAATCTCCTTTTAATATTATTGAATATTCTCATGTGGTGCGCACGTGTGTTGCACGTGGTGCGCGCATGACGGGCACACGTGCGTTGCACGTAGTGCACATGGCGCTTGCGCATATGCGCATTATGAGAAGGAGCAGGCTCCTATGGAGAACGAATCTCCTTTTAATATTATTGAATATTCTCATGTGGTGCGCACGTGCGTTGCACGTGGTGCGCGCATGGCGGGCACACATGCGTTGCACGTAGCGCACATGGCGCTTGCACATATACGCATTATGGGGAGGAGCAGGCTCCTATCTTAGAGAACTAAGCTCCTATGGAGAACTAAGCTCCTTTGAGAATTGAATCCTTTGAGAATTGAACTCTCCCTTTTCTAAGAGGTATCCTCTCTTATTTATATGTGAGTGGTAGAGAAGCGATCTTTCCTTTTCCCAACGTGGGACTAAAAATGCATTTCCCATGTAGTAGAGCATTACTTTAGATTACACGTGCATAGCACATTTACTCATAACTTTTGATTCCGGATGAATTATGAGGCCCATAATATATCAAATCGAAGGATTTTTCGAGACACTTTCGATACCATCATAATTTAGCTGTTTCTAATTCCGGAGTTTGTCAAAATACTGGTTCGCATTTTCTTCCTTAGATCACATGTGCATAGCACATTTGCTCATAACTTTTGATCCCGGATGAATTATGATGTCCATAATATATCAAATCGAAGGTCTTTTCGAGACACTTTCAATACCATCAGAATTTAGTTGTTTCTCATTCGGGATTTTATCAAAATACAGCCCGGAAAATACTGGTTCACATTTTCTTAAGCGTATCGCTGCCATTTGATGCCTTGGGCTCTTTTGCGCAGAAATTTTTGGCGTGAACAGACTCAGTCCATTTATTTTTGAACAAAATGTTAACATTTGTTTGGCTCAGGCCCTTTTTTGTTCAATAATGCAGAGCATTAATTTTGGGTTCTGACACCCCTTGTTCTTTTGTCTTTTATTGAATGTTGGACACTTTTTATTATGGCGTTGGGTCCTGTGTAATGAGTGTAGAACACACTATATCAAGAAGCGCCCATGTGAGGAGCACGTGGCGCGTTTAGCGCCAGATAATGAGCACGGAGCGCCAGTATCAAATAGCGCTTGGAGCGCTGGGCGCCAGACTCAGAGCATCAGACTCAGAGCGCTGGCGCACTTTTTATAAGATAGCGCTTGGAGAACCGGACACTGAGCGCTAAACTTGGAGCGCTGAAGCGCTTCTTTTGAAGTAGCGCTCACGTGAGGAGCACGTGGAGCGCTTCTTTTGAAGTTGGAGCGCTAAGACTCTTTTTTAACAGATTTGATTAGTTCTGAGTTCTGTGTTCTGAGAATTAAATTCTCTGTTTATAAAAGACTCTGTCTCATGGATCTAAGAACTGCGTTCTTCTCTTTTTTATGAGATGCTATGATCTCTTTGTTTCTGTGAAAGACTTTGTCTTGTAGATCTGTGATCTAGAAAGAGAACCATGTTCTCATGATGTGAGAGTTAAAACTCTTAATATTGAGGAGACATTATGATCTCTCTTCTCTTTTTTTATTTACCTTGAAGAAATTTTCTTCTTCTGAGAGCTTGCTCTTCTCTTTTTGCTTTTCTGAAAACTTCAAATCTTATAGGGGGGTTCTTCTTCCTTTTATTTGAAGTTTATGGGTTTTTTTTTCTGTGCACGACTTGAAATCTTGAGTCCTTTATATAGGAGAGGCTGATTTGTTGAATCGGTTAAGAAAATCTTTTCTTTGATTGATTTGGGGATGTTTCCCACTGTTGGATCTTTGATCCAAGGCCTTCTGTTTTACAAAAGGCAATTTTCTTGTTTTTAACAAGATTGGGAAAATATTTTCCCATACAGAACTTATTCTGTATTTTGGTGATTTTTAATCACCATTGGATCTTTAATCCAACGGTGCTCTGATTTACAAAACACAATTTTTCTTATTTGAAAAGATTTGAGGAGTATTTTCTCAACAGAATTTTATTCTGGTAATTTGATGATTTTTAATCATCTTTGTTGGATCTTTGATCCAAAAGGGTGGGGAACATTTAGTTCCAGCGCTAGCGCTCTCGTGCTTTGCACGTGAGTGCTGCATCAAAGTCTTTGACTCTTGGTGCTAGCGCACTTAGGGCTAGCGCTCTCGTGCTTTGCACGTGAGTGCTGCATCAGAGTTTTTGACTCTTAGCGCTGGAGCACTTAGCGCTGGCACACTTAACGCCAGCGCTCTCGTGCTTTGCACATGAGCGCTGCATAGAGTCTTTGACTTTTGTTGCTAACGCATTAGCACTAGCGCTCTCGTGCTTTGCACGTGAGCGCTGCATCATAGTCTTTGACTCTTAGCCCTGGTGCACTTAGCGCCAGCGCTCTTATGAGGCGCTGCCTCCGTTTGAATTTCAAATTTTGAAATTTCAAATGAAGCTTTGCTCTCTGATTGGGGGAACATACAGGTTTCATCAATAATGAAGACAAACCAGATAGCACACTATCATCTCGAGTAAGACTGTTATATCTATATAGGTCCTCCCTCAATTATCATAATCACTTACTTGCAATTACAATAATTGCCTTGAGGGCACTATATCCAACAAAGAAGCTAGGTACGAGATGGTACCAATTGAGGAGGACTTGAAGTAACTCTCAGGCCATGCCGACTTCTAGTGCTTGATGTTAGTTTCATTAGACTTGTTTTTCTTGATCATTAATAATTGCCTTATTTATTCAAGGCTTTCTTATTGATGTAATAACTGCTGGAATCTATTTATTTATTTTGAAATTTTTGTTTTTATTCTACTTGTAATTACGCTTAGTGTGTTCATGACAAGAAGGGATGCTTCTCGTTGTGGATACGTGTGAGCCTCGTCCGCTCTCACTCATAGTCTTTTCGAAAGCGGGACGTGACGGGTTTTATTGGTGGCCCATGCAAATTAGTTCTGCATGACCATTGAAAGAAAGATAATACAATAATTTAAAAACACAACAACATTTAGCTTTTCCTTTGAATCTCATATCATCCTTTGAATCCATATTGAACTTCAATCTCAACTTTCTTGGAGATCATATCTCGAGATATCTTGTAACTTTTAGTTTCTTAAATTTTTGTTGGTTCCTTCCTTGCTTCCTTTAGATCGCTCTTCCTACATTTCTTCTTTTGAATAAAACTTTGACAATCGGGTGCGCAAAAACAACTTGCCACGGCGTTATCTTTAATTTTTCTTGCCCTGTTAAAATATACTCTTTGAGAGAATTTTGATGACGAAATTTTTATAAGGAGGGTAGAATGTAACAACCGCAAAATTTTAGTACTTTCCTTTCTTCAAAAAATGTCCTTTTTTTGAAATATTTGTATATTTATTTATTTTCCTTTCAAATAATATATATGGTCCATTCTTTTATATCTTGGTTATCATACTGCATTGTCATTTCATAGGTCATACACTACTACAATAAGGGGTTGCCCCTACGGATAAAGGCATCCGTAGGGGAAACATTTTATTGCCCTTACAGATTACTGCGTAGGTCCCCATTGTTGTCCCTACGGTGCCCTACGTTTTAATTTAAAAATATTAAAACGTAATTTGCCCTTTGGCCCTACGGAGCCGCAAACGAAGGCCCTACGGATAAGTCCGTAGGGGCATATATATAGGTTATTAATAATAAAAAAGCACAGAGAAAAGCCCTCGTTATTCCCAAAAATTCTCTCTCTCACTCTCCCGCGCCTCGTCGCTGATTTCCCGCGCCTCGTCGCCACCGCCCTCCCGCCTCCGCTCGCGCTCGCCACCGCCCTCGAACGTTCCCAAAACTTCCTCGTCGACTTCCTCGTCGCCATTGCATGCGACTCATCGCCGATTGCGTCGTCGACCACCGGTCTCCTCCATCGTCTCCTCCATCGCCGCTACAGGTTAGTAAATCTCTAATTTTTACTTCTAATAATGCTTTTATATATAATTTTGATGATGTTAGGGCTAGGGTTCAAGGTTCAGGGTTCGGGTAGGGGTGAGGGTTAGGGTTAGGCATCGGGGTTCAGTTTAGGATAAGGTTAGGGTTAGGGTTCGGTTGGGCTTGGGGTTAGGGTTAGGATTCGGTTGGGGTTGGGGGGGTTAGGGTTAGGGTTAGGGTTCGGTTGGGGTTGGGGTTGGGGTTAGGGTTCGGTTGGGGTTGGGGTTAGGGTTCGGTTGGGGTTAGGGTTCAGTTGGGGTTGGGGTTGGGGTTAGGGTTAGGGTTCGGTTGGGGTTGGGGGGTTAGGGTTAGGGGTTATGGTTCTGTTCTCTTTTTTCATTTCTTTTTAGTGATGATTTGAAAGGGTTAGGGTGTTGATTAGGGTTAATTAGGTTAATTTGGGTAAATTGGGTTAAGTTTGGGTTGATTAGGGTTAATTAAGTTAATTTTGGTAAATTGGGTTAATTTAGGTTAATTTGTGATAATTTGAAAGGGTTAGGGTGTTGATTAGAGTTAATTAGGTTAATTTGGGTAAATTGGATTAAGTTTGGGTTGATTATGGTTAATTAGGTTAATTTGGGTAAATTGGGTTAAGTTTGGGTTAATTAGGGATAATTTTTGTTAGGGTAACGATTATGGTTAATTGTGATTAATTAGGTTAATTTGGGTTATTTAGGGTTAGGGTTTAGGGTGCACTAGTTCATTTAGTACAATACTCGATGATAACGTAAACGTATAATTTTACCGTAAACGCAAGAAAAATTTACCCTAAACTTGAAATTTCGAACCCTTAATAACGAAACGTAATGTAAAACCTATTCATGTTAAATGTTCAAGTTAAAACCAATATATGATACTCGATGATAATATGAAACTTTCATATTCTCATCGATACTCATATATGAAACTCAAAGCGCCACTTAGTCCCCGTCTATCGGTTAACATACGTTTGATGTTCGTCGTGACATAGAACTATATGAAGGTTGTTAAATATTGGATGGTATAGTTTGGTACTAACAACCGTCGTGTAGTCTATGTGACGAGAAAATTCAATCGTATGATAACCGATAGATTTGTCCCGTGTGGACAAGTTAGGAATGTATAAAGCAAACACCTGCATTCACTTGTGTTTTCATCCATTTCGAGTTATATCGTCGGTACTTTTCTGCTGGTTCTCCGTGTACAGAAATAGATTAGATGTTCATTTTAACGTTGTTTTACAGCTTTGAAATGATTATCTATTATAGTACAGTGTACTCGGAGAATAGCGGGGAGGTGCTGCCGAAATTTACTCAAAACGGTTGAAAGCACAAGCGAATGGGTGTCTGCTCTATACATTCTTAATGGGATAGAAGCCTTACCCCCGACAGCCGAAACACACACATACAACACGAATACACAACAAACGCACACACAACACATACACACTAACAACCCTACACTTAAGCGAAATCATAAATTGAAACACACATATATAGAATACAACTCATACATAGGAATCCTCAAATCTAATTTTGATTATCGATAATTTATTCTTTTCAACGACAAACGCACACACAAAGCATTTACACGGATTTTCTCCTTTGTCAGTAACCATCCTGTTCTTAGATTTCTCAATATAGTCATCATAACCTACAATTTATATGTTATACAGTCGAACATGGCCCATGAGTACATCAGAGTTAAAGACCGGATGTATGTGGATTGGCAACAATATATGCAACCGAAGTTTGTTCGTAGGAGTTACTGCTTTTATTGAATTTGCACGCGTACATAATAAGATCGTGATAGAGAAGATTCTCTTCCCGTGCGATAGATGTGGGAATAAGTACTGGCAGAAGGTAAAATTTGCAGAGCTTCATATCGTTAAACATGGTTTAATTAGACTTTATACAACTTAGCTATATCACGGGGAAGGAGAAGAATATAGTAATGCGGTAGAAGAAGAAGGAGAAGACGATAATGCGGCAGGAGAAGAAGGAGAAGACGGTAATACGGCAGAAGAAGAAGATGGTAATTTCTTTCCATCAGAAGAAATGGAGGATATAGTAGAGGCCGCCCTTGGTGAATATATTCATACCGAAGATGACATTTCTTCCGGTCGAGGACCGCGTGCAGATAAGTATGAAATTTCATGAATGATGCTAGAAAACCAATTTATGAGAATGCAAAGTATTCCACCCTCTCATGGCTCGTCCAACTTTTCCAGATTAAGTGCCTAAATGGATAGAGCAACAAGTCATTCACAATACTTCTTTCGTTCTTGAAAGATTCTATGCCCCGGGGAAATAACATGCCCGACAGCTGGTACGGAGCCCAGAAGATGATGTCTGATTTGGGTCTGAAGTGTGAGAAGATTCAAGCATATTGTAACAACCGAGTCCAGTTTCACAAATTTCAGTTACCGTATGTATGGTGTGAGGTATTTATTTCATTTATCTTGCTTGACTGTTGCTAGTTGTAATTTACCTCGACAATTCAAATTCTTGCATATAACAATTTAAGTCTTTTAAAATAAATTAAAATAATCGACATGGCCTGCTTGACACCCCTAACCCTGTGGTAGCGTCCTTGCATCGTGTTCTCGTCCCGTTCAGTGAAAGGGACGTGTTTGGACGGCTACGCGCACGCACGTGCGTCCGTTCTTGGGGGTATGCTTTTTAATTATAAGAATACTTCATTTTAATTTTTGGAATCTGCCAATAATTTTTATATTTCAAATTCAAATTTTTGGACCCGACCCGTGCGCAATTCTGAAATATTTTGTATCCCGCCAGATTATGATTTTTTAATAATTCATTTTACCTAAACCTATTTTCTTTTACCAGCCTGAATATATTTTTTACAACCTAATAAAATCTTTTAAGCCAACGCTATATTTGTTTACACCCTACAAATCTTTCACATTTTTTATTCCCAACCAATCACAATCCCCCGTTTCTTTCCCCGGGCCCACAGCTCTCTCTTTCTCTCCCCTTTTTCTCCTTCTCTCTCTCCCTTTCTCCTTCTCTTTCTCTCTCTTCTCTCTTTCTCTCTCTGGCGAATACAACCAATTTTATATCTCCTCACTGTTACTCCCTCTCTCTCTCACTCCCCTCGAATCTCTTTCTCCCCTCGAATCTCTCCCCCCCCGTTATATATTCTTCTTCTCTTTTTCTTTCTCCAGCGAAAGAAAACCCAACCCCTGAAAACCCTAGCCACCTCGTCTCCTCTCGCCGTTGCCCTAGCGCCGACGCCTTCGTCGCCGTTCATCGCCGCTGTCACCCTCATCGCCTCTACCCTCTCTCCTTCCTCCTTCCTCCTCTCCCCGAGCACCCTGGTTCTGGCAGCCGCTCCCCTGCACTTTTGCACCGCCGGAATTATCGCCGCTAGTGACCTCGTCTCCGTGCCCCGGCCTTCGTGCAACCCTAGTAAGCATTACATATCCCTCTTCTTCCTTCTTTCCTTCTTCTTTCTTTGTTCATTTTTAATAGAATTTTCTGTTGATTGCCGGGTCCTCTGCAGTTCGTGCACCGGAGCTCCGTCAACGCAGTCGCTGATCACAACCCCTCTGCAGATCAACGTGAGCACCCCCTCCTCAATCTTCCTTCCCTTCTTTCTTCTTAATCTTCTTTCTCTTTTCTTTCATGCATTCTCGTATCTTTGATGTTCACTGTTTTGTCTGTTCGCCGGAATCCGGCGATGCCGATGACGTTTCCCGACGCCCCAGCGTAGATCCCCGACCCGTGTGTTTCCACTGTTCGCCGTTCGGACGCTTTCCGTGTACCGTGCGCGCGTCGCGACTTTTCCCCGCCGACGTGTAACGTTCAGTTTTCCGTATCGCGACCCATCAAGGCAAGTTAATCTTGCTACATGCTATTTGAATCATTCTATACGTATTCTATATATATAACATACCTGTAGTTTGGATCTAGCACCCGATGCATCGTCTTATAACATTTCGATGTTCCGTCTGCATCTATTTATATTATTTCAGATCTAGAACTTGAAAGGTAACCATTGCATTTAGATTACTAAGCATATATAATCACATTTAAATGTTAAATCACATACTCACAATTGTTTATTAGTTATATTACCCTTTTTGTAGTTTTGCCCTATCGGACGACCGATTGCATACCTTTAGCTTTATTCACATTCAATTGCATCTCTAAATTGTTTTAATACATATTAATGTGATTTCATCGTCCACACGTGTTATACTGCATCCCTGAAACGTTAAAGTATTCCTTAAGCCAAACTGATAACTGTGCAACTGAGTAGTTTAATCTGCACCTATTGCTATCATGTTACTGTGCCCGTTTATTACTATGATAGTACCATGCTTGTTTATTTATAACCAGGATTATGCTAGCTGTTTATGAGTACCCACATGTTATCTATTACACCCTGGCCTGACTTGCTACACACATATTGATTGACCTAACATGGTACCGTACACTACTTGATTTGACCTGTTGTACCATGGATTGACCCGTTACCTGATCTTGTGTCTAATGCCAACAAACCTGACATGTAGTCCTCATGGGCCTTTCCTGTTGCCTATCCAGACAAATCTGCTCTTACCTAATCCTGTGTTGGCATTAGTTCTTGATTACGGAATACCTGACTTGACACATATAACTTGGGGGCATGGGGAAATCGATGATGAAATCCTGACTTGTAACTCGACAGTTGCTCGCTTATATTGATCAGTTTTTGAGGCTAGGCCAGCCTCGTGACGATACTGCTGACATCGTTGGTCTGTACTCTTTTCCTGTTAGTGCCTAGCGGCACGTCTCGGTTTCAGCCCGAGAGTCTGTAGACCGTGGTCCCGGGCATGCACGGGATACTATTGAGTTACATAGATGATTCATCAAATTGATTTCAAAGACCTTAGAGTAGAAAACCCAATAGACCAGTTTAGTTTACTCACTGCACACTACTCTGCACTGCCTGATTTATATTACTGTTACACCTGCTTTTCATTCATGTTTATATTTGCATTACCTGTTACCCTGTTTATATTTTATTACTTGATGACACGACGCGCTGATGCATGGGTTTTGCATGGCCCAGATTCTGTACCATTACTGCAATCCGAGCAGGAGTACTTCAGCCAGCAGGCTGAGCTGTGAGGTGTCGGTAGTAGTTAGTTCTTTATTTCCTGCATTTATTTCCTGATGTAAGCCCGCATTATGGGACATACATTCCAGTTATTTTGTATTGGATCTTTTGCTTCCGCACTTTTATTATTCTTGACTTATGTTATCTTGGCTTATGGACATGTTTTAGATAATTATATTTTGTTCTTGATATCTCTACAGCCGTAATGTGACTGTGGATGGATACTTCCTACCCACAGGTAGCATGGTTGGCTATGTCAGTGCCTAATTTAGCGTACTTTGGGAAGCAGGGCGTGACATGGTTCTTTTGGTATCAGAGACATAGGTTAGTCGGGTTAATTCTTTTATAGTTGGGTATTGTACCCAATACACGAATCAGAATGCCCGTGTTTAGGAAACATGTCCTGCCACCTTGCCGTTTTACCGTTCTTGAATCTAAGTTCTTCCTGGTTATATCTTTTGTGGTGTGCAAACTTCTTTTGCATATCGACTCGAAACCTGATTCCTTGTTATCTCTGGGACTTAGGCGACTTGGGTGGAGTTATGTAATTGTAGCTATGATACCGCGGCATAGTTACAATACGGTACTCTATTTAAGTAACTTGGAGTTCTAGCCTTGATCTATAATTTGAATCTGTTATCATGCTAATCTTGGGTGTTTTGATTTCAGGAGTATGGCATACAAGAATCTGAAGACGTACCAAAGGCGTGTTGATGAAGCTGTTATGCTTGGAGTGATACGGGGAATGCTGGAGAATCAAAAGAGGCAAACCGAGCTGATCCAGCAGCAAGCTGAATCATTTCAGGAAGGTTTGCGGACCATTCAGCAGTCCGTAAACAATGTTGGAGCTAAGCCAGTTGATCGTGTAGGGACCGTAGCAGATTTCAGGCGTTTGGGTCCGTCTGTCTTTACTGGTTTGAAGGAGCCGTTGCCAGCGGAGCAGTGGCTAGTTGACACGGAGAACTTACTTATTGCGGCGCAGATCCCAGAAGTTAAAAGGGTGGATGTGGTGCGCATTCAGTTAGTGGACTGCGCCCGTGAATGGTGGCTTGTGGAGGAGACCCGCTTGACCAAGCCGATCAAGTGGGCGGATTTTTCGAAGAGTTTCCTGGAGAAGTTCTTCCCGCGTACTGCACGGGAGGAAATGGAAGAGAAGTTCATCGGTCTGAAGCAGAATGGTGCGGCCGTAGATGTACATGCAGCTGAGTAGACACGGCTCAGTAGATTCGCTGGACCTTTAGTTGCCAACGATGCAGACAGGGCAAGGAGGTTCATGCGCAGCTTGGACGTGGATATCCAAAGGCAGATTGTCTCCCTGGGTTTGACCACTTTCTCACAAGTTCTTACAGCAGCCCGAGAACAGCAGAGCCTATCTGGGAAGACTGGGAGTTTGCAGCAGACAGCAGTTGCAGTAAAGAAGCCGGCATTTGTACCTAACCGAGCTCATGTGTAACACCCGAGCCCAATGCTACTATTTTCAGTTACTGTTTGAGCATAATGTGGTACTCATTTCATTTAACTTGCTTATTTGTTGTTTACTGTAAAATTTACCCGGCAAAGTCATTTCTACATATAACAAATTTTAGCATCTAAAATAAAATTGAAAATATTCATCCTGGCCTACTTGACACCCCTAGCCTCGTGGTAGCGTCCGTGCATTGTGTTCTCGTCCCGTTCCATGAAACGGGCGAGTTTGGACGGCTACGTGCACGTACGTGTGTCCGTTTTGGGGGTATGCTTTTTGATCATAAAACACTTAATTTTAAAATTTGGATCCCGCTTAAAATCCTATTATTTCAATTTCAAATTTTTGGACCCGACCCGGGCGCGATTTGGAAATGTTTTATTTGGCGCCAAAATCCCAAATTTTAATATTATTAAAACCATCGCATATATTTTTCTAACTAACCTGATATCTTACTGTTCATTACCTATCTTTTAAATTTTTTAATTAACCTATATATATATCCTACTGTTGCTTAAAATGTTTTGAATCTTTAATTAATATTTATCCCTAACTAACGATTCCCCTTTAGCCAATCGCGTTCCTTTTAATTCCGTGGGCCCCCACCTGCAGCTCTCTCTCTCTCTCCACTTTTTCTCTCTCTTTCTCTCATATATTCTCTCGTACTTCTCTTTATCATTCTTTCTCTTCTTGCTTCATGTCTCGTTTCTCATTTTTTTACTGTTCTTTGTTGCCGGAATTCCGTCGTGCCGGTGACGCTTCTCGACGTTCCAGCGAGGTACCCCGACCCGTGTGGTTCCTTTGTTCGTCGCTTGGGTTCATTCCGTGAACCGTGCGCTCGTCGCAAGTTTTCCCCGCCGACGGTTAACGTTCTGTTTTCCCGATTCGCGACCCATCGAGGCAAGTTAATCTTGCTACATGCTATATAATTCATTTTATACCTATTTAAATAAATACCATACCTATAGTTTAAATCTAGTGCCCCATGTTTAATTTTATAACGTTTCGATGTTCCGTTTGCATCCGTTTATATCATATTAAATCTAGATCATGAAAACTTATCTTGTGACATACTAGATTACATTATACTGCAACCATATCATTTAAAATATATATCGTCGTAATATTTATTATTATTATCTTTAATTAGTTTATAATCTTCATTTTATAATGTTATACATTTGAAAATCTTATAGTTTACACATGAAACGTCGTTGAAAAATCGGATATGACAAATCTGAAATTTACTGTACACCTTATCTTATAAAATTCATTATAAATCATAGAAAAATCATTAGTATACGTTATTTAGTTCGTTACGAAGCTAACTCAGAATACTATAACTCTATGAAATATTTACTTGCAAAATAAATTGTTTAAATAACGTAAAATGCAAATGAAAATGTCTCCAAACTGCTGTCCAGGGAAATTCCAGCAGCAAACTTTCAAGTTCGAATGTTTATAACTTTTTGTAGGGACAACCTGAGATGCTTATACTTATAAAACTGAAAACCTTATTGAATTATCTTTGTTTTAGTATAAGACACGTCCCTTTTGGAGAACGTTTATTATTTTTAAGCTATTTTACAAATTAGGGTGACGCTGAATTTCTGAACGGAACTTTCTTGTGCATGGTTAATCAATACCACTTTTATAGTTATTAATCGCTTTGAATATGCTATCCATATTAATATTATTATATAAATATTTATATCACATATTGCTTAGTTGTACATCCCACATTACTATTTTATAGTTTTATAACTTTTCGGATACCCGTTTGCATCCATCGCATTTAAGATACATATAATTGCATCCATAGATCACATTACTACATAATAATGTGATATTAACACTCCATGTTTAATAAATTGCATCCTAATTAATATTGGAACTATAAATGTAACCCTAATCGATAACTGTGCATCCATATCCTTGAAATTATATCTATTTGCATATCATATTACATGTTCCAGTTTATTGTTCTGATAGTACTCATGCTTGTTTATTTATACACATGCTTATGTTAGTTTGATTATGAGCACCCATATGACATCTTGTGCTTCCTGACATGACCTGTTACACTTCCTACTTGACATGACATGGTACCGTACACTCTTGACATGACATGACGCCTTTACACATTACCTGGCTTGACCTGATGTACCATTGCTTTACCTGTTACCTGATCTTGTGTCTAATGCCAACAAACATAACATGTAGTCCTCATGGACCGTTCATGTTGTCTATCCAGACAAACCTGTTTACCTGATCCTGTGTTGGCATTAGTTTCTTGATTACTGGATACCTGACTTGACATACACATATAACTTGGGGGTATGGGGAAATCAAAGGTGAAATCTGACTTGTAACTCGACAGTTCACTACCTGTATCGAGTGTACATATTCCTATTTTGTGCCTAGCGGCATGTCTCGGTTTCAACCGAGAATATTGTGGCCGTGGTCCCGGGTATGTACGGGATACTATCGAGTGTACACATTCCTGTTTTGTGCCTAGCGGCATGTCTCGGCTGCAGCCGAGAATATTGTGGCCGTGGTCCCGGGTTTGTACGGGATACTATTGAGTTACATCGATGATTCATCAATTGATTTCAAAGACTTTAGAATAGAAAACCTGATAGAACAGTTTAGTTTACCCACTGCACGCTACCCTGTACTGGTATGATTCATATTATTGTTATTCTTGTTGTATTCATGTTTATATTACATTGCCTGCTACACTGTTCATATTATATTACTTGATGACATGACGCGCTGACGTCTGGGTTTTGCATGGCCCAGATTCCGTACCGCTGTTGCAGTCCGAGCAGGAGTACTTCAGCCAGCAGGCTGAGCTGTGAGTTCAGTAGTAGTTAGTTTTATTTCCTGCATTTATTTCCTGATGTGAGCCCGCATTATGGGACACACTTTTCAGTTATTTGTATTGGATCATTTGCTTCCGCATTTATTTATTATTGACTCCTGTTATTCTGGATTATGGACATGTTTTAGATAGTTTTATCTTGTTCTTGATATCTCTACAGCCGTAATGTGACTGTGGATGGATACTTCCTACCCACAGGTAGCATGGTTGGCTATGTCACGTGCCCAATCTAGCGTACTCTGGGAAGCGGGGCGTGACATGGTTCTTTTGGTTTCAGAGCCATATGATAGTCGGGTTGATTCTTTTGTAGTTAGGTATTGTACCCAATACACGAATCAGAATACCCGTGTTTAGGAAACATGTCCTGCCACCTTGACCGTTTTACCATTCTTGAATCACATTCTTCCTGATTATATCTTTTACGATGTGCAAACTTCCTTTGCATATCGATTCGAAAACCTGATTCCTTGTTATCTCTAGGACTTAGGCGACTTGGATGGAGTTATGTAATTGTGGTTATGATACCGCGGCATAGTTACAATGCGGTACTCTATTTAAGTATCTTGGAGTTCTAGCCTTGATCTATATTCAAAATCTATCATCATGCTAATGTTGGGTATTTTGAGTTTAGGAATATGGCCGGTAAGAAATTGAAGACATACCAGAGGCGTGTGGACGAAGCCACCATGCTTGGAGTGATAAGAGGAATGCTGGAGAATCAAAGAAATAGACCGAGCTGATCCAGCAGCAAGCGGACTCATTTCGGGAAGGTTTGCAGATCGTTCAGCAGTCTGTGAACAATGTTGGAGCTAGACCAGTTGACCGAGTAGGGACCGTAGCAGATTTCAGACGGTTGGGTCCGTCTACATTTACTGGTTTAAAGGAGCCGTTGCCAGTGGAGCAGTGGCTAGTTAACACAGAGAACTTGCTTTTTGCGGCACAGATTCCTGATGACAAAAAAGTTGTTGTGGTATGCATTCAGCTAGTGGATTACGCCCGAGAATGGTGGCTTGTAGAAGAGAACCGTTTGCCCAAGCCGATCAAGTGGGCGGATTTTTCGAAGAGTTTCCTGGAGAAGTTCTTCCCGCGGACTGCACGGGAGGAAATGGAAGAGAAGTTCATCGGACTAAAGCAGAAGGGAGCACCCGTAGATGTGCATGTAGCAGAATAAACGAGACTCAGTAGTTTCGCTGGACCTTTAGTTGCCAACGATGCAGACAGGGCACGGAGGTTCATGCGCAGACTGGACGTGGACATCCAGAGGCAGATTGTCTCCCTGGGTTTGACCACTTTCTCACAAATACTTGCAGCAGCCAAGAGCAGCAGAGTTTATCTGGGATGAAAGGGAGTTTGCAGCAGACAGCAGTTGCGTTAAGGAAGCAGTTCTGTCGGGCCAGTCGAGTTTAGGGCTAGTCCGACAAATAATATTCTTGCATCAATGGAAGTGATGAAAGTGAAGAGCCGGCTGTTGTTCGTGATTTTATGGACGTGTTTGAAGATATATCGGGTTTACCGCCAAAGCGAGACGTGGAGTTCGCAATTGATCTTATTCCTGGTGCAGCGCCGGTATCTAAAGCGTATTATCTAATGGCGCCAGTAGAGTTGGAAGAAGTAAAGAAACAGGTTGCTAAATTGCTTGAAAAGGGTTGGATTCGAAGCAGTAACTCGCCTTGGGGAGCTCTAGTTCTTCTAGTAAAGAAGAAGGATGGCATAAGAAGGATGTGCATCGACTATCGAGAATTAAACCGGGTGGCTATCAAGAACAAGTACCCGATCCCTCGCATTGAAGAACTTTTTGAGCAGCTTAGTGGCGCGAGGGTATTCTCGAAGTTGGATTTACGATCCGGATATCATCAGGTCCGAGTGAAAACAGAAGATATTTGCAAGACGGCGTTCTGAACTCGGTATGGACATTACGAGTACTTAGTGATGCCCTTCGGAGTAACGAATGCGCCGGCAGTATTCATGGACTTGATGAACCGAATCTTTTCACCGTTCTTGGATCAATTCATTGTGGTATTCATTGACGATATTCTGGTTTACTCGAAGAGTTTTGAAGAGCATGCTGAGCATTTGAAGATCGCATTGCAGACGTTGGGACAGGAGAAATTGTATGCGAAGATGAGTAAGTGCAAGTTTTGGCTGGAGGAAGTCAGGTTTTTGGGGCATGTTATGTCTGGCGATTGCATTGCCGTCGATCCAGAAAAGATTACAGCAGTTCGAGATTGGCCTATTCCAAAGAATGTTGCTGAGATAAGAAGTTTCCTTGGATTAGCTGGATACTACAGGAGATTTGTGGAGAACTTTGCTCGTCTGGTAGAGCCGTTGGCCAAGCTTACGCGCAAGGAGGTACCTTTTGTATGGGCGGATAAGTGTGTGTTAGCTTTCGAGACGTTGAAGCAGAAGTTGGTAACCGCCCCTATTCTGACCGTGCCAAACAATTCTGAAGGATTGGTGATTCACAGCGACGCATCTGGGAAAGGATTGGGATGTGTTTTGATGCAGCATGGGAAGGTTGTAGCATACGCATCGAGACAGTTGAAGACTCATGAGAAGAATTATCCAACTCATGACTTGGAGCTTGCGGCTGTGATTTTCGCTTTGAAGATTTGGAGATACTACCTTTTGGGCGAAAGAGTCGAAGTTTTTACAGATCATAAGAGCTTGAAGTATGTGTTCAGACAGAAGGAGCTTAACATGAGGCAGCGTAGATGGTTGGAGCTGATGGCTGACTACGATCTTGATCTTAAATACCATCCGGGGAAGGTTAATGTTGTGCCGGATGCGCTTAGTCGGTTACCAGTAATTCAGGTGTTAACTACGCAGAAGGGGATCGTCGCAGATTTTCGAAGATTTGACTTGGAGGTTGTGCTACCGCGTTCTATGGGACAGTTGTTGCAGCTGCAAGTACATTCATCTTTGATCGAGAATATTAAAGCGGTTCAATCGCAGGATCCTAGACTGCAAAAGTTTCGAGAGCAGGTTGAAGCCGGGCTACGAACAGATTTATTGATCCACGAAGATGGTTCGTTGAGGTATGGTAGCCGTTTGTGTGTGCCAAAGGGTGATGTTCGTGAAGAGCTTATGAAGGAGGCACACAGCTCAGCTTATTCTGTACATCCAGGAGGCACAAAGATGTACCGAGATATTCGACAGCATTTCTGGTGGGGGGGCATGAAGCGGGAGATTGCTCGTTTTGTAGAAAGTGCTTGGTGTGTCAGCAACTTAAGGCTGAACATCAAAGGGTTGCTGGTTTATTGCAACCACTTCCGATTCCTCAGTGGAAGTGGGAACATATAACCATGGATTTCGTGATGGCTTTACCGCGGAGTCCAAAAGGCAACAATGCAGTATGGGTAATTGTTGACCGACTGACCAAGGCAGCTCACTTTATTCCTTTTCGGGTTGGTCAATCAACAGAGACTTTGGCAGAGCGGTACATGCAGGAGATTGTAAGATTGCATGGAGTACCGGTGAGCATCGTGTCTGATCGGGACACTCGGTTCTTATCACACTTCTGGAGGAGTTTACAGGAAAGTTTGGGGACTCGATTGAAGTTTAGCACAACTTATCATCCTCAAACTGATGGTCAGTCAGAGAGAACGATCCAAACTCTTGAGGATATGTTGAGAGTATGCATGTTGGACTTCAAGGGGTCTTAGGAGGATCATCTACTTTTGGTGGAGTTGTCTTACAACAACAGTTTTCAGGCAACTATTCAGATGGCTCCATTTGAAGCTTTGTATGGTCGTAAATGCCGTTCACCTGTTTGTTGGGACGATGTCGGTGAACGAAGATTATTGGGACCAGATTTGGTTGTGCAGACAGTTGAGAAGGTTAACCCTATCAGAAATCATATGAAGGCAGCACAGGACCGACAGAAGAGTTGGGCAGATACGTTAAGAAGACCTCTAGAGTTCACCGTGGGTGATTTGGTATTCTTGAAGATATCACCGACTAGAGGGGTGATTCGTTTTGGAAGTCGAGGAAAGCTTAGTCCTCGATTCGTTGGACCCTTGAGATCGTGGAGCGTGTTGGTGAGGTAGCGTATCGTTTGGCGTTACCGCAGTCCTTGGCAAATGTGCACGATGTGTTTCACGTATCTCAACTCCGTAAGTATGTTCGAGATGAAACACACGTTTTGGATCATTCGGAGCTAACAGTACGAGAAGACTTGACTTTTGAGGAGCGACCGATTGAAATCGTGGATCGAAGGGAAAAGGTTCTTAAGAACAAGGTTATCCCCCTTGTGCTTGTTTCTTGGGGTAATCGCTCACATGGAGAGTCCACTTGGGAACGAGAAGATGAAATCCGGCAGAAGTTTCCTCACATTTTCTTGTAGTTATCTATCTTTGTATTCTTGGAATTTCGAGGACGAAATTCTTTTTGTAGTTGGGTATAATGTAACACCCGAGCCCAATGCTACTATTTTCAGTTACTGTTTGAGCATAATGTGGTACTCATTTCATTTAACTTGCTTGTTTGTTGTTTACTGTAAAATTTACCCGGCAAAGTCATTTCTACATATAACAAATTTTGGCATCTAAAATAAAATTGAAAATATTCATCTTGGCCTACTTGACACCCCTAGCCTCGTGGTAGCGTCCGTGCATTGTGTTCTCGTCCCGTTCCGTGAAACGGACGAGTTTGGACGGCTACGTGCACGTACGTGTGTCCGTTTTGGGGGTATGCTTTTTGATCATAAAACACTTAATTTTAAAATTTGGATCCCGCTTAAAATCCTATTATTTCAATTTCAAATTTTTTGACCCGACCCGGGCGCAATTTGGAAATGTTTTATTTGGCGCCAAAATCCCAAATTTTAATATTATTAAAACCATCGCATATATTTTTCTAACTAACCTGATATCTTACTGTTCATTACCTATCTTTTAAATTTTTTAATTAACCTATATATATATATCCTACTGTTGCTTAAAATGTTTTGAATCTTTAATTAATATTTATCCCTAACTAACGATTCCCCTTTAGCCAATCGCGTTCCTTTTAATTCCGTGGGCCCCCACCTGCAGCTCTCTCTCTCTCTCCACTTTTTCTCTCTCTTTCTCTCATATATTCTCTCGTACTTCTCTTTATCATTCTTTCTCTTCTTGCTTCATGTCTCGTTTCTCATTTTTTTACTGTTCTTTTGTTGCCGGAATTCCGTCGTGCCGGTGACGCTTCTCGACGTTCCAGCGAGGTACCCCGACCCGTGTGGTTCCTTTGTTCGTCGCTTGGGTTCATTCCGTGAACCGTGCGCTCGTCGCAAGTTTTCCCCGCCGACGGTTAACGTTCTGTTTTCCCGATTCGCGACCCATCGAGGCAAGTTAATCTTGCTACATGCTATATAATTCATTTTATACCTATTTAAATAAATACCATACCTATAGTTTAAATCTAGTGCCCCATGTTTAATTTTATAACGTTTCGATGTTCCGTTTGCATCCGTTTATATCATATTAAATCTAGATCATGAAAATTTATCTTGTGACATACTAGATTACATTATACTGCAACCATATCATTTAAAATATATATCGTCGTAATATTTATTATTATTATCTTTAATTAGTTTATAATCTTCATTTTATAATGTTATACATTTGAAAATCTTATAGTTTACACATGAAACGTCGTTGAAAAATCGGATATGACAAATCTGAAATTTACTGTACACCTTATCTTATAAAATTCATTATAAATCATAGAAAAATTATTAGTATACGTTATTTAGTTCGTTACGAAGCTAACTCAGAATACTATAACTCTATGAAATATTTACTTGCAAAATAAATTGTTTAAATAACGTAAAATGAAAATGAAAATATCTCCAAACTGCTGTCCAGGGAAATTCCAGCAGCAAACTTTCAAGTTCGAATGTTTATAACTTTTTGTAGGGACAACCTGAGATGCTTATACTTATAAAACTGAAAACCTTATTGAATTATCTTTGTTTTAGTATAAGACACGTCCCTTTTGGAGAACGTTTATTATTTTTAAGCTATTTTACAAATTAGGGTGACGCTGAATTTCTGAACGGAACTTTCTTGTGCATGGTTAATCAATACCACTTTTATAGTTATTAATCGCTTTGAATATGCTATCCATATTAATATTATTATATCAATATTTGTATCACATATTGCTTAGTTGTACATCCCACATTACTATTTTATAGTTTTATAACTTTTCGGATACCCGTTTGCATCCATCGCATTTAAGATACATATAATTGCATCCATAGATCACATTACTACATAATAATGTGATATTAACACTCCATGTTTAATAAATTGCATCCTAATTAATATTGGAACTATAAATGTAACCCTAATCGATAACTGTGCATCCATATCCTTGAAATTATATCTATTTGCATATCATATTATATGTTCCAGTTTATTGTTCTGATAGTACTCATGCTTGTTTATTTATACACATGCTTATGTTAGTTTGATTATGAGCACCCACATGACATCTTGTGCTTCCTGACATGACCTGTTACACTTCCTACTTGACATGACATGGTACCGTACACTCTTGACATGACATGACGCCTTTACACATTACCTGGCTTGACCTGATGTACCATGGCTTTACCTGTTACCTGATCTTGTGTCTAATGCCAACAAACATAACATGTAGTCCTCATGGACCGTTCATGTTGTCTATCCAGACAAACCTGTTTACCTGATCCTGTGTTGGCATTAGTTTCTTGATTACTGGATACCTGACTTGACATACACATATAACTTGGGGGTATGGGGAAATCAAAGGTGAAATCTGACTTGTAACTCGACAGTTCACTACCTGTATCGAGTGTACACATTCCTGTTTTGTGCCTAGCGGCATGTCTCGGTTTCAACCGAGAATATTGTGGCCGTGGTCCCGGGTATGTACGGGATACTATCGAGTGTACACATTCCTGTTTTGTGCCTAGCGGTATGTCTCGGCTGCAGCCGAGAATATTGTGGCCGTGGTCCCGGGTATGTACGGGATACTATTGAGTTACATCGATGATTCATCAATTGATTTCAAAGACTTTAGAATAGAAAACCTGATAGAACAGTTTAGTTTACCCACTGCACGCTACCCTGTACTGGTATGATTCATATTATTGTTATTCTTGCTGTATTCATGTTTATATTACATTGCCTGCTACACTGTTCATATTATATTACTTGATGACATGACGCGCTGACGTCTGGGTTTTGCATGGTCCAGATTCCGTACCACTGTTGCAGTCCGAGCAGGAGTACTTCAGCCAGCAGGCTGAGCTGTGAGTTCAGTAGTAGTTAGTTTTATTTCCTGCATTTATTTCCTGATGTGAGCCCGTATTATGGGACACACTTTTCAGTTATTTGTATTGGATCATTTGCTTCCGCATTTATTTATTATTGACTCCTGTTATTCTGGATTATGGACATGTTTTAGATGGTTTTATCTTGTTCTTGATATCTCTACAGCCGTAATGTGACTGTGGATGGATATTTTCTACCCACAGGTAGCATGGTTGGCTATGTCACGTGCCCAATCTAGCGTACTCTGGGAAGCGGGGCGTGACATCATGGACGCAGAGGTATTCCAGTGGACCGTCGTGGTGTAACACCGATGAAGAAGCCTGCTGTCGTTGATCAGAGGAAGCACGTGGTTTGTAACTACTGCCACTTACCCGGACATTTGCAAAAGGAATGTCGCAGGATGCAGGGACTTTGTCTGGTTTGTGGATCGGCGGATCATACTATTAGTTCTTGTCCGTCGAAGTTACGCACAAGGGATGATATTCCGAAGCCTCTGCAGAAACCATTTCAGGGACAGAAGCAGCTGACTCAAGGACCTAATCAGGCTCTTACCTTGACGGCTGAGGAAGCTAAGGCGTCAGGAGAAGTTGTTTCAGGTATTCTACTCATTCATGGTTTTCCCGCATTAGCATTATTTGATTCTGGTGCATCCCATTGTTTTATATCATCCAAGTTTATAGCTACACACTCGATTACCTGCACGACCCTGTCTAGTTTCTGGGACATACACACTGGGAATGGGAAAATCATATCTAGTAGGGAATGTAAAGATTGTACAGTTGTTGTTTGCGGACGAGAGCTTTTTGCAGATTTCTTGGTGATTGATACGGGCAGCTACGAAGTCGTCTTAGGAATGGATTTTCTCGGCACTTTCCACGCTCACATTGATTGTAGGGCAAAGAAAGTAATTTTCCAGATTCCCGGACATCCCGAGTTTACCTTCACTGGGGGAAGCAGTTCTGTTGGGCCAGTCGAGTTTAGGGCTAGGCCGACAACTAATATTCTTGCAGCAATGGAGGTTGATAAAAGTGAAGAGCCAGCTGTTGTTCGCGATTTTATGGACGTGTTTGAAGATATATCGGGATTACCGCCGAAGCGGGACGTGGAGTTCGCAATTGATCTTATTCCTGGTGCAGCGCCAGTATCTAAAGCGTATTATCCAATGGCACCAGTGGAGTTGGAAGAAGTCAAGAAACAGGTTGCTGAATTGCTTGAGAAGGGTTGGATTCGAAGCAGTAACTCGCCTTGGGGAGCTCCAGTTCTTCTAGTTAAGAAGAAAGATGGCACGAGAAGAATGTGCATCGACCATCGAGAATTAAACCGGGTGACTATTAAGAACAAGTACTCGATCCCTCGCATTGGCGAACTTTTTGAGCAGCTTAGTGGCGTGAGGGTATTCTCGAAGCTGGATTTGCGATCCGGATATCATCAGGTCCGGGTGAAAGCAGAAGATATTTGCAAGATGGCGTTCTGAACCCGGTATGGACATTACGAATACTTAGTGATGCCCTTCGGAGTAACGAATGCACCGGGGATATTCATGGACTTGATGAACCGAATATTTTCACCATTCTTGGACCAATTTATTGTGGTGTTCATTGACGATATTCTGGTCTATTCAAAGAGTTTTGAAGAGCATGCTGAGCATTTGAAGATCGCACTGCAGACGTTGATGCGGGAGAAGTTATATGCGAAGATGAGAAAGTGCGAGTTTTGGCTGGAAGAAGTAAAGTTTTTGGGGCATGTTGTGTCTGGCGATGGAATCGCCGTCGATCCCGAAAAGATTGCAGCAGTTCGAGATTGGCCGATTCCGAAAAATGTTGCAGAGATAAGAAGTTTTCTTGGACTAGCCGGGTATTACAGAAGATTTATGGAGAACTTTGCCCGTCTGGCAGAGCCGTTGACCAAGCTTACGCGCAAGGAGGTACCTTTTGTGTGGACGAATAGTTGTGCGTCAGCTTTTGAGACATTGAAGCAGAGATTGATAACCACTCCTATTCTGACCGTGCCAGACAGTTCCAGAGGATTAGTGATTCACAGCGACGCATCTAGGAAAGAATTGGGATGTGTTTTGATGCAGCATGGGAAGGTAGTAGCGTACGCATCCAGACAGTTGAAGACCCATGAGAAGAATTATCCAACTCACGACTTGGAGCTTGCGGCTGTGATTTTCGCTTTAAAGATTTGGCGACACTACCTTTTGGGCCAAAGGGTCGAGGTTTTCACGGATCATAAAAGTTTGAAGTATGTGTTCACGCAGAAGGAGCTTAATATGAGATAGCGTAGATGGTTAGAACTGATGGCTGACTATGATCTTGATCTTAAGTACCATCCGGGGAAGGTTAATGTTGTGCCGGATGCGCTCAGTCGATTACCGGCAATTCAGATGTTGACTACGCAGAAAGAACTCGTTGAAGACTTTCGAAGATTTGATTTGGAGGTTGTGCTACCGCATTCTTCGGGGTAGTTGATGCAGCTGCAAGTACATTCGTCGTTGATCGAGAATATTAAAGCAGCGCAATCACGGGACCCAAGATTGCAAAAGTTTCGAGAACAGGTTGAAGCCGGACTACGAACAGATTTACTGATCCATGAAGATGGTTCGTTGAGATATGGTAGTCGTTTGTGTGTGCCAAAGGGTGATATTCACGAAGAGCTTATGAGGGAAGCACACAGTTCAGCTTATTCCGTACATCCAGGAGGCATGAAGATGTACCGAGATATACGACAGCATTTCTGGTGGGAAGGTATGAAGCGGGAGATTGCTCGCTTTGTGGCAAAGTGCTTGGTGTGTCAGCAAGTTAAGGTTGAACATCAAAGAGTTGCTGGTTTATTGCAACCACTTCCGATTCCTCAGTGGAAGTGGGAACATATAACCATGGATTTCGTGACCGCTCTACCGCGGAGTCCAAAAGGCAACAATGCAGTATGGGTGATTGTTGATCGTTTGACCAAGGCAGCTCATTTTATCCCTTTTCGGGTTGGTCAATCAACAGAGAATTTGGCGGAGCGGTACATGCAGGAGATTGTAAGGTTGCATGGAGTACCGGTGAGTATCGTGTCCGATCGGGACACTCGGTTCTTATCGCACTTTTGGCGGAGTTTATAGGAAAGTTTGGGGACTCGATTGAAGTTTGGCACAGCTTATCATCCTTAAACTGATGGCCAGTCGGAAAGAACAATTCAAACTCTTGAGGATATGTTGAGAGCATGCATGTTGGACTTCAAGGGTTCTTGGGAGGATAATCTATATTTGGTGGAGTTTTCTTACAACAACAGTTTCCAGGCAACTATCCAGATGGCTCCATTCGAAGCTCTGTACGGTCGCAAATGTCGTTCACCTGTTTGTTGGGACGATGTCGGTGAACGAAGATTGTTGGGACCAGATTTGGTTGTGCAGACAGTTGAGAAAGTTAACGCTATTCGGAATCACATGAAAGCAGCACACGACCGACAGAAGAGTTGGGCAGATACGTCGAGAAGACCTCTAGAGTTCACCGTGGGTGATTTGGTATTCTTGAAGATATCACCGACTAGAGGGGTGATTCGTTTTGGAAGTCGAGGAAAGCTCGGTCCTCGATTTGTTGGACCCTTTGAGATCTTGGAGCGTGTTGGTGAGGTAGCATATCGTTTAGCATTACCGCAGTCCTTGGCGAATGTGCACGATGTGTTTCACGTATCTCAACTCCGTAAGTATGTTCGAGATGAAACACATGTGTTGGATCATTCGGAGCTGACGATACGAGAAGGTTTGACTTTTGAGGAGCGACCGGTTGAAATTGTGGATCGAAGGGAAAAGGTTCTTAAGAACAAGGTTATCCCTCTTGTACTTATTTCTTAGGGTAATCGCTAACATGGAGAGTCAACTTGGGAACGAGAAGATGAAATCCGGCAGAAGTTTCATCATCTTTTCTTGTAGTTTGATTTTCGTCTATCCTTTGTATTCTTGGAATTTCGAGGACGAAATTCTTTTGTAGTTGGGTATAATGTAACAACCGAGTCCAGTTTCATAAATTTCAGTTACCGTATGTATGGTGTGAGGTATTTATTTCATTTATCTTGCTTGACTGTTGCTAGTTGTAATTTACCTCGACAATTCAAATTCTTGCATATAACAATTTAAGTCTTTTAAAATAAATTAAAATAATCGATATGGCCTGCTTGACACCTCTAACCCTGTGGTAGCGTCCTTGCATCGTGTTCACGTCCCGTTCAGTGAAACGAACGTGTTTGGACGGCTACGCGCACGCACTCACGTCCGTTCTTGGGGGTATACTTTTTAATTATAGAATACTTCATTTTAATTTTTGGAACCTGCCAATAATTTTTATATTTCAAATTTTTGGACCAGACCCGTGCGCAATTCTGAAATATTTTGTATCCCGCCAGATTATGATTTTTTAATAATTCATTTTACCTAAACCTATTTTCTTTTACCAGCCTGAATATATTTTTTACAACCTAATAAAATCTTTTAAGCCAACGCTATATTTGTTTACACCCCACAAATCTTTCACATTTTTTTATTCCCAACCAATCACAATCCCCCGTTTCTTTCCCCGGGCCCACAGCTCTCTCTTTCTCTCCCCTTTTTCTCCTTCTCTCTCTCCCTTTCTCCTTCTCTTTCTCTCTCTTCTCTCTTTCTCTCTCTGGCGAATACAGCCGATTTTATATCTCCTCACTGTTACTCCCTCTCTCTCTCACTCCTCTCGTGACTTTCTCTCTCCCCTCGAATCTCTTTCTCTCTCTCCCCGTTATATATTCTTCTTCTCTTTTTCTTTCTCCGGCGAAAGAAAACCCAACCCCTGAAAACCCTAGCCGCCTCGTCTCCTCTCGCCGTTGCCCTAGCGCCGACGCCTTCGTCGCCGTTCATCGCCGTTGTCACCCTCATCGCCTCTACCCTCTCTCCTTCCTCCTCTCCCCGAGCACCCTGGTTCTGGCAGCCGCGCCCCTGCACTTTTGCACCGCCGGAATTATCGCCGCCAGTGACCTCGTCTCCGTGCCCCGGCCTTCGTGCAACCCTAGTGAGCATTCCCTATCCCTCTTCTTCCTTCTTTCCTTCTTCTTTCTTTGTTCATTTTTAATAGAATTTTCTGTTGATTGCCGGGTCCTCTGCAGTTCGTGCACCGGAGCTCCGTCAACGCAGTCGCTGATCACAACCCCTCTACAGATCAACGTGAGCACCCCCTCCTCAATCCTCCTTCCCTTATTTCTTCTTAATCTTCTTTCTCTTTTCTTTCATGCATTCTCGTATCTTTGATGTTCACTGTTTTGTCTGTTCACCGGAATCCGGCGATGCCGACGACGTTTCCCGACGCCCCAGCGTGGACCCCCGACCCGTGTGTTTCCACTGTTCGTCGTTCGGACGCTTTCCGTGTACCGTGCGCGCGTCGCGACTTTTCCCCGCCGACGCGTAACGTTCCATTTTCCGTATCGCGACCCGTCAAGGCAAGTTAATCTTGCTACATGCAATTTGAATCATTCTATACCTATTCTATATATATAAATACCTGTAGTTTGGATCTAGCACCCGATGCATCGTCTTATAACATTTCGATGTTATGTCTGCATCTATTTATATTATTTCAGATCTAGAACTTGAAAGGTAACCATTGCATTTAGATTACTAAGCATACATAATCACATTTAAATGTTAAATCACATACTCACAATTGTTTATTAGTTATATTACCCTTTTTGTAATTTTGCCCTATCGGACGACCGATTGCATACCTTTAGGTTTATTCACATTCAATTGCATCTCTAAATTGTTTTAATACATATTAATGTGATTTCATCGTCCACACGTGTTATACTGCATCCCTGAAACGTTAAAGTATTCCTTAAGCCAAACTGATAACTGTGCAACTGAGTAGTTTAATCTGCACCTATTGCTATCATGTTACTGTGCTCGTTTATTACTATGATAGTACCATGCTTGTTTATTTATAACCAGGATTATGCTGGCTGTTTATGAGTACCCACATGTTATCTATTACACCCTAGCCTGACTTGCTACACACATATTGATTGACCCGACATGGAACCGTACACTACTTGATTTGACTTGTTGTACCATAGATTGACCCGTTATCTGATCTTGTGTCTAATGCCAACAAACCTGACATGTAGTCCTCACGGGCCGTTCCTGTTGTCTATCCAGACAAACCTGCTCTTACCTGATCCTGTGTTGGCATTAGTTCTTGATTACGAAATACCTGACTTGACACATATAACTTGGGGGCATGGGAAAATCAATGATGAAATCCTGACTTGTAACTCGACAGTTGCTCGCTTATACTGATCAGTTTTTGAGGCTAGGCCCGCCTCGTGACGATGCTGTTGACATCGTTGGTCTGTACTCTTTTCCTGTTAGTGCCTAGCGGCACATCTCGGTTTCAGCCCGAGAGTCTGTAGACCGTGGTCCCGGGCATGCACGGGATACTATTGAGTTACATCGATGATTTATCAAATTGATTTCAAAGACCTTAAAGTAGAAAACCCAATAGACCAGTTTAGTTTACTCACTGCACACTACTCTGCACTGCCTGATTTATATTACTGTTACACCTGCTTTTCATTCATGTTTATATTTGCATTGCCTGTTACCCTGTTTATATTTTATTACTTGATGACACGACGCGCTGACGTCTGGGTTTTGCATGGCCCAGATTCTGTACTGTTGCTGCAGTCCGAGCAGGAGTACTTCAGCCAACAGGCTGAGCCGTGAGGTGTCGGTAGTAGTTAGTCCTTTATTTCCTGCATTTATTTCCTGATGTAAGCCCGCATTATGGGACATACATTCTAGTTATTTTGTATTGGATCTTTTGCTTCCGCACTTTTATTATTCTTGACTCGTGTTATCTTGGCTTATGGACATATTTTAGATAGTTATATTTTGTTCTTGATATCTCTACAGCCGTAATGTGTCTGTGGATGGATACTTCCTAACCACAAGTAGCATGGTTGGCTATGTCACGTGCCCAATATAGCGTACTCTGGGAAGCGGGGCGTGACACATATCCTAAAAATTGCGTGTTGTACCAGAAAGAGAATTCAGATTTGAAAGAGTGTCCAACATACGGAGAGGTCAGGTATAAGCCGAAAGATTCTGATAAGAAGCCCGATATACCTGTCAAGATAGCACGATACTTTTCCATAACACAAAGGCTATTCAGGTGAAAGAAAACAGCCGAGGTAATGATTTGGCATCACCGTGCTCCTGCAAGTGAAAATGAAAAAATGAGTCATCTAAGAGATTCACCGGCATGGAAGGATTTCGATAGGAGGCATGAAATATTCAGTAGCGATCCTTGCAATGTCAGGCTCGGACTCGCTAGTGATGGCTTCTGCCCATTCAACTATATGGTTGGAAGCCACAGCACATGGCCCGTTGTAATGATAGTTTATAATCTGTCGACTTGGTTGACTATGGACCAATCATAATTTATGATGCCTCTTCTTATCGACGGACCAAACTCACCGGGAAACAATATCGACGTCTATCTCCAAACTCTGATCGAGGAGTTAAAATCTTTATTCATTGATGGTGTAGAGACTTACGATGCAAACACAAATACAACCTTCATACTGCGTGCGGCTTTAATATGGACAATTAATGACTTTTCTGCGTATGGAATGTTATCAGGTTAGTCCATACATGGTCACAAAGCATGTCCTTATTGTCATCAATATACAATATCAAAATTCTTGAATTTTAGCAGGACGGTTTGTTATTGCGGCCATCGACGTTTCCTGTCTCTAGACCACCCCTAAAGGTTAGACATTGTTCACTTTGATAGTCATCAGGAGTTTCTTGGACCTCCAGCCCCATTGTCCAGAAAGGACGTGACTGCTCAGTGGGATGGTTATAATAATGTGACCTTCGGAATGGATCCAACAAAACATGTCAAACCACCATTCTGGAACAAGTTAAGCATTTTCTTCGAGCTTCCATACCGGTCAACAAATTTAGTGCGTTATTGTCTAGACGATATGCACATAGAGAAAGGAGTATCTGAGCACGTACTCAACTTGCTTCTTTGTAAAGACGGGAAATCGAAAGACAATCTCAATACTCGGATGGATCTACAAGACTGGGAAATTAGAAGTGAATTGCATCCTAAACCGACAGGCAAGTTTGTACTTCCCAATGCCGCGTATCATATGTCACAACCGGAGAAGAAAAGATTCCTGCGGGTGTTGCATGATTTGAAAGTTCCTACAGGTTTCTCAGGATCATTCAGCAAGAAAATAAAAATTGTGAAAGGCAAGATCGATGGGCTGAAAAGTCATGATCACCATGTTATTATGGAGCACCTTCTCCCATTAGCCCTCAGGACTTCCCTTCCCGAATCGGTTGGTCTAGTAATCAATGACCTATGTTGTTTTTTCAGAGAACTATGCGCTAAGACACTGGATGTTGTGACGCTGGAGAAACTAGAAAATTCTATTGTGTTGATACTTTGCAAGTTTGAGCGTATTTTCCCACCGTCATTCTTCGATATCATAATACACCTGACGGTTCATCTTGCAACTGAGGCTAAGTTAGCCAGACCGGTACAATATCGATGGATGTATCCCGTCGAGAGGTACGTGGAATTTTTCGTTTCGCGCAATTTGTAAAATTATTGTTGTCCTGTATACCCGTATTTATTTATTTAACATATTTTTCTTTAGATATCTCTACACTCTTAAAAAGTATATACACAATAGAAATCGACCAGAGGGTTCTATCATGCAAGGTTATTTTTTAGATGAAGCAACCACATTTTGTTCCCGCTATCTGGACGAGAACATTGAGACGAGACTTAACCGGCCTCGAAGAATTCAGGACGAGCCATATGGTAAAGCCGGTTATAAGAGGGCAGACACTATGTTTATCAACATGATATACCGGTTTATCCTCCTCAATAGCGCATGTCTTGAAAAAATTAGAGAGTAAGTTTTTTTGGATTAATTGTTATATTTGTGTTTGTGTGTGTATGAAATGATATAATATTAATGTCATAATTTATTGTCGAGAACAGAATTCATTTTAACGAGGTACGCGAGGGGCATCCTGATTGGAATGATGAACGATTGGAAAAATATCATCAAGATAATTTTTGTGATTGGGTTGCAGATCATGTAAGTTATTCGAATAACATGTTATTGCTATCGGTTTTAATCTAAACTTATATCGTTATGTATTTTTCGTAAAATTTGTTTTGTTAGATCCACGATCCGAACTTGTCTGCATCATTAGAGAGTGATTCAAGATGTTTAGCTCAGTTTCCTAGTATAGAGGTTGCATATTATAAAGGATTCGGTGTCCTTGGATACAAATTCAAAGTTAAGGACATAGAAACATCTAGAACCACTCAGAATAGTGGGATTGCGACGGTAGGATCGGATGGTGTGATTTATTATGGATACTTAAATTGTATACTTGGCATCCAATATCCCGGACGATCAGAACCGTTTTATATATTTCAATGTACTTGGTACGATACACGAACCGATACGGATAAGTGGAGAAGCAATCTCGGGACTTGGAAAGATGAATATGGATTGACCAGTGTGAACACACTTCGATTTTACGGTCAGGACAATCCGTTTATCTTTCCGAACCAAGCGTTCCAAGTATACTACTCATAGTGTTTGAAGCATCCGGGATGGAGTGTCGTATGCCGTTGGAAACCCATGAATGTTTACGATATCCCAGAATTCGAGGACAACGATGGGGATGAAGAAGAGAGAAGACTTAGAGTGCTCCGGCCGTCTATTTCGAGAGACGGGTTGTCTTCGGCTGATCATGAAGTTACGTGGGTTAGAAATGATATCGATGATGAAATCCAAGTAGATATATTTAATGCGTCCACGAAACGAAAAAGGTTATCAGTAATATTATATTATTACTTCACATTTTACGATCTATACATATATAGTCAATGTTTGTAATGATTGTCTAATACGTCCACGAACCTTTTTATCTAGATTTGATAACGATGATGGGAGCAGCGAGGGGCGGTAGGAGCTCCACCCGCGGCACCGGCAAAGGCAGAGGCAGAGTGGTTCTGCCGTCTGGAGAGCTGAGTAGGGAGCTTCAGAGGGCCGGTCTTGCACCCCGATCGGAGACCCCTTCGGATGCCTCCTTCCGTGTGGACTTTGCCACACCTCCAGGTATATTGCACGCATATTCATTTTGAATGTAATATTATAGATATGCATGCATATTCATGTCAAAATTACTTACATTGTCAATGTTTGATTGTCTAGTTGTTGGTGATGCGTCCACATCAGGGACAGATGCCACTTCCGCACTTCCAGGTATGTTTATATATCATATAGTGCATGCATATTGATTTAGAATGCTATATCATAAATATACATACATTCTTTTTGCTCTTACATACTTACATCTCGGGTTGTAGGTGGTGCCTCCACATCTCCGGCAGAGCTCACCACCGCACCTGCGGGTATGTTTATATATCCTATAGTGTATACATGTTGATTTAGAATTTTATATTATTGATATACACATTCTTTGCAATTACTTATATAGTCAATGTTTGATTGTCTAATTATAGATGGTGAGTCCACGTCTGGTGCAGGGGCCACTCCCGTCACATCCATACCCTCCGCTCAGTCTGCAGGTTTGTATGAATAAATATAAAATATTTATTTATTTTACACATCCTTTAAGAATAAACATGAACTTCATGTAATTTTATCGATATTTATTTTCTAGTTGGAGATGCGTCCACGTCCGGGTCACCAGTTGTTCCTCACCGGAGGAACTATCATCCCGCTCGTGATGCTGCCCGGGCCTAGGCTCGTGCTTTTGTCGCCGGAGGTATATATCACACTTCAATTTTCGTTAAATCTTGATTTCTTAATACCACTTTGTCTTAATATTGATTGTCTTGATATTTCTTGTAAACGCAGGGCATCCCCATCCCGAGAGGGGGACTCGAGGCCCGAATCAGTCCCACAGGCTGAGGCCCGACAGAGCTAGGGGGGAGGCAGCATTCCCCCTCTTCTTTACCCCTAATTATCGCTATACCGGTGATTATGCCGAGAGGTTCGACCGGTATATGGGGGATGAGAGCCGCCTCATGAAGAAGTATCCATTTCACGTTGAGTGGGGCGACCAGCACCGGCGCTCATTCGCCCTCTTCTGGGATCAGGCTCGGGTGTTAATATATATTTTTATTTGATTTATCCAATATATTTATTATTAACACTTGCAATTTAATAACATTGTTTTTTTGTATTTGCGGTTGGATTACGATTTTCAGCCTGTACCCAATCCTGATCACCCTGGGAGGGTGCTCGATCTTCACGCTCTATACCATGGCCTGATGAAGAACATGCAATCAAAGGTCCAATACAATAGGAACGAGCTGAAGATCGACTGCTATTCCCTGTGGATGGCGACCCCCGAGGCAGAAAGAGCGGCCCTCCTACATACTTCGGCCTTTGCGAGAGTCGACGTAGATACATGGCCTCTATTGTTCCAATATTTCGACTCTCAGCGCAAACATGTATATATTTTAAATGTAATTCATTATTTAGTATATAATTTATTTTTTTGTGTTGTATAATTAGAAAACTAAATCTGAATGTGTTGTGCAGAAACAAGCGGATCAAAATAAATAGAATAGGAAGTCGGCGAAAATGGGTCACCCCACTTATACAGGTGGCTCGAGGAATATTACTCGTGCTATGAAGGCATCGGTAAATTACAATAGATCTACTGTGATATAATATAATATTAAGAGTTATTTTAAAATATATGTAATTTTTTTGCGAATTGCAGAGAGCTCAGACCCTGGCGCAGGGTGGTACACCGAGCGTGCTGTCCGTGTATCTTGTCGTCCACGGCACCTCGACAGATCCCGCCACGGGCAAGCTTCGATACCCCGACACCGCTACTCAGGAGTATTGCGTAAGTGTTAATATTTATTCAACCCCTATTTGAAATTTTTGTTTTGAAAAGTTCAAATTTAAATAATATACTTATATTTTACTGGTTAATGTGGGTGTAGGAGTGGGAGGTTGAGCAGGCGGAGGTATCAGGGATCGATTTTACTGGACAGAACGATCCGATGCTGCTGACCCCAGACCTAGACGCCGCACACGGAGGGCACCACGGAGGTTGGGAGAGAGGCCGGGGACTGGGTCCTAGCAGGGCCCATATGAGGTTGGACTCCACTCCGGCGGTTACTTTCTCTATTTCCCGTGAGCGACGTCTAGAGCAAGAACTTAACAGCACTTGCTTAGTCTTTTTCTAGCTTGTGGTCCGAGCACGTGCAACATCTGCGCGCCCCGGAAAGTCCTGTTAGACTTCCGGGAGGGACAAGCAGGTTCTGCTGGAGAGGATGGCTCAGTGACAGCTGCATGATCTCTCTTTTTCACTTGCGCGGAACCAACTTGACGAAACTGAAAGTGAAGTCAAGTAAACTCAGGGTTTTGTCTCGGTATGGGACACCTTGAAGGCCACCGTCCAGGAGTTGAAGGAGATGATGGTATGTATACTACTTAATAGTAAAATATTATATCATATTATAGATAGCAACATATCCAATATTAGTACGTAGCCTGAGCTTATTTGGTTGTAAACTTGGCTTTGATTAATCATACATACATAGAACTGTCTAATTAAAATAAACTACGATTTTCCAAACTAGATATCCGAACGAGGCCCAAGTCCCTAAGTATTCATAAATTGGGGTTTCGCAATAACCTGATAATGATATGAATTCGACTAATATACAGTTCTTACTCGTTTATTACACACAAAACTGAATAGACGCGACATGATACTTCGGCTGAGACTCCACATGCATATCCTTCGGCTGCGGCTCCACATGCATCTCCTTCGGCTGCGGCTCCGCAAGCCACTACCTCGGCTGCGATTGTGCAGACCACTCCTACAGCTCCATAGTCCGCTCAGACTCTCGTAGCTGCGGCTCCGCAAGCCACTACCTCGGCTGCGGTTGCGCAAACTATTCCTACAGCTCCATAGCCCGCTTAGACTCCCTCACAGTCCGCATTGCTCGAGTTGTTGACTCAGGGTTTATCCGAGGATCAGATGCGCCAGATTACGACGATTATCAGAGGTGGAGCTGGACCGAGCTAGGGTAGCTTTTTGATTTTTATATTTTAAACATGTATTTACTTATATGATATATATTGTATATATTTTGGACGATATTGGTGGTATTTGCGTATTCATATTGATTTAGATTGATATCGTATTCTGCTTGTTGATTTCTTTTATATATTATGCGTGACATGTTGATTATGAATACTGCGGTATATATTCTGCATATTGATTGCTTTCATATATGATGTATATATTATTGTGCACAGGGCGAGAAAAAAACAAACAGCCCCTTTTTTTATAAAAAAACCGATAATATGTTCCTACGGATTAATCTGTAGGAACAAATGTTGCACCTACCGTTTAATCCGTATGGTCCAACTTTGCCCCTATAAATTTATCTGTAGGGATAAAATATCAGGATAGCTGATATTTTGCCCCTATGGACTCAGTCGCAGGTGTTAGCCTTGTCCCTACGGATTAATCCGTAGGGGCATAAACGTTACCCTACAAATTTATTCATAGGGACAAAATATCAGGATACCTGATATTTTGCCCCTACACATTTATCTCTATACATTTATTTATAGGGGCATAAATATGGACCTGCGCATTAAGCCGTAAGGGCATGTATTTATCCTTACGGATTTATCCGGAGAGACAACTATTTTATTTTATAAACCGATAAATTAAATAAATATTTTGTCTCTACGGCTTAATCCGTAGGGACATATGGACCTATGCATTAAGCCGTAGGGGAAATTATTACTCCGTAGGGGTATGTTGAAAGCTAAGATTTGCACCTGCGGCGTGTGCACCTACAGTGTATTTTTGTGCCCCTACGAATATAGCCGTAAGGGCAGTGGTTTGTTCCTATGGATTTATCCGTAGGGGCAACCCCTATTTGTAGTAGTGATAGGTTCAAACCCCAACTAAAATATTTTAGTTTTATTTTAAATCCTTGACTTTTAAAAATACAATCATATTTTTTATAATCAAATATTTATTAATATTTTAAGAGAAGAGAAAAAAAAATTCTTTTAATTAAAAATAAAATTTATTTGTTTATTTCATTGTATTTGTTTGTTATTTTGGATATATTTGTTTTGATTGTTTTTTTATTGTTTTGATTTTGAGGATTGATAGGTTTTTAATAAATCTTACATCTTAACCGTTTTTCTTTTCTGCCATATTTTTTCTTTCTCTTCTTCAACTCCGAAAGAAAACCCTCTTTTCTATTTTTCTTCCATCCTCAATCTGAAATTCCAGCAAAGTTAAGAAAACGATCATCAAAAGAGAAGTAGAAATCGTCAAGCAAACGCCTGAAGTCTCGAAACCAACTTGAGACTGTCTTTACAACTAAACCGGCAACTTGATACAAAAATCAAGTTGTCAATTTGGAAGTCCGCTCTTCTTTTCCCCCCATCGATCTTAATCACCAAAATTTAAAATTTTAACTCTTTTTATCGTATATAATGATTTTCATATTTATTACTATAGTGTTGTATTCTTAATATAGAATTCTGACATATTGCTATAAATATTTATAAATGTCGTTAATTAATTAATTCGATAATGTTTGTTGCTATGATTAAAATGAAAATTATAATTTGTCGCATCAATCTATGAATAAGTTAACTGATTAGTGACAACCGTTATTTATATTATATATAATAAGCTATATGCACTTTACTGCATTTTCAACATATAATGAAGTATAAGATAATATTCTGTATTAAATATAACTTAATTATAATGTGCTGTTAACTTAGTTACGTGATAACAACATACTATATCTTGTAGCAATATGCTTATTCTATATTATTATATGTATTTCACATAATAACAAATCAGAAAACAATATTATCTTCTATGCATCTATTAACCGTCACAAACATCTATATATTAATGAAATCCACTAGCTATGCTGTAACTATTCATATTATATACGAATTTTATTATCCTTCAATCTAGCAACACATATAAAACTGACTTCTTAATGACCTTCATAGTTTGTTGTACAAACCTAAATTTTTTAACCTGTATTAAACTTAAATTGTGTGTATTATACACTATGTATTACTGTAACATAATATTTTACACATTGTTTTCATAAATCTGAAGAAAAAAATTACCGGCCACTTTCGGAGACCATAACTCCGTCTTCCGAGATTCGTTTTGAGTCAGCTCAAGTATTTTGGACAACTAAATCGAAAGATATAGATTTTTCTAATTTTAATATTTCCTGATAACCGACATAATTTATAGAATTCTGTTGTTTAAAATTATGTGACGAATCTGGACAGAATCTATCCTGATTCACGCACTGTTTTTAAACATGACATAACTCGAGTTCTCGACGTCGATTTGTGACAAATCTTAGTTGTATGGATGCTAATTGGCATATCTATAAATTTTCTTTATATTTGGTGACTCAGAAATGTATAGAACGACCTGATATATGCCCTGCAAGACACCCTATAGTTGCTGTTCTGAAATTATAATTTATGTTTTAAACTCTGATGTAACTAAAGCTTCAGGAACCCAAATCGTGCAGAACCTAGTTATTTAGATAAGTAGACCGAAAGACCTACAAGCTTCTAATAATTTTCGAGACCTGAAAACCAACGAAAAATAATGCAAACAGTGTTTTAAAAACACGTGTCGGGGCTGGACAGATTTGGATCTGTTTTGCACAACGATATGAAATTGCGTATATTTCCCAAACCAGTAGTTGTAATTAGGCAAGACTTCAACCCACGTTTGCATAACACCCTACTGATTTCAATTGACTTATCTAATTAGTAGTTCACAACACTTCTTTACAGTATTGTATTCTGACATTACATATAGTTTAAAATACGTAGGGGACATTGGGGTAGTTTGAGTTGTGAGTTCGATCAATGAAATCTCAGGAGTCCCATTACCAACTCATGAATGGGCCCGTATTTTCTTATCCCTGGATGATAGCCTTGAGTCTGAGAATACTCCTGCGGTGGGGATATTGGGGTAGTTTGAGTCGTGAGTTCGATCAATAGAATCTCAAGAGTTCCATCACTAACTCATGAATGAGCCAGTATTTTCTTATCCCTGGATAATAGCCTTGGGTCTGCGAATACTACTGCGGTGGTTGACTCTTACACTCGAACTGGCGTCGGATTATACTATCTTTACCTGAACTCGATATGAACCTGACATGGACCACTTGAATACTTAAATCCATAAGCCTGACATGAATCACTTGAATACTTGAAACTCATGAATCCGTAATTCTTGAATCTCGTGAATCTTGTGAACATGACATGTATAATAAACATTATTATATATATATATATATATATCATGGGGATGCGTCAGCTCGAATAATAGGGGTATTTATGTATAACAGGGGATCATATCTTGTTCCTCATGCTACCGGAGAATACGGTACATTGTATTATATATAAATCTTGAATCTCGTGATGCTGTTGTTCCGTGGGAATTATGGAATATCCTAGTTACATAATAGAACTCTCACAAATCGAGCTTATACTTATAACTAATATCACTGAAATCTCGAATATCATGATACTCTAGTTACCTTACACTGATTAACACATGTTACTTATATGAGATGCACACTATCGTTTACTGTACACAGCTATTCTCATGTTTTGTACTGATACTACTAATATATACTGACTACTGTGTAACCAATTTAGTAATCAATCTATTATATGATTAACACTTGGAATAACATAATCTAATAATGCATATTAAAATAATGAATAACACTAACCTATATATATAAATTGCATAATATCTTATGCTAAATAAAATAGAATAACTAGATTATTAAATCGATATTCAGAACATGCCTTGCATGTCAACACTGAAACATTATATACTTGTTTAATTATACTGCAATAATTAATGATTAATTAGAATATACTTTATAATAACTGATAATTAAATATCTTGCTATGCTATATTATTTAGTTATGTGAGAAAACCGACAATAATGATGTATGAAATTTTGTTAAATTTAACATACCAGAAACAAAATGCCTAGTATTATGTATACCATATTTCATTTTCAGATACTATTATTCTTATGAAATGGAGACTTACCGAACTTTATTTCGTTGACGGCATTCCTGTCTTCTATTTACTTTTCTGGGGAATTTTGTTAAACGACAGTGGGACAGGGGAAGAGGCTAGATATGAGGTGGTAACAACTGAGGAGGACTTGAAGCAACTCTCAGACTAAGAGGACTCATGGTGCTTCATGTTAGTTTCATTAGACTTGTTTTCGTTGATAATTAATAATTGTCTTATTTGTTCAAGGCTTTCTTATTGATGTAATAACTGCTGCAATCTATTTATTAATTTTGAAATTCTTGTAATTTTTGTCTTTATTCTGCATCCAATTACGCTTAGCATATTTATAATGAGAAGGGGTATTTCTCATTGTGGATACGTGCGGGCTTCGTCCCTCTCGCTTATAGTCTTTTGGGAAGCTTTTCGTGACAGTCTCCATCTTCTCTTTTCTCTTAAAACCTTTTGATACAATAGTTTTTGATAAAATTGATTCCTGCCATCCCATCACTCTGTGTAGCTCTCTCATTTCATGAAAAGAATATTTGACACGGCAAGAGGCAAAATGATAAAAACATAATTTTTTGTCAACACCTTCAAAATATTCTACTGGAATGAAACGAATTTAAGGTATTTTAGCATTATTAAAACAACAAAAATATTTTAGTGAAAAACAACAACATGGTATTTTAGTCTAATTTATCCTATATAATACGAGAAATGCGGCTAGGCATAGAGAGAGTTTCTCTCCTATAGCGGGTCACTAAGTTAATTTTTCAAAACTCTTTTGACGATCGGCATGTCCCGTCTTGATCTTTATGGCATAATACTGTTTTGATTGTTAACTTAATTGTGGGAAATGTTCAATTATGATAGACAATTAAACTTGAAATCCTAGGTGAAAAGTAGAAGAAAAATTGAAACTATACTAGTGTTTGTGTCTATGGAGCTTAGAATATGTTGATCAAGAATATGTTGATCAAGAGTAACAATGAAAATCATAAAAATAGTTGATATATTGTTGACTTTTGATCGACGAACTGAGTTTATTCTCCTATGAATTTAACCCCCACATTCCTCAATAAATTAGATATCGGAATTTTGTATGAATTATGTTCTGATCAAATAAAAGAAAACGAAATAATGAAATAGACGGTTAAGACGATATGTCAGTAGAAACGATTTTTTTAAATAAAATACGAATAAAAATATAAATTAAGATATGCATTTAGCCAAAGATGATTTAAAACAAATCGGGGAAAAAACCATTTTTACAGTATACTGAAGAAAATTATAACTTTGAATTCGAGTTTTCAATAAAAATTAACGAAAATATGTTTTCCAATGTTTTTTTTAAGATTTCGAAATTCAAATTCATCTACAAATATTAAGAATTTATGAATGTACATTTAAATTGCAAGAAACCGTTCACTGTTTCAATACCCGACCCCAAACCCTAATCAAAACCCCCAAAAATCCCTCGAGATTCTCAAATCCCTAATTCTAGGCTCTAAGCATCGAATTCGCTCGATAAAGAGAGCTCAGCGCAGGCTTGAGATCCTTCTTCACTATCAAAGATTGGATTTTTATGGCATGGTTGCTTCAAAGAATTCGAACAAAGGTCAGGTTTTTTAATTTCTTTGCTTGTTCATTCCTCTTCATTAGTCGATGCCTCCTACAGACCTCATTGTACACAAATTTGCTGTAAAAAAGGTTTTTGGGTTTTGATCGTGCTTTTTATCTTGTTCAATATTACAGTGTAAATTGCAAAATGATAAGCCTTTACACATCAAATTAACCTAATTGGTTACAAAAAAAAAGCAATTTTTCAAAGATAATTTCCTAATTATGAGAGGAAAAAAGATTATGCTATACCTCATTTTGTTGTGAAGGTGTCTCGTAATTTGCTCAAGACTGCGCATCCAATGAAGTGTACAAACGTTTGCCCACAGGCGACAGATGTATGGCATCTAAAGTCCAGAGCCTAGCACAGGCGACAGATGTCTGCCCACAGGGGACAAACGTCTGGTCCAAGCCCGGGTTATTCGCTGTTAATCGGAACAGATGTCCGCCACAGAGGGACATACGTCTGTAAATACTGTAGGCAGACGTCTGTAAATACTGCAGGCAGACGTCTGTTCCAGAGGGACAGCCGTATGTTCGGCGATGACAGCGAATTTCTGGTTTGAGATTTAACAAGAAAATCAGGTTTTTTGTGGCAGTTTTGTAATTTCTGAGATCTTAAATTATAAAAGCTATATATATGATATTATGGATGTGTATTAGGGTTAACTTTGGAAAGTTTTAGATTATAAAGCAAAAGGAGCAACCGATGTCTTCATAAAGGATCTAGGCTATCGAAAGTGAAGGAGAATTTGTAGGAGAGATCATAAGTTTTATAAGGAGATGGTGTAATAATTCTCTGTAAGATTTTCTTCTTCTCAAGTTCTAATAAAGTTTTCCTCATTTCCCCCCAAATCTCTTTTGTTATTTTTATTGCGGTTTGCATCTTTTTTTTTTGTTATTTCGTCTATAAGGTTTTCCGATGCGTTGCCGATCGGTCTTGCGGCAGCAACAATTGGTATCAGAGCTATGTTCCATATTTTTGCGATTTAAGTTTACGGTAGGTGACGGCGCTTGTGTGTCCTCTCCCTATCTTCTAAGATCGTAATTCTATTGATAGTGGTTTGTAAGGATCTAAGGGAAAGGTATTTTATTTGGAATTAAGGATGACGAATAATAAAGTAAATAGTATAAAGTTTGAGGTGGAGAAATTTAATGGGAAACAGAACTTCTCTATGTGGCAGAGAAGAGTGAAGATACTTCTGGCGAAGGAAAGGCTGTTCAAGGTATTTGTCGGTAGTAAACCTACTGACATGACAGATACTACATGAGCAGAATTAGATCAGAATGCACAATATACGATTGAACTTTGTTTGGCGGACAACATGATATATAACGTTATGAAGGAAACTTTTGCGGCAAGTTGGTGATTGAACCCGGAGAGCTTGTACATGACAAAGTCGTTGTCAAACAAGCTATATTTGAAGAAGCAACTATATGGTTTACGCATGAAGGAAGGGACTCCTATTCACGACAATCTAAACAGTTTCAACAAGATGATGAGCGATCTTTTATGTCTTGAAGTCAAGTTAGAGGAGAAGAACCAAGCGCTATTGCTCATATCTTCATTTTCAAATTCGTATGAACACTTGGTGACAACGATCTTTTATAGCAAGGAGACTCTCGAGGTAGAAAAGATTACAACGACTCTTTTGAATAATGAGATCAAGAAGAAATCAGATCCATCGGAGGAGTCATCGGGTTGTTCGCCGGTGAAAGAGGAAGATCGAAGAATATAGACAAAGGCAAGAGCATTAGGGGAAAATCCAAATCATCCGGGTAAGAGAGCGGACCGTGTTTTTTGCAAACAGTCAGGGCATCTAAAAAAGCAATACCAAAAGTATAAGCAATGGTTGGAGAAGAAAGATAAATGTACTAATTCAAAGAGTTCGGATCAGGCCAGTGTTACGACCAAAGCAGAAGAAGATCCATGTGACGTACTAGCAGTACATACAGGGAGGCAAATTTTGATGCTTGGATCCTTGATTCCGGATGTTCAAACCACATGTGCCCGAAGAAGAAGCGGTTCGACATCTCTAAAGAGTTCAATGGCAGCAGTGTTCTCATGGAGAACAATGTGGCGTGCAAGGCCATTGGCATAAGAAACATCAAAATCCACATGTTTGATGGGGTGGTGCGAACGCTTGAGAACATGAGACATGTTTCAGAACTAAAGAAGAACCTGATTTCTCTTTGAGCATTAGATGCGGCAGTATGTAAATTCTTTGGTCAAGATGGGATATTAAAGGTTGTCAATGGTGCCCTAGTGGTTATGAAGGGATACCGACTAAAGAATTTATATCGTTTGGATGACAGCACAGTGACTGGTGGTGCATCCATAGCTACGGAGAAACTGGTGGAGGATACCGCAAAGCTGTGGCATATGCGTCTTGGCCACATGAGTGAGAGGAGGCTTCGTGAGTTGCATATAAGGGAGTTGCTGAAAAATGTTATCTCGTGCAAGTTAGATTTCTGCAAATTTTGTGCGACGGGGAAGCAACATAAGGCCGCTTCAAGTAAGTCATGCATAAGACCGAAAAACTTATTGATTACATTCACTCAGATATATAAGGGCTGATTGATTCGAAAAAGTGAGTTTTTATGTGTTCTAGTTACCACAATAGAAAACAGTGTCGCAATAATTAGCTGATAGTGAGTACGGGTCGTCCATAGAGAAATGGTGAATTACTTATCTTGTATTAGACAAGTTAATAAAGAAATATGAGATTTTTATCGTTTTATATTAAGAAAATTTGAAAATTTTATAAAAGAATGGCTTGTAGGGTTTATAGGATTTAGTAGTTATTGAATGGAGTTTTAAAAATAATTCTTTTTATCTTTTAATTATTTAATACTAGAGAAATAGTAATGAATGTGAATTAGGGTTTTTTGAGGGATTAAGGTTTCCCTCTACCGACTCTTGTCCTTCCATTGATCCCTATTTATCTTAAGCCCTCAACAAAACGTGACTATCATGAATTGATAGCACGCCCTATAAGAGAGTTAAGATTCATTTTGTTAAAGTTTATAAAAATTAAAACTTAAAAAGAATTTAATGATTTTGTTTATCCATTATACTATCATATCCTACAAATCCTAACAAGCGAGAATTTATTCGCTCATGGGGATAAACGAAGTAAACGATGAAAGATAGAAGATTAATGAACCCATAAGAAATAACAGAATTAAAATTGCGGAAAGTAAATGCAGAAATTAAAATGCGCAAAGTTATAAGACAAGATAAAAAAAATAATCTACCTTTTATTGAATAAAATATTGCATTACAGAAGTTGCCTGCGAAAAAAATAAATTAAAAACCCTAGTTTTCTCGAAAGATCTAAATTGCTCGACAGGTAGATCAGTAGATAGATAACTAGATTATAACCCTAATTTTCTCTCGGTCCTTTATACCGGCTCTGCAACTTGAAACCCTAGACATCATCTTGAAGTGTGCAAAGACGATTGAGCCCTTGAATTTTCATATCCAAAAGCCACCAATGGATCGCGCTTCCGCCGCCCCTTGCCCCTAACGGCCGTGGATCTGCCGCCTTCAAATGGTTTTGCGTCTCCGGATTTCTCGTGCCTTCCTTTCTCGATATTTGGAGATTCTTCTGATAAAAATACTCTGAAAATATTTCTTTTTATCCGCCGTTGCGAGATTCTTCAATTTGCTCCTAACATTTGGCAGATTTGGTTTGGTAAGTCGATTTGATGTGGATCTCTTACTTATATTTCAGACATGAACTGATTTATTATAATACATGCACAATATCTCAAATCAAATTGTTAGTAGTATTTGTTTTATTTGAGATAATATTCTAACCAATTAAATGATATGATATCTTAATAATATTGGTTAAGAATATTTGATATTATATGATATGCATATTTTAATAATTAATAATCTCATGGATATTTTATTTAAATATGATATGCATATATTCCTCAATAATATTAATTATAAATTAAGAAACATATGACAATAATCTTTTTATAAATAAACCCATATATGTTCTTAATTTACAAATAACATCTTTTATTAACTAATAATAATAAGGAAAACGTCCGTACAAATGTGCAATAAATATGACTGATCAGGGGCCATCGTCGGTTGTATCAAAAGGAGATGCCATGTATTATGTTACTTTCATTGACGATTTCTCACGGAAGGTATAGGTCTGCTTACTCAAATACAAATCAGATGTGTTTGCCAGATTTAATGAGTGGAAAGCAAACGTGGAGAAGCAAAAGGGGCGACTGGTGAAGTATTTACGAACAGATAATGGAGATGAATACATCTCGAAGGAGTTTACAAACTTTTGTAAAGATAAGGACATACATCGGCAATAGATTGTTCCATGACATCCAGAGCAGAATGGGATAGCGGAGCGTATGAACATGACACTACTAGAGAGAGTCAGAAGTATGCAGTTATAATCCGGACTTTCGGAGGACTTCCGAGCAGAGGCGGTGAGTCATGCGTGCTATTTGGTCAACATGTCTCTATCTACGACCATAAATTTTTAGATCCCAAAAGAAGCATGGAGAGAAGAGCCAGTCAGTTATAATTCATTACAGATGTTTGGGTGACCTGCTTATTCGCTCGTGGATCGGAATGATAGAACCAAGCTAGAATCAAAGTCTAAAAGTTGTGTTTTCTTGGGATTCAGACTTGGTGTTAAATTCTACAAGTTATAGGATTGCGAAAACAAAAGTGCGTTCACTAGCCGAGATGTGATTTTTGATGAGGATTCCATATTGAAAGACATGGCTAGAGATAATAAGGAGGCATGTCGAGCATTAAGGGACAATGATTTGGTAGAGATGGAGTTATCTGGCGCTAATAAGATTAAGAATACTGAAGCACAATTACAACCTATTGATACGGAGGTGGACAGGCAGATTTCGGAGACAAAAGGTGAAAACCAACCACAACAAGACCCATAGGCAATGGTATTAAGGCGATCGATACGTACTCATAAGACACCAGTTAGATACAGTTTCGAAGATATGGTTGCATTTGCTCTAATCACTGAAAGCGGAGATCTTAGCTCTTACTAGGAGGCCATTGGGCAAAGCATAGCGATCGGTAGATTATGACAATGACGGAGGAGATGGAGTCACTTCGAAAAAGTAATACGTGGAGATTGATAGAGCTACCGAAAGGCAAAAGGGTTATTGGCTGCAAGTGGGAATACAGAAAAAAGGAAAACGAGCAATACAAAGCACGTCTAGTTGCGAAGGGTTTTGCTCAGAAGGAGAGGGTTGAATTCAACGAGATTTTCTTGCCAGTAGTCAAGCATACGTCTATTCGAGTGTTGTTGGCGATGGTAGCTACTCAAGATTTTGAATTGAAGCAAATGGACGTGAAAATAGTATTTCTGCATGGGGAGTTCGGATAGACGATCTTCATAAAGCAATCTGAAGGATTTATAGAGCCTGGCAATAAGGATCATGCATGTGAACTCAAACGGTTTTTATATGGGTTGAAGCAGTCTCCCAGGCAGTGGTACAAGCGCTTCAATTCGTTCATGAGAAAGACTAATTACTCTCGATGTGAGTATGATAGCTACGTATACTTGAAACGACTTAAGGATGGGTTGTCGATATATCTACTCCTATATATCGATGACATGTTGATCATGGCTAAGAGTATGGCGGAAATAAAGGTGCGCAAAGTTTTATTAAGTGCAGAATTTGACATGAAAGACTTAGGTGAAGCGAAGAAAATTCTTGGGATGGAAATTCTTCGAGACTGGAAGGCTGGAAAGCTATGGTTATCCCAAGTCAGAAATATAGAGAAGGTGTTGGAGAGATTCAACATGAATGACTTTAGATCGATGAGTACCCCTATCGCCGGTCATTTCAAGTTATCCTCCAAAGAGTGTCCGAAATAAGTGGAGGAGAAGGAAAAGATGTCTCGAGTACCATATGCAAGTGCGGCGGGATTGTTGATGTACACTATGGTATGCACACGTCCAGACATATCATATGCGGTAAGTCTGATTAGTCGGTACATGTCAAATCCCGGGAAGCTTCATTGGGAAGCTGTAAAATGGATACTTCGGTATCTAAAGGGAACTAAAGACCTCGGTTTATTTTTTCATAAGTCAAAAGATAAATCGAGCCAGTTGTAAGGATATGTAGATGTGGATTACGCTGGGGACTTAGACAAGAAGAGATCTCTTACAGGCTATGTATATACAGTTACAAAATTTCCCATCAGTTGGAAGTCGACACTTCATGATACTGTGGCGCTCTCAACAACGGAGGTAGAATACATAGCGGCAGTGAAAGCATATAAGGAGGCCTTGTGGTTAAAATGCCTAGTTGGCGAGTTCGGATTTGATAAGGGGCTGGTTCGTTTGTTTTGCGACAGCTAAAGCGTCATTCACTTGACAAAAAATCAAGTATACTATAGTCGAACTAAACATATCAATGTGCGGTATCACAAGATAAGAGAGTGAGCCGAAAAGGAGATTGACTTGATAAAGATCGATATTAAGATGAATCTGGCGGACATGCTAACAAAGGTCATTTCTACAGAGAAGTTCAAGTTTGCATTGATTTCTATTCAAGTACTCAAATATGAGGAAATGTGATCTCGGTAGGAAGGTCACTATTCAGTTTCTCAGTTTTGGCTAAAAACGGTGATAATATCAGTTTCACAATTCTAAAGAAAAATTATACCAGCGGGGAAAACAGGAGAACAACTAAAGCAACCTTAAAGGATACAAGGCTAAGGGCAATAAGTTTTCAAGGTGGCAATAAGGAAATACGAGTCAAGGTGCAGATTGTTGTGAAGGTATCTCGTATTTTGCTCAAGATTGCGCATCTAATGAAAGTACAGACGTCTGCCCATAGGCGTCAGACGTCTGGCATCTAAAGTCCAGAGCCCAGCATAGGCAACAGACGTCTGCTCATAGGGGATAGACGTCTGGTCCAAGCCCGGGTTATTCGTTGTTAATCAGAACAAACGTCCGCCACAGAGGGACAAACGTTTGTAAGCACTATAGGAAAACGTCTTCTCCGGAAGGACAGACGTCTGTTCGGCGATAACAGCGAATTTCAGGTTCGAGATTTAACTTGAAAATCAGGTTTTGGTGGCAGTTTTGTAATTTCTGAGATCTTAAATTATAGAGGCTATATATAGGATCTTAGGGTTATGTATTAGGGTTAACTTTGGAGAGTTTTAGATCATAAAGTAAAATGAGTAAACGTCATCTCAATAAGGGATCTAGGCTATCGAAGGTGAAGGCGAATTTGTAGAAGGAGAGATCGCGTTGGAGATTATAAGGAGAGAGTGCAATAATTCTCTGTAAGGTTTTCTTCTTCTCAAGTTCTAATGAAGGTTCTCGTCGTTTTCTTTTCAAATCTCTTTTGTTATTTTTATTACAGTTTGTATCCAGTTTTCTTTGTTATTTTGTCTATAAGGTTTTCCATTGTATTGCCGATCGGTCTTGCGAAAGCAACACATTTTTCCAGCTAAAGTCATGCCTAGGCTAGTGTCATTTTTGTTCCTTGCTAGTATTAGACACATAATTGAAGTTTGTGATGTTACAAATTAAGCATCAACATACCATACATGACAATTTTTGGGAATCATCAATTTTTTTTCAAAATATTTAGCAAAATGGTGTCCTCCCAAAAATATTTAGGAGTATGGTGTTGGGTTGTTGTTTAGCCCGGTTTTAGTTGTTAACTAAAACCGCGCTTTTAAAGTGCAATTTTAAGCTAAAATCTTTTTAAAAATCTCGTAACTTAAAAACCGCACTTTAAAACTGAGACTTTAAGTTCCCCTCCGCAACCAATAAAGATCCCCTCCAACCAATAAAGATTACGAGTTTTATAAGTTTTTTATCTTAAATCCGCACTTGTAAAGTGAGGTTTTAGTTAAGAATACCTAAAACAGGTTAACCTCCAGCCCAACACCATTCTACGTGCTAAATATTTTTTCGAGAACACTATTTTGCTAAATATTTCGAAAAATTGATAATTACCAAAAAATTTCCTTGCCATACACCATAAGGAAAGTATGTTGGTCTCAAGCCTTAACTCATCGATAACAATCATCTTATTGTTACGAACCATTCCAAATTGCCCTAGTGCAAACCGTTCAATTTCTGCAAACCATTCCGAACAGCCCGTTCTATTACGTCACACACACACACACACACACACACACATATATATATATATATATATATATATATAAGCAGTATGAGCTGTGAAATTGTGAATGAGTTTCAGAGAAAGAGATAAATGGGTTAAAAAATGCGCCATGTTTTGGTGTTGATGTAGCTTTGTTTCTTTAGGTTACACCAACTAAATCAGTAGATCATGATGAAAGCTCACGCTGAGATGCATGTTTGATGTCATGCTTGTTTCTTTGTGGCCATTCATCTTTGAGAAAATTATGCAACTTCTTTTCATCAGGTGCTACTGGTAAATTAACTTCCGTTATTCTTCTTTTAATTTGTTTCTTAAACTCTAATTTCTATATAAAAATGCATGTCATACATGTGTGTTTTCAATATAGGGTAGATCCATTATATCATTTGCCATGGTTGCATTCCTTGAACTAAGATCTCGTCACAATATTCAATTTATGTCAATTCCTATAGAAAATATATTCTGAAGTAATGCGATTTTTTTTTGTGGGCTTGGATGAGTTAATTAGAGAAAAGGAAAACAAAAAAATATCTCCTTTATATCTATCAGTGAAGTCTTTTTACTGTTTTTGCCCATAACTGTCAATTACTCATGGCATAACCAAATATTTTTTGTTGATTAATTGGCCATAGTCTCCAATATTTACATAGTTCTAGCAAGAGTTCCGTTTGTATGAAATGAGTTGTATATTGATGAAAGCAACGGCTGGTTATGATGATGAATATAGCTTACTATTCATTGTTTTACACTTGCATTAGATGGTACTATTTAAGCTTTACCCATTTATTGTATAGTTGAGCATCATACACGTATTGTGAGATCTTTTGGCCATTATATTATGATTTTGCTCCTTATATACCATAGGTTTATTGGATGAGACAGTGACCGCTAATTATTTGCTTCTCAGAAATGACAACAGATTAGAAATTTACAATTATAACTTGAACCAGAGCTATGAGCTTGTTTGTGCGAGCTGGGCACAAGCTGTGCCGTATCATGTATTGGGTTTTATGCTTTATTTAATGGTTTAAAATCCATTTTTCCTTTTTCTTTAGTCCCACATCGTCCAGGCATATATGAGGATGTGTATTAGCCTCTTGAAGTAGTTCAAGGGCTAGCGGGCTTGGGCTTTTCCCCACACACGTGCGCGCGCCGTCCGTCCCGATCCCGGCCCGGTTCGTACGTGCGCTTATCTTTTTGCACAAAATGCTTTTGTTTGGACCCGTTCCTGGACCGTTGCAGCAACCATAGGCTCGTAATGAGTGGACTGTTGGATGAAACTGTAATGCATGCATTTCTGTCCATTAATCTATGTATTGATGGGCAGTAATGGTGATGGGCAGTAATGGGCTTAATGGCTGACAATAATGGGGACGCCTATATAAGGAGCACTCCTTCTCTTTGTTTCTCTTGGTTCAATATACAACAAACAGCTCTCCTCTGCTCTGCTCGGCACAGCTCTCCACTGCTCTGCTCAGCGAGCTCTACTTTCCACCGCTCGGCGAGCTCTTCTCTGCTCTGCTCTCCACTGCTCGGTGAGCACCTTCTCCTCTCCCTTTCCCTTCCAATATTTTCCAAAGCCCATTGCTGCGGCTGTATCTGTCCAGTTCGGGTTCAGACCACCTTTTTTGGTTTTGTTGAACGACGAGGGTCGGCGACCGGTTCGACACTTCATCCTACCGCACTTCGGATGGAATCTCTGTTGGTGGGGCGGTCGTATCTTGGGAACAGATCGTCAGCGAGTCCTATGCTAGAGGCGGCGAATTCTGTTCTTAGGACAGCGATCATTTGGCGTGCTTCCGTCCCAGGCAACTCGGAACCTTATTCTTTTTATTTTTGCTTATTTGTTTAATAGGATGCATGCTTAGCAAACATAGTTAAATACTATTTCTTGAAAAATATTAATTTAATATTAATTTAATTTGTTTTTTGGTCTTACTAGCATCATGACCCAACAACTAAGAACAGAATTCTTTCTATAATCTAATAGGTGGTTAGTTTTTTGACCATGAACCTGAACATGTCTAAGGTTAATCTAGATGACTTAGTCTCAGCCAGACCCGAAACTTTTGCCGGTCAACACTTCAAGCGTTGGCAAAATTGAATGTGGTACTGGCTGACCACTTTAGGTCTTATTTCTGCTATAACTTGTGAGCCTACCCCGTCAGAGCCACCCTCTACTATCCCTACCCTGACTTCTGCCACACCTCCAGCTCCTCCACCACCTCCACCTGGACCTACACCTTTAGAGATAGACTACCTATGCCATGATAAAATCATGTCTACTTTGTCCAATGAACTCTACGACATCTATTGCCAAATCCCAACTTCGAAAGAACTTTGGGAAGCATTAGACTCGAAATTTGGACAAGAAGATGTTGGCCTAGAGAGGTATTCCTTTGTGAACTGGTTAAAATTTAAGATGGTAAAGACCAAGACCGTTACAAACCAAATCCTTGAATACCAAAACCTTATCACTAGTGCTAAGATTAAAGGCTACAACCTAGAGGAAAATGTACAAGTAGCTGCCTTCATTGAAATGTAACCTTCGTCCTGTGATGACTTTGCTAACAAGCTCCGTCATCGTCAGGGTAACCTTTCTTTGAACTCCTTATTCCAAACTCTTAAAACTGAAGATATTCATAGGGAGAAAAGCAAGGCTTCTTCTATCCAAGCGAATATTGTTGAGGCTAAAAACTTTCATAAGAACCCTTTCAACAAATTCCAGAAGAACCATAATCATAACAAGAACTACCACCAACAAAAGAACAAGCCTAACTTTAAGCCTAAACCCCAAAACAATGGCAATCATAAGGGGAACAAAAGTGGAAACTGTTTTGTCTGTGGGACGCCGGGTCACTTAGCTCGGAACTGTAAAGACAGAAAAGTTGGACCACCTACCAACCCCTAAGTGAACACGTTAACTGTGGGGGTCTCATCAACCGTAAACACCGACAGGTCTGGCTTAATAACTCAAAATCCCGAAGTTAACACGCTGAGTCTAACTATCGACTGGTGGTTAGATTCGGCTGCAAATGCCCATGTATGTTGTGACCGATCCTTGTTCTCTTCGTATCAGGTCGATACAGGACGGTGTGTGACATGGGCAGATGCGAGCGCTGCAAGGATTGAAGGATATGGACGTGTGGACTTGAAGTTTACTTCAGGAAAAGTGATATCTCTTCAAAATTTGCAGCACGTGCCGAACTTTAGGAAGAATCTTGTTAGTGGAATAGTATTGATAAGACTAGGCTATAAGCTTGTATTAGAATCCAATAAAGTTCTAATCACCAAGTTTGGATCCTATGTAGGAAAAGGCTTTGTTTGTGGTAGAGACTTGTTAAAACTTTGTATTGTTGATTCATCTTTAAATAAAACTGTTGCATCTAGTTCTGATTCACCAACTGTTCTTACTTCTGAATGTTGTGACACGTGGCATGCTCGTCTAGGACATGTAAACAAGAACACCATGCGTAGAATGATGAACTTAGAATTAATTCCGACAACTCAAATAGACAAAACCAAGCGGTGTGAGGTTTGTGTTCAGGCAAAACTGCCTAAACAACCTTTCAAATCGGTTGATAATCAAACTGAGTTATTAGAATTAATTCATACCGATGTATGTGACATAAATGGAACTTTAACTAGAGATGGTATGCGATACTTTGTAAGTTTTATAGATGACTTTTCTAAATATTGTTTCATCTTCCTCATGAAAACTAAAGATGAACAATTTGAGAAATTTAAAATCTATAAGAACCTAGTTGAGAAACAAACCAACAAGTTCATAAAAAGAATTAAGTCAGATCGAGGCGGTGAATACACCTCAACTGAACTTAAGAGATTTTGTGAAGAACATGGTTTGATTCATCAAACAACTGCTCCTTACAACCCTCCGTCCAATGGAGTGGCTGAAAGGAAAAACCGGATCTTAGTTGACATGATAAACTCTTTCCTTGCTGAATCTTGTCTTCCTTCTAGAATGTGAGAGGATGCCTTACTTAATGCAAACCACATTCTAAATGGAATTCCTTTTAAACATACCGATAAGACGCCGTTTGAACTTTGATTTAGTAAGAAGCCCAACTTACAACACTTAAAAGTACGGGGGTCACTTGCCAAAGTAAAGGTTCCTGAATTCAAGAGAAAGAAATTAGGACCTAAAACCGTTGACTGTGTCTTTATTGGTCATGTAGAAAACTCTAATGCCAACAGGTTCCTTGTAGTTAAGTCCGACTTTAGTGATATTAGAGTTAACTCCATAATTGAAGGTAGACCCGTAGATGCTGTCTATTTTGAACATGTGTTTCCTTTTAAAGATAAAGTAAATAAAACGACTGCTGAAAGTTCATCGACTATTAAGGCTTTTATCTTTCCTCCGATTCCACATGAAATCATGCATAATAACTTAGATGAAAACTTAGAACACAGTTTAGATGTGGAACCTAGAAGAAGCAAAAGACCTAGAATAGAAAAGAACTTTGGTAGTGACTTTATCTCCTACCTTGTTGAGGAAGATCCTGCAACGTATAAGGATGTCATGATCTCAATAGATGCTAGATTTTGGAAAGAAGCTATTAATAATGAATTTGAATCTATTATGCAAAACCATACTTGGATCCTTACAGACTTACCTCCTGGCTGTACTCCAATTGGCTATAAGTGGATCTTTAGAAAGAAACTTAAAGTAGATGGTACAATAGATAAGTTTAAAGCGCGTTTGGTAGTGTAGGGTGTTTTTCGTCACCCCAGTGAGATGGGAATACGCGCGCGCTTGTCAGGCGTATACTACAGATTCCCCCTGCCTAGGGTAGGCGGGGGTTTAATGATTGTGGGGATCCGAATCTCCGGCAGCCGCGGACTAAGCTGCCGTTAATTACCCCCCGCCTTTGGGGCGGGGGAACCTCCGATTAACGGGTTAAACTGGTCATGCGAACTCAATGTGCAGTGTACGTGTGTTTTGTTTTGAAAGAGGGGTTTTGGATATATCGGGAGCCACGCAGAGTTTTTACGGGGGTCCCGCTACCCGGATAGCGGGCTGGGGGTCAAGAGGGCTAGCAGCCCCCTTGCGGGGTTCGGGGCAGCGCCCCGGCTCGAAAATTTTTTGGAGGGGGAGAATGTTGCGGAGTATGTGTATGTGTACATTTGTATACAAATGTATATATATACATATATATATAAATAAAGGGGAAAATGCATCCAAAGGATGCGTCGGGCAGCACCTTGGGCGCTGTGCGCTCAGGCGCAAGCGCGCCACGTGTCGGCACGTGGGTGCTTTGCGCATGAGCGCTGCGCGCAGGTGCGCAAGCGCGCGCGCCACGTGTCGGCACGCGGGCGCTTTGCGCACTTGCGCAAGCGCGCAGGTGCGCAAGCGTGCGCGCCACGTGTCGGCATGCGGGCGCTTTGCGCACTTGCGCAAGCGCGCGCGCCACGTGTCGGCACGCGGGCGCTTTGCGCACTTGCGCAAGCGCGCAGGTGCGCAAACGCGCGCGCGCGCCACGTGTCGGCACGCGGGCGCTTTGCGCACTTGCGCTGCGCGCTGGAGAGGACAAGAGGCTTTTAGCCTGAAAAAAGATTTCTCAAAGAGAAATCAGAGAGGAGTCGGGCTCCTGAATGTGTTCTGGGTTTAATGGGAGTGGTTCTTCTTCTTCCTCCTGTTGCTTGCTGGATCTTGAAGATCAAGAGATGTGAAATCTCAAAATCTCTCCTTTTTAAGATCTGATGACAGATCCAAGTTCCCCTTTGTGGGTTTTGTGGTGGAAAACTATTTAGTTTTGAAAAAGGAAGAGTAAAACTCTTGATTTAATTCAAAAGAAAGAGGAAGGTTTTTGGAACCTTGGAGAAGGAGCAGGAGGCACAAAGAACCCTAGTTTTTGGGGGAATGAAAAGTGTTATCTTTATTCATCATCATGTTGCCTTATATAGGCTTACATATTTGCATATAGCCCCTTGGGCTTTACAAAATGGCATTTTGCCTATTCCATGGCTCATGTGCCATTACATTTTTGCACATAAGCCATGGGCTTACAAAATATTGGCTTTATGCCCATTTTACATACATTCATGTATAAAAAATTACATAATAATTATTTATTACATGATTTTGTCGTTGCCATGGGGAGGCTGTCCGTGGGCTTGACTTGGGCATGGGTCCGCTTGACCTGGGCTTGGTCCCACCTAGCTTGGGGGTTGACCTTGACTTTGACTCGGTCAACCGGGGTGTAAATTTTTACCCCAACAAATTGCCCCCCATCAATAAATGCACACCACATATGTGGGTCGTGTGCATGAAATTGATGGATCTTCTTTCACGTGGAGGCGACTTGATTTGGTTCCCACTTTTTGGGATGCACTGCCCTTTTTACGACATGGACGGTCGACGCTCTGATCCGAAGCGATTTGGTAGACGTGTCCCCGGCACGGAGTGTCGCTGGTCGACGTTTCCTCGAGGCGGAGTGTCTGTTTTCGATGTGCCCCCGGCACGGAGTGTCTGCTTGACGTTTCCCCGAGGCGGAGTATCGGCTAGTTGACGTTTCCCTGATGCGGAGTGTCTGTGTTGGACGTTTCCCCGATGCAGAGTGTCGCTGGTTGACGTGTCCCCGGCACGGAGTGTCACTGATCGACTTTTTCCCCGGCGCGGAGTGTCGGGTTAACTTTTCCCCGGCACGGAGTGTCGCTGATGGACTTTTCCCCGGCGCGGAGTGTCGGGTTGACTTTTCCCCGGCACGGAGTGTCGCTGATGGACTTTTCCCCAGCGCGGAGTGTCGGGTTGACTTTTCCTCGGCACGGAGTGTCGCTGATCGACTTTTCCCCGGCGCGAAGTGTCGTGGGTTGACTTTTCCCCGGCACGGAGTGTCGCTGATGGACTTTTCCCCGGCGCGGAGTGTCGGGTTGACTTTTCCCCGGCACGGAGTGTCGCTGATCGACTTTTCCCCGGCGCGAAGTGTCGTGGGTTGACTTTTCCCCGGCACGGAGTGTCGCTGATGGACTTTTCCCCGGCGCGGAGTGTCGGGTTGATTTGATTCCAAGGCGGAGTATAATTCCGGCAAGGAGGTCGTTATCCCGAGGCGAAGCATGATTTCGACACGGAGTAAATTCTGGGACGAAGCATGATTCCGCCGCAGAGGTTGTTGGTTTGATTTGATTGACTTGAGTCGACATCAGCATCGCTATACTGGAATATGGTACCAGGAGCGAATCATCATTCGTCATGAGAGAATTTTGGGATTGGTATTTTTGTCGGCATCTGCATTGCTGCACTGGAATAATGCCAGGAGCAACTCATCATTTGCCCCGGGAGGATTTGGATTTGGTTTTTTTTCGTTTGGCATCTGCATTGCTGCACTGGAATAATGCCAGGAGCAACTCATCATGTGCCCCGAGAGGATTTGGATTTGGTTTGTTTCGTTTGGCATCTGCATTGCTGCACTGGAATAATGCCAGGAGCAACTCATCATGTGCCCCGGGAGGATTTGAATTTGGTTTTTTTTTCGTTTGGCATCTGCATTGCTGCACTGGAATAATGCCAGGAGCAACTCATCATGTGCCCCGGGAGGATTTGAATTTGGTTTTTTTTTTCGTTTGGCATCAGTATCGCTACACTGGAATATGGTACCAGGAGCGAATCTTCATTTGCACCGAGAGGATTTAGGAATTGGTGGCTTAGGAGACAGGTTTAGATCCCTATCACCTAAGGCTTTTCAATTTTATGGGCCGTGAGGGTCCCATAAAAGCATTTTCTCCCTACGGGTCGTAAGGATCCCGCAGGTGTATTTTCTCCTTAGGAGTCGTGGGGACTCCTAAGTGTGTTGCTCCTTTGTGAGTCGTAGGGATCTCACGCGGGAATTTTCTCCTCACAAAATCGAGAGGACTTTGCGAGTGCATTTCATTTCTTTTTTTTTTACGAGTTTGCGCCCTTTCGGGTTTTCACAAACTCGCCGGCAGTCCTGCTGTTTTTACTCACGGAGCCCTTTCAGGTTTTCATCCGTGCCCGTTTTGCTTGTGGACATACCGTTCTTCTTTTTTTTCTTTTTCTTTTTTTTTTGGAGAGATCGGGATTGTTTTACGCCCGTGGATTGTATACGGTTTTGCAGGATGTATGATCCAGACCGTAGGGCCAGAAACATTTCAGGACTTTGTTGGCGTCTGCATCGCTGCACTGGAATATGGTACCAGGAGAGACTCATCATTCGCCGTTGGGGTATGGGATTTGGAATTTGGTTGGCGTCTGCATCGCTATACTGGAATATGGTACCAGGAGCGACTCATCATTCGCCGTTGGGGATTGGGATTTGGAATTTGGTTGGCGTCTGCATCGCTGCACTGGAATATGGTACCAGGAGCGACTCATCATTCGCCACTTGGGGATTGGGGAGCGATGGCTTAGGAGACAGGTTTGGATCCCTATCACCTAAGACTTTTCAATTTTATGGGCCGTGAGGGTCCCATAAAAGCATTTTCTCCCTACGAGTCGTAAGGATCCCGCAGGTGTATTTTCTCCTTAAGAGTCGTAAGGACTCCTAAGTGTGTTTTTCCTTGGTGAGTCGTAAGGATCTCACGAAGGTTTGTTCTCCTCATGCATCGTGAGGACACATGAGTGGGTCTTTCCAATGAAGCATAATTCCAAAGGCGGAGACCAGCCGCGTAACTGGTGGTTGCGGTGGGGCATGGGTATGCTGAGAATTATTTGAGCCCGTGGATTGTATACGGTAGTCAATTTGGGGACTGGCCGTAGGGCTGAAAGAATTTTGGGAAATTGGATTTTTGGTTGGCGTCTGCATCGCTACACTGGAATATGGTACCAGGAGCGACTCACCATTCGCCCTTTTGGGGTATGGGATTTGGAATTTGGTTGGCGTCTGCATCGCTGCACTGGAATATGGTACCAGGAGCGACTCATCATTCGCCTTTTGGGGTATGGGGTTTGGAATTTGGTTGGCGTCTGTATCGCTGCACTGGAATATGGTACCAGGAGCGACTCATCATTCGCCACTTGGGGATGGGGAGCGATGGCTTAGGAGACAGGTTCAGATCCCTATCGCCTAAGGCTTTTCAATTTTATGGGCCGTGAGGGTCCCATAAAGGTATTTTCTCCCTGCGAGTCGTAAGGATCCCGCAGGTGTATGTTCTCCTTAAGAGTCGTGAGGACTCCTAAGTGTGTCTTTCCTTGGTGAGTCGTAAGGATCTCACGAATGTTTGTTCTCCTCATGTATCGTGAGGACACATGAGTGGGTTTTCTCAATGAAGCAAAATTCCAAAGGCGGAGACCAGCCGCGTAACTGGTGGTTGCGGTGGGGCATGGGTATGCTGAGAATTATTTGAGCCCGTAGATTGTATACGGTAGTCAATTTGGGGACTAACCGTAGGGCTGGCGAATTTTGAAAATTTGAATTTTTGTTGGCGTCTGCATCGCTGCACTGGAATATGATACCAGGAGCGACTCATCATTCGCCGTTGTTTTTTTTTTGTTTTTTTTTTGTTTTTGTTTTTTTTTACCGCGATTGCTCTATCATTTCAGCTTTTCTTATCGCGCAGGTCGCGATTGCTCTATCATTTCGGCTATTTATTCGCGGTTGCCCCATCATTTCGGCTTTATTTTCATCTTTATTTTTCTTTTATTTACACATTTTTTTTTTTACATTTTTTTTACATTTTTTTTTTACATTCCCAGTTTAACGACTTAGAGGTTAATTGTTTCCAGTTTAATGACGTGGTGGTCGATTGTTCCCAGTTTAATGACGTGGTGGTCCTTTTTGCTTATCCCAGCTCCTTGAACTTTGATCTTGGCGGAGCTGTGTTGATGACCTAGCTCTGTGGCTTGCCGATACATCCGAGGATTGTGAGGTTTTTCCAAGCTTATATTGGTCCTCTGCCCAATCTTTGAAAATATAGCAGTCTTCGATGGTATGACCCACCACTCTATGATATGGGCAGTATATGGGATTGCCGGTCATGTTCATTTCCTGTGGCCTCTTTGGAACAGGCAGTTGCAGGCCATTGTTCAAGGCGTCCACGAATATTTTGCGGACTTCATCCCTCCTGAAGGAGTATACCTTCTTCTTTCTCTCCATTGGAGTAGGTGCCTTTGCTGATGCTGGTCCTCGAGGCACATGTCTGGGAGGATTAGGTTCCCGAAAGGCTTCGGTCTCTATTTGCATGAAATCGGCCATCGTAGCTTGACTGTTTGCTAACACGCCTTTAGACAGTTCTATCTCTCCCATCCTGTATTGCCTTTCGACCCAATCTTTGAAGACGAAGCAGTCCTCAATGGCATGACCTATCACCCTGTGATAGGGGCAATATTTTGGGTCGTCGGTCATATTCTCTTCTTGCGGTCTCTTTGATTCTGGCAGTTGTAGACCGTTTCTTAGGGCGTCCCTGAATATCTTGTGGACCTTTTCCCTCTTGAAAGAATAGACCTTCTCCAGCTTCTCTTTTAGAGGCGATTCCCCCCCGGCGTATGTATCGGAAGGACTGGAGGCTGATTGCGGCCGTTTTTCGCGAAGGCGCTCCGCTTTTAGGTTGGAAGGGATATCAGTTGGCTGCCCCCGGGTATCAATCCCTGGCTCATGAGCCAAAATTTGACTCTGTTGTAATTGCAATCGGGCGACTTGGGTTGCGAGATCTGCCACGACGTTTGCCAGCTCGTCGACTTTGGAATAGACCTCGGCCATCTTCTCATCCCTGTCCTGAAATTGCCTTTGAAGCCATTGGAATAATGCTTGCTCTGTAGTTCCGGCTATGACAACCGGGTAATCTTTATTGCCTGAGCCCCATTCCGTAGGAACCACGGGCTCCTCTGGCTTATCGGCCTGAGCGGGCTCTTCATCATTTAGATTGAGCCGATGCTGGGTAGCGTCAACCATATCATCACCATGGCTGTGAAGAAGAGGAGGGTTCGTTTCTTCATGTCCGGCCATGTAGACGGTGTGGATAACACATTCAGCCATTCTTTCATCACTGGCAGCTGGTTTCGCGGAGCGGTCCGGGCTTTGGAAATTCATAAGTTTTGACATGGCCAGAGCCCTAGCCCTTTTGTTGGCTCTATATCTGAGCCGCTTCTGCCTCAGCTTCTCGATTTTGAAGGCTTGGCGGGCATCCGCTACCCAGGAAGCCATTGTGAGTTGATCAGCGGGGAGCTTAGAGAAGACACCCGATCGAGCATTTGTCAGGGGCGCCGCTGGAGCTTGCTCGGGACGCGTTGTGGCTTTGTTGGTGTTGATGGCCTTGCCCCCAGCTGGGGCCAAGGAAAATCGTTCAGACATCGACTTGCGTTTGGGTTGGGGCGCCCTTGAGATCACCACATTTGGTCTCCTGCCTTTCGAGACCGGTTTGTCTGCCACCGGGGCTTGAGGAGCTGGGATGGCGCCAACTGGCATGAACAGAATAGAGCCGAATGGTAGCAGAGGCTCCTCCCATTGTCGCCCGAGACTGGCCGGGAGGACCGTCCTGGAGTCTATCTTCATTGTGTATGAGACGGGAGCTGAGTTCATCTTCGGAGACATTGTTGAAAGGTGATCGCTTGAAAATCCTGCATGAAAAAAAAGCATTATTTTTAGTATAAATATAGGTACGTATATTGATTGAGTTCGCATGAACGCTTAACCCGAAATATGGGAGGAGAGATTGGTCCCACCGGACGTGCCAGAATCTGTAGGGTGTTTTTCGTCACCCCAGTGAGATGGGAATACGCGCGCGCTTGTCAGGCGTATACTCCAGATTCCCCCTGCCTAGGGTAGGCGGGGGTTTAATGATTGTGGGGATCCGAATCTCCGGCAGCCGCGAACTAAGCTGCCGTTAATTACCCCTCGCCTTTAGGGCGGGGGAACCTCCGATTAACGGGTTAAACTGGTCATGCGAACTCAATGTGCAGTGTACGTGTGTTTTGTTTTGAAAGGGGGGTTTTGGATATATCGGGAGCCACGCAGAGTTTTTACGGGGGTCCCGCTACCCGGATAGCGGGCTTGGGGTCAAGGGGGCTAGCAGCCCCCTTGCGGGGTTCGGGGCAGCGCCACGGCCCGAAAATTTTTTAGAGGGGGAGAATGTTGCGGAGTATGTGTATGTGTACATTTGTATACAAATGTATATATATACATATATATAAATAAAGGGGAAAAAGCATCCAAAGGATGCGTGGGGCAGCACCTTGGGCGCTGTGCGCGTAGGTGCTGTGCGCTCAGGCGCAAGCGCGCCACGTGTCGGCACGCGGGCGCTTTGCGCATGAGCGCTGCGCGCAGGTGCGCAAGCGCGCGCGCGCCATGTGTCGGCACGCGGACGCTTTGCGCACTTGCGCAAGCGCGCAGGTGCGCAAGCGCGCGCGCCACGTGTCGGCACGCGGGCGCTTTGCGCACTTGCGCAAGCGCGCAGGTGCGCAAACAAGCGCGCGCGCCACGTGTCGGCACGCGGGCGCTTTGCGCACTTGCGCAAGCGCGCGCGCCACGTGTCGTCACGCGGGCGCTTTGCGCACTTGCGCTGCGCGCTGGAGAGGACAAGAGGCTTTTAGCCTGAAAAAAGATTTCTCAAAGAGAAATCAGAGAGGAGTCGGGCTCCTGAATGTGTTCTGGGTTTAATGGGAGTGGTTCTTCTTCTTCCTCCTGTTGCTTGCTGGATCTTGAAGATCAAGAGATGTGAAATCTCAAAATCTCTCCTTTTTAAGATCTGATGACAGATCCAAGTTTCTCTTTGTGGGTTTTGTGGTGGAAAACTATTTAGTTTTGAAAAAGGAAGAGTAAAACTCTTGATTTAATTCAAAAGAAAGAGGAAGGTTTTTGGAACCTTGGAGAAGGAGCAGGAGGCACAAAGAACCCTAGTTTTTGGGGGAATGAAAAGTGTTATCTTTATTCATCATCATGTTTCCTTATATAGGCTTACATATTTGCATATAGCCCCTTGGGCTTTACAAAATGGCATTTTGCCTATTCCATGGCTCATGTGCCATTACATTTTTGCACATAAGCCATGGGCTTACAAAATATTGGCTTTATGCCCATTTTACATACATTCATGTATAAAAAATTACATAATAATTATTTATTACATGATTTTGTCGTTGCCATGGGGAGGCTGTCCGTGGGCTTGACTTGGGCATGGGTCCGCTTGACCTGGGCTTGGGCCCACCTAGCTTGGGGGTTGACCTTGACTTTGACTCGGTCAACCGGGGTGTAAATTTTTACCCCAACAGGTAGCTAAAGGTTTTAGTCAAAAGAAAGATGTAGATTACTTTGACACCTTCTCACCTGTTACCAAACGTGTTTCCATTAGAGTGTTTGTTGCCTTAGCAGCCATTTACAATCCAGAGATACATCAAATGGATATTAAGACACCTTTCTTGAACGGTGATCTCGACGAGGAGATTTACATGGTTCAACCTGAAGGGTATGTGGTACCTGGTCAGGAAAATAAGGTTTGTAGGTTTGTGAAGTCTTTGTATGGACTTAAGCAAGCACCTAAACAGTGGAACCAGAAGTTTGATAGAGTAATTAAATCTTATGGCTTTAGTTCTAATGAATCTGATAAATGTGTGTACTCTAAAGTTGTAGGAGATGCATGCATAATCCTTGCCTCAATGTTGATGACATTCTGCTATTCGGTTCAAACCCTAATATCATATCAGACACCAAGAAGTTCTTAACTAGCCAGTTTGATATGAAAGACTTAGAAGTAGCTGATGTCATTTTAGGGTTTAAACTCATTAGAAACAATAAATGAATTACCTTTTCACAATCCCATTATGCTGAATCTATATTGAAGAAATTTGGGTATTTTGACTGTACACCAGTTTCTACTCCATATGATCCTCTGTTTCACTTGAGATCCCACTCTGTTCCACTTGTAAACCAATCTTTGTATGCTCAGATAATTGGTAGTTTATTGTATCTAGCTAATGGTTCTAGACCTGATTTATCTTATGTTGTAGGTAGATTGAGTAGATACACAAGTAACCTTAATGATGATCACTGGAAAGCTCTAGTGAGGGCATTTCGATACCTAAAGGGTACTTTGCATGTTGCACTACACTACACCTATTTTCCTTCCACCATAAAAGGTTATACTGATGCTAACTGGATCTCTGATTCAGATGAAACTAAATCAACTAGTGGTTATATGTTCTTGCTAGGAGGAAGTGTTGTTTCTTGGAAGTCCACCAAGCAAACAGTCATAGCTAGATCAACTATGAAAGAAGAGTTAATTGCTTTAGACTTAGCTAGTTTGCAAGCTGATTGGCTTAAACTGTTTTTACTTGATATTCCTTTAACTGTCAAGTCATTACCTGCTTTGTCTATACATTGTGATTGTAAAGCTGCTATTGATAAGGCCAGCCAATCTAAGAGTGATACTGGCAAAGGCACTTGAGAATCCGTTTAGAGGATATCAAGCACTGGATCACACGCGGTGTGATCTCACTTGATTTTGTGAAATCAGTGAATAACTTGGCAGATCCTCTGACCAAGGGGCTAGCAAGACAGTTAGTCCAATCCTCATCGAGGGGGATAGGTCTGTTGCCCACCACTTAGACACCGTAGTGAATACCCTACCATTCCAAGTGGAGATCCCATGAAGTTTGGTTCAAAGGGACAACGAGCTACCAGCGTGTCTACTTGGAGCACTGACTTTTTAGGAGTATATCTCCAAGACCCTCCCTATGGTGACAGTGCTCCTGACTGAAACGGTTAAGAAAGAGCTATTGCTCTGAATATGTTCAAGGCCTTTATGGCAGGGTGTAGGTCCGTTCAGTGCACCCTTGGAGATCTTTACTATGTGAGTGTGTTTCTGGGGCCGGGACTATGTGAATTGCGGGCATTCGCTAGAGCACTCATAAGACAAGATCAGCGCATGGCCGAAACGCGCTAGCCGACTTATGAACCTGGTCTCGTACCCTATATTTGGCTGTGTGGCATGTGAAAGTTCGGTTCAAAGGGTCCGGTTCAAGACCTAGTTCACCACGTCCCTTTCGAATGGAAATGTGTCATACTAGGTGAGGATCAGGGCAAAAAACCACCTCATTGATATGCTAAGTATTATGTCGCTCAATGTGTCTTTTTGTATTTCAACTACACCGAGTTTTTAAACCATGTGGGGGATGTTGGGTTTTATGCTTTATTTAATGGTTTAAAATCCATTTTTTCCTTTTTCTTTAGTCCCACATCGCCTAGGCAACAAGGTGTTGTTGTCCTTATATATGAGGATGTGTATTAGCCTTTTGAAGTAGTTCAAGGGCTAGTGGGCTTGGGTTTTTCCCCACACGCGCGCGTGCCGTTCGTCCGTCCGATCCCGACCCGGTTCGTTTCGTACGTGAGCTTATCTTTTTGCACAAAATGCTTTTGTTTGAACCGGTTCCTGGACCGTTGCAGCAGCCATTGGCTCGTAATGAGTGAACCGTTGGATGAAACTTTAATGCAGGCGTTTCTGCCCGTTGGAGGACAGAGACGTTGGGCCTGCATTAATCTGTGTATTGATGGACAGTAATGGTGATGGGCAGTAATGGGCTTAATGGCTGACAGTAATGGGGACACCTATATAAGAAGCACCCCTTCTCTTTGTTTCTCTTGGTTCACTCGGCAGAGCTCTCCTCTCCACTGCTCTGCTCGCCGAGCTCTCCTCTGCTGTGCTCTCCACTGCTCGGTGAGCATCTTCTCCTCTCCCTTTCCCTTTCAATATTTTCCAAAGCCCACTGCGGCTGTATCTGTCCAGTTCGGGTTCAGGCCATCTTTTTGGTTTTGTTGAGCGACGAGAGTCAGCGGCCGGTTCGACACTTCATCCTACTGCACTTCGGGTGGAGCTCCTGTTGGTGGGGCGGTCGTACCTTGAAAACATATTGTTGGTGAGTCATGTGCTAGAGGCGGCGAATTCTGTTCTTAGGACAGCGATCGTTTGGCGTGCTTCCGTCCCAGACAACTCGGAATCTTGTTCTTTTTATTTTTGCTTATTTGTTTAATATGGTGCATGTTTAGCAAACATAGTTAAATACGATTCCTTGAAAAATATTAATTTAATTTGTTTTTTTGGTCTTACTAGCAACCTGGCCCAACATCATGGACCTAAATCTGTGGATTCTTGTGGACTAGGAGCATCTTGAGACTACATAAAAACTTAAATTTTCATTCCATTAACTTCTCTCTTATATCTTCTCTCATAAATCCAGCATATGGCCGTTATATGATCCTCTTGCTTTTTTATATGGGAAATAGTCAAGATTCAGGCCTTTGTTGCGTAAATTTTAGTGAACTAATGCAGTTCAAGACAAAATCCCAACGTCCGTCCAATATAAAGTTTATAAACTTTGAGCTGTTTTCTTCAAATGTAATTATAAAACAATCTAGATGTCAACTTGATTTCATTTGTCTAGTAGAATTGGTCAAATCTTTCCACTGATATTAATTAGCAAGCTTGAGAGAGAGAGATTGGAAATATATCGAGGAATGTAATGGTGATGTTACGCTTGTTGCTTGCGGCGACGCCATCGAATCCATTCCTCATGGTGATTGCATGCTCAGATGTTTGATCGTATGCTTATTTCAATGCGAAGGATTTTGCACAAAAGTATGTGATGTATACACCGAAGGCAACAGGTAACTTAATATAACTAGCTGGGTTGTCTGTTTCTAAATTCGCACAATGATCTGCCTTACAGACGCAATGAATTTGAAAGTCCGGTCATTTAAGCATGACATTCCGTTACACTATAAACTTCCGTAAGTCATTTTGAATAGAAAGTCGTACCTGATGCAATACATGCATGAATTTACCGATTCATTTGGATAGTTGAGTATTTTAGGGGTTTCATAAGCAATACTAGATTTTATCAAATTATCCTTTATTTGTGTTGTAATTCATCTTCTCTAATCAATGCTTGACGGGGATATAACAATATCCAAATTTAGATACTAATCAGGTAGTAATTATAATTAATTTTATCATATGAAAACTATCACTGTTTCCACTTTCATGTTATACCGATTTCGTCTTTTTTTCCTTTCTTATTGTGATTCGAATCATCAAGTTACTGCAATCAAATTTACACTGTATTTTAGCTTGCCAAGTTTTTTCGGCTTTTGTTGGTTGTAATATTAGTGTAGCAGCACGGAACACACACACACACGCACACACAGAGAGGCCATAGGAGGGAATTTCCTCATATGGCGTCGAAAAAATACATATTCCCTCATTTTTTCCGACGATCGGCATCCATCATCTTCATCGTTATCATAAAAAATATGGGTACACCAAATTTCATATGATTCTACAACCTTTTCACCGTTGATTTAGTGGGTTCAAAATTAACGGCTTTACCGATAACAGAACTTTTTACATTACTAAATCAACGGTGAAAAGTTGTAGAATCGCATGAAATTTGGTGTACGCACATCTTAGATGATAACGATAAAGATGATGGGTGCTGATGGAGGTCAACTAATTCCTTCAGATGTTGTCTTCCGTTGATCTGCTGCGAGCGTTGACGAATGGCTGAGATTGGATTTGAAGGTTGTCTCTTGACGCGTGTGGATCTCAGTGAGCTTGATTTGGAATGAAGCCGAGCTACCTGCAAGGAGGTCCCGGGGTGGTTGTACCACCGTGGACCCTCCGACGATCAAGTTAGTCGTGGTATTTGGGCAGAGTAGCGGCCTCGTAAGTGAGTCGGCGGCATATCTAGCCCCGTCGCTTGAAGGATGACTCTCCCGATTTATACACTCGATCTTCTTTTCGAGAGCATCGAGTCGGTTGTGGTATCCCGAGGATTCGGAATACTCGGATTTATGGCCCCTGCTGCTAGCGACCTGCGCCTGGCCGCGGTTCCGATTCCGTTCGATGAGGTTCCTCAGGTCCCCTGGCGAGTTCGTCCTCGAGCCACCATGGCGTTGTCTTCTGTTGATTTGCTGCGAGCGTTGACGAATGGCTGAGATTGGATTTGAGGGTTGCCTATTGATGTGTGTGGATCTCAGTGAGCTTGATTTGGAATGAAGCCGAACTACCTGCAAGGAAGTCCCAGGGTGGTTGTACCACCATGGACCCTCCGACGATCAAGTTAGTTGAGATATTTGGGCAGAGTTGCGGCCTATTGGATAATAATAACCTTACCCGAGTCGTCTGAGAGGGGGTTTATATAGTGGCAGCCATGAGCTGGCGGACGCGAGATTTACGCCGGCCGTTACGCCCTTGGAGCCGTGCCTGCGCGAATGGCGGGATCCTCCATTAATGGTGAGATACGCCCCTTAACGGGGGAACGTGATGGCGTGGGACACGGGATCGTGGGGTGGCGGATATCTCGCGTATGGCGAGATTCGCGGAGCCATGTCCGGAACGCTTACGATCTGCGCTCTGGGTCGATCGATGAGACCGAGAAAGCTGAGCTCGGCGGGAGGCTCGGAGGCGAGCGGGAGGCCGAGCAAGCTTGGTTCTGTGATAGCTTGGAGGCGAGCTGAGAGGGCTGAGGAGGCCCAGCGTGCAGGAGGGCTCGAAGGTGAGCCAATGGTTGTTTGTAGGACGAGCACATGAGTGCTCTGGGAGGTCATCGAAGGTCGAGAACATGCTCAGGTCGAAGGCCCGGGGTATGCCTCCAATGTACCGTTCTTGCTCCTTTCTCGTACGTCTTGGGACACGTCATCTGCCACGTGTCATGATCTGGGGAGTTTTCAGTACAGAGCATCATCAGTTGCCGATCGTCGGAAAAAATGAAGGAAGGTATAATTTTTTGACGCCATGGGAGAAAATTCCCACCTATGGCATCTTTCCTCCATTATTCTCTCTGTCTCTCTCTCTCTCTCTCTCTCTCTCTCTATATATATATATATATATATATATATATATATATTGGCGGTGTTTGCCTTCTATTGTACTCCTAGTGGGGCAATATCATCTTTCGAAAAGTGTATCATACACGCCTCAAAGGTTTTAGTTCTGTCTTAACCAAACTAAAATGCAACACAAAATATTGCATTTACCTCATATATCAAGTTTTAATAATAATGATAATAATAAATAAATAAATAAAAACTACTACCAGTGGAACCAACGGATACCAGTGGAACCAACGGAATGGAATGGTATTAAGTTGCATGTATATAATAACAACCTATGATGCCAAAAGTTTAAACTTCGTCTTCTTTATCCATATTAACCTTTTATTATCCACAAGACAATATCCGAATTATGACATAAGACCTTATCGATTTTGATCATCCACATAAACTGCTTTCAGTATTCAGTTTCTCAGTAGACGAAAGGCTTACTATGCTATAACCGTGCATCTGGTCTATACAGAAGGAAAAAAAGACAATCAGTTTTCCTTTGCGGGCATATTGATGTTTATGCCATACAAAATATTTGATTGAGCGTCGAAACCCACAACTTAGGAAGGCCCGGTCCAACAACAGAACAGTGGCGTTGACGTAATTATAGGATACATCCAGGATTACTGCACAACTAAGGCAACTATAAATTCACCACCCCGAGTGCAGAGTTAGGGTTTTGCTGTGCCTTCTCTCTGTCCTCTGCCGCCATCAGCCGAAGAAGAACAGCGGTCCCAAACCGGTAAGCCATGTTATTTTCGAATAAACCCTAACCCTGAATCGTGATCTATCTCTAGCTCTAAATAACAATGAAATCTCTCTTGGATTGGAATTAGGGGAAAGGAACGGGGAGCTTTGGGAAAAGGAGGAACAAGACCCACACCCTCTGCGACCGCTGCGTCCGCTGCAGCTTCCACCTCCAGAAGAGCCGCTGCGGTTCCTGCGTCTTCCCTGCCGCCTGAATCCGCAATTGTGAGTTTCCCCCCATCCCCAATCCGATAGATCTTCAAGTAACACCTTCAAATTTTGATCATATTATTGAAATCTCGCCGTTATATATATCTATGTATATATATGTATGTATATGTATATATATGTATGTATATGTATATATATCTCAAAGTTACTTCAGGAAGCACAAATTTAGGATTTTGCTTGGTGATGAATATTTCCTTCGATGATCATGGGGATTTTGCTTGGCGATGAAATTTTGGATCACATTATATGCATTTGCTTCAATATAATATGAAATCTTTGATCACATTATCATTCATGCAGCATTCGAATAAGTTCTTATTTAATAAACGCGTTATGCTGGTGAATCCAGTGTTGTATTACGTTCAAATGGGGAATATTCTATGTTATGTTTTTTGTGGTTTTGAAATCAACCCCCTTCGGGCATCGAACTTGCAGGCTCTCACATAAGAGAGGAAATCGGTACCAACTGAGCTAAACTCAGCTGGTATATTCTATTTCTATATCATCTAATTAATAAATTTGAGTATGAAAATATGCAAGTGTGGTAGGGCATGCTATTATTTAGTTAACTGCGAATGCATGCGGCATTGTGCAAGTGACCCATGATTATATAAAGACCATTCTCTTCAAAGGTTTGTTTGTTTAATAGAGTATGTGTCTCTTCCTTCCAACTCCTGCATTTATATATAAATTCTTGCGGCTGCTATTAAAACAATTGTTCTTATTGTGGTACCCCATTTTCTGAATGCCCTTGACATGCCAGACTTTGTGTTTATGATCTGGAAGCTTAGATGCTGCTCATCACTTAGTTTATACTGATCTTGATGTTACAAGAGTAAGAATCTGGCTGATGTTCCATGAGTTTGTTGGTCGCTTTACCGCTGTGCTCAATTAATTTATTAATTTTATTGAATTAGCCCATTTTTATGCTTTCCTGCCATTTAATACATGCTTTTGTAAATTATTATAGACGTAGCCTGCTTTCTCATCTCTCTATCCATGTTGTGGAATAGATAATTGGAGTGTGAAAGCAATAAGGAGGAAGACAACAGGAACCGGGAGGGTCTGTTTTGTCGAACGCGAAGGGTCTGTTTTGGCGGGAATCGATCGGCGCCGTTGGATGCGCTTGCCGAAGTCGAGGTGGCGATCGCACGTTGAAGGTATGTCGATTGGTACCTTCGAGTAGAAAGGCGTAGACTCGCCCATTTCCTCGAGTTGGACTGGCGACCATCCCTCTGAAGATAGGTCGGCGTAGACGAGGTTGAGGGCTTCCGACCCTCAGTATAGATGGGTAGGGAGTTACCCACTAAGGATAGACCGAGCAGGGAAGCTGCTCGGTTACCTCTTGGGAGGGTTTAGATCCTTAGCACAAATAGGTAAAAAGTTACCCACTAAGGATGGACCGAGCAGGGAAGCTCCTTAGCGTAGATGGGTAAGAAGTTACCCACTAAGGATGGACCTAGCAGGGAAGCTGCTCGGTGGCCTCTTGATGAGAGATTTGATCTTTGGCGTCAGTGGGTAGTAAACTACCAGCCAAGGATGGACCGAGCAGGGAAGCTGCTCGGTGGCCTTTTGACGAGGGCTTCGATCCTTAGCGTAGATGGGTAAGAAGTTACCCACTAAGGATGGACCGAGCAGGGAAGCTGCTCGGTGGCCTCTTGGCGAGGGCTTCAATCCTTGACGTTGGTGGGTAGTAAAATACCGGCCAAGGATGGACCGAGCAGGGAAGCTGCTCGGTGGCCTCATGACGAGGGCTTCGATCCTTGGCGTCGGTGGGTAGTAAACTACCGGCCAAGGATGGACCGAGCAGGGAAGCTGCTCGGTGGCCTATTGACGAGGGCTTCGATTCTTAGCGTAGATGGGTAAGAAGTTACCCACTGAGGATGGACCGAGCAGGGAAGCTGCTCGGTGGCCTCTTGGCGAGGGCTTCGATCCTTAGCGTCGGTGGGTAGTAAACTACCAGCCAAGGATGGACCGAACAGGAAAGCTGCTCGGTGGTCTCTTGACGAGGGCTTCGATCCTTAGCGTAGATGGGTAAGAAATTACCCACTAAAGATGGATCGAGCAGGGAAGCTGCTCGGTGGTCTCTTGGCGAGGGCTTCGATCCTTGGCGTCGGTGGGTAGTAAACTACTAGCCAAGGATGGACCGAGCAGGAAAGTTACTCGGTGGCCTCTTGACGAGGGCTTCGATCTTTGACGTCGGTGGGTAGTAAAATACCAGCCAAGGATGGACCGAGCAGGGAAGTTGCTCAGTGGTCTCTTGACGAGGGCTTCGATCCTTAGCGTAGATGGGTAAGAAGTTACCCATTAAGGATGGACCGAGCAGGGAAGCTGCTCGGTATCCTCTTGGCAAGGGTTTCGATCCTTGGCGTCGGTGGGTAGTAAAATACCAGCCAAGGATGGACCGAGCAGGGAAGTTGCTTGGTGGCCTTTTGACGAGGGCTTCGATCCTTGGCGTCGGTGGGTAGTAAATTACCAGCCAAGGATGGACTGAGCAGGGAAGCTGCTCGGTGGCCGTGGCCTCTTGACGAGGGCTTCGATCCTTAGCGTAGATGGGTAAGAAGTTACCCACTAAGGATGGACCGTGCAGGGAAGCTGCTCGATGGCCTCTTGGCGAGGGCTTCGATCCTTGGCGTCGGTGGGTAGTAAACTACCAGCCAATGATGAACCGAGCAGGGAAGCTGCTCGGTGGCCTCTTGATGAGAGATTTGATCCTTGGCGTCGGTGGGTAGTAAACTACCGGCCAAGGATGGACCGAGCAGGGAAGCTGCTCGGTGGCCTTTTGACGAGGGCTTCGATCCTTAGCGTAGATGGGTAAGAAGTTACCCACTAAGGATGGATCGAGCGGGGAAGCTGCTTGGTGACCTCTTGGCGAGGGCTTCGATCCTCGGCGTCGGTGGGTAGTAAACTACCGGCCAAGGATGGACCGAGCAGGGAAGTTGCTCGGTGGCCACTTGACGAGGGCTTCGATCCTTAATGTCGGTGGGTAGTAAACTACCAGCCTAGGATGGACCGAGCAGGGAAGCTACTCGGTGGCCTCTTGACGATGGCTTCGATTCTTAGTGTAGATGGGTAAGAAGTTACCCACTAAGGATGGACCGAGCGGGGAAGCTGCTCGGTGGCCTCTTGGCAAGGACTTCGATCCTTGGCGTCGGTGGGTAGTAAAATACCAGCCAATGATGGACCGAGCAGAAAGTTGCTCGGTGGCCTCTTGACGAGGGGTTCGATCCTTAGCGTAGATGGGTAAGAAGTTATCCACTAAGGATGGACCGAGCAGGGAAGATGCTCGGTGGCCTCTTGACAAGGGCTTCGATCCTTGGCGTCAGTTGGTAGTAAACTACCAGCCAAGGACGGTTCGTGCAGTGAAGTTGCTCAGTTTTGCCCGGCCTTCCTAGATGTGTGAATAGCTGGAAAAGTGACCGTCGCGGGTGGCACTCGGTAGAAACGTATAGGTGAGGCGACGCGTTCCAAGATCCGCGTCGTTCCGACTTCGATTCGCCGAGAAATACGGGATACCCGCCACGTGGCAGTACAGTATTGGAAGAATTGAGCGAATCCTAGGATTCGCGCACATGCGCGCGCAAATTTGGGCTCTTGGGGATTCTCTGGAGGCTTGTTCCTTAAAGAAACGTGGACAACGAGTAGCTCTTCAGTGAAGGGCCTCATTAGCGAGTCGGCGACATATCTAGCCCCGTCTCTTGAAGGACGACTCTCCCAATTTATACCCTCGATCTTCTTTTCGAGGGTATCAAGTCAGTCGTAGCATCCCGAGGATTCGGTATAGTCGGATTTATGGCCCCTGCTGCTGGGGACTTGCGCTTGGCCGTGGTTACGGTTCCGTTCGATGAGGTTCCTCAGGGTCCCCTGGCAAGGCCGTCCTCGAGCTACCGTGGTGAGTCCTGTCCGCGCGAACCTGTCGAGGGAGAGAGCGTCAGCCATGCTTGGGAGCAGGCGAGCTGACCGACACCTCCTCGGGAGGGACAGAAGCGCGATGGGCCTTACGGCGGGGCGCTCTTTCATAAGCCCTCGGCGTCGAGCTGTGAGGTGACCACCGGGTCATCGAATTGGTCGCCACGGGAGATCTGTGGCCGCCAGAGATAGCGAGGCGGTGCTCGGATGTGCCGGCGCGGGCAGCGTCTTCTCTTCCTATATGTCGCTCCTGAGGTGGGGGAGCGGCGACTTGGGGAACTTGTCCCACCGTTTAGACACGGACAAGCGCATCCACAACGGATGCGGGCCGATCTATTCGCGCAGACAGTGCGTGAATGGCGTTCGGGGGAGGAGAGGATCCATTCGCGCTCCGTTGTGGGGAGGACGGCGGCTAGTGCTTGGATCGTCGCGGTGATCGCTCGCCATGAACTCGAGATCGGAAGACCAATTTTCGTTGAGTGGAATTGTCGAGTTCCTACAGACGGCACCAACTGATGGAGGTCTTGATCTCCTTTATATGTTGTCTTCAGTTGATCTGCTGCGAGCATTGATGAATGACTGAGATTGGATTTGAGGGTTGCCTCTTGATGCGTGTGGATCTCAGTGAGCTTGATTTGGAATGAAGCCGAGCTATCCGCAAGGACGTCCCGGGGTGGTTAGCACCGTGGACCCTCTGACGATCAAGTTAGTCGAGATATTTGGGCAGAGTAGCGGCCTATTGGATAATAATTCTCTTACCTGAGTCGTCTGAGAGGGGGTTTATATAGTTGCAGCCATGGGCTAGCGGACGTGAGATTTACGCCGGCCGTTACGCCCTTGGAGCCGCGCCTGTGCAAATGGCGGGATCCTCCATTAATGGCGAGATATGCCCATTAACGGGGGAACGTGATGGTGTGGGACGTGGGATCGTGGGTGCGGCGGATATCTCACGTGTGGCGAGATTCGCGGAGCGATGTCCGAGACGTTTACGATCTGCGCTCTGGGTCGGTCGATGAGACCGAGAAAGCTGAGCTCGGCAGGAGGCTTGGAGGCGAGCGGAAGGCCGAGCAAGCTTGGTTCTGTGATAGCTCGGAGGCGAGCTGGGAGGGCTGAGGAGGCCCAGCGTGCATGAGGGCTCGGAAGTGAGCCAATGGTTGTTTGTAGGACGAGCACATGAGTGCTCTAGGAGGTCATCGAAGGTCGAGAACATGCTCGGGTCGAAGGCCGGGGGTATGCCTCCAATGTACCGTTCTTTCTCCTTCTCTTAAGCTTTGGGACACGTCATCTGCCACGTGTCATGATCTGAGGAGTTTTCAGTACAGAGCATCATTAGGTGCCGATCGTCGGAAAAAATGAAGGAGGGTATAATTTTTCGACTCCATGGGAGAAAATTCCCTCCTATGGCATCTTTCCTCCATTATTCTCTCTCTCTATATATATAGAGAGAGAATAATGGAGGAAAGATGCCATAGGAGGGAATTTCCTCCCATGGTGTCGAAAAAACACGCCCACCATCGTGTTTTCCGACGATCTGAATCTATCATCTTCCTCGTTATCATCTAAGATGTGGGTACGCTGAATTTCATGTGATTCTACAACTTTTTCACCGTTGATTTAGCAATGTAAAAAGTTTTATTGTCGGTAAACCGTTAATTTTGAACCCACTAATTCAACGGTGAAAAGGTTGTAGAATCACATGAAATTTGGCGTACTCACATCGTGGAGATAACAATGAAGATGATGGATTCCGATCGTCGGAAAACACGATGGAAAGCGTGTTTTTTCGACGCCATAGGAGGAAATTCCCTTCTATGGCATCTTTCCTCCATTATTCTCATATATATATATATATATATATATATATATATTTGCTTCTTTTTTCACTTTTATTTTTTCCTCCATAATTAGGGAGGATAATGGCCATCCATTGTGAGTTAGAGGGGGCAAAAATAAAATTGTGAAATATGTTAATTGCAATTGTAATTTCTGATTTGTCACTGAAAGATCTTATTGTAAATGTTCCAATCTTTTTATGTTGGTTTTATAAATTGTTACAAGGGCAATATTTTTGCGCTTTAATCTTGAGATTATTTTGCCCATATTACCATTCTTTCAATTGAAAAACTTTGGCTTCTGATTTAGACTTTCCGTAGAAAATTTATGACGATAGGTTTGTAATGTGATAAGTGTTTTTCGTCCTCTACCTTACTATCCAAAATGAGAGATCACGTTAAAGCGTTGCATCTGGAAATGATTTTTTTTTTAATCTTAAAATGAACTTAGATACAGAAAAGGAATAAAAAGAATTTATTTTTGAAATGTCACTTAATATTTTTGCTTCTAAAAAGACAAAATATATGTATAAGTTTGTAAAGCTCCGATTAGAGAAAACATTTGAGAGGATGATTTATATGTAAGGAAGGACATACCACCTTTTACATTCTTGGATGACAATGCCGCAAAGTCCAGAGAAACCAAATTGATTGAAAATTGTTATGTGATAATAAAGCAAGACACGAATAGTTTAGCATAATCAATCTTCGTATAAATAAATGGCCAAATGATGGAACGCCTCCTCCTTTTTAAGCTGATCTGCTAGAAAGCAATTTAGTTTATAAAAATCCTGCACAATACCCTTTGACGCTAATGGCTTTATTTTTTCCGGTTGGTTATTTCAAAAGAACTTCAAACTTCTATCATATTTCCGGCATTGTTTCATTATCGGTCCATGATTGTTATATTTTTGCAGAGTACTTTTTTGGAATTCAAAAAAAAAAAGAAAAAAAGAAAAAGTAGCAAGCCTTGTTACTAGCCAGGGCCAAACGAATAAAGCGGGCCGGGTTCGGGTGCTAGATTGGATCGGTCAGGTTAGGGATATATATGTAATTTCGCCTCCTCCTATAAAAAAGGAGACCCTAAAACCCTAATCACGCCTCTTTTCACCGCTCAGGGCTCTCGTTTCCTGTAGCCCATCCCCATTCGCAGCAGCCTATCTTTGATCTGTAAGCTATCAATTTTTGCTCGTTCATCAATCGATCTTTGCATTCTTCGTTATTTTCATTGAAAAGTCAGACTCTTGTACCGAACTGATCGAGTAACTCGTTAGAATTTACCTAAAATTCGATCTTTGATAGGTTTCGATTTGTCAAATGGATGTTATGCGACGGAATAACTTGTTTTATTGCCATTATACTTGATGGGTTTATAGGGGTCAGCTCAAAAATTGAATTCTTTTCTTTATTATTGATTCGAAGTTGATTCACATGCACTTCCTTTAAATAAATTTAATACAAAAATTGTTATAATAGCCATTTGTTTTAGAGGTTTAGTTTGTAAATGCTTGGTTTGGTTCTACCTCCAAAAAATCGGATTTTGATGTAGAATCTATTGGTTTTGTACCATAAAATCATTTGGAGGGTGTTTGAACATGAAACATGTGCTTGGTTTGTTTTAATTTACCGTTTGTAATTTTTTTTTGGTTTTTTGGAAGAAAGTTCTAAGCTTTGGGCGCATCTTAATTTTAATGGTTTGCTTGCTTAACTAGTGGAATGATTATAAATTTGTGAACTTGTGAGCATAAATGTGCTATTGCCAATTTAGCAAGTTCTATTGATTTTTTGTAATGTAAATGGTTGTGCTAGGTATTTAGAAATCAGAGCATAGAATTCAAAACGAAAATTCTGTATGGAGTTTGAAGACACAACAGTACTATAAAATCTTGATTTAAATAAATAAATATACAAGCCTATTTAAAATTGGTAGGTTTGGTTGAAATGTCTCATTTTTCCCCGTCTCCAAATATTAAAATTTCTGGGAAGCCAATATTCTCTCCACCAGTTATGGGTAGATTTAAGTTCACTGATTAGCATGTGAAGAATACGTATCGGAGTTTAACGATTTTCAATTGTTCTAAAAAATTAGAAGTTGATATATATTGTTGAAGTCATGTAGCTTACAATTGGCTCACAGCTTCTATGATCCTATCTTTAACATATATTCTTCTGCTTCGTTTGCGATGAGTAATTAAAAATTTGTGGCTTACTTTTAGATGTCTACATTTACAAACTTCATCCCATATTCATTTCAGACCAAAAGTTGCACAATCTTCTTACATCTAATATCAGCACTCATTTATGTACATTGTAAACACTTCTAGTTTAATATCACTCTGTGTCCTTAAGATAAAACCAAGGACATCTTTAGACGTGGGTAGCACTGATGTCGATTTTATGCCACAGTTGATTATTTATTTCCTGCAATTCGTGAAAACCTAGAACCTTTTAGCACCATAGATGAAATTTTTGTATGGGTTATATTTCCCCATCAGCGGGGTTTCATGTTTCTGCACTCATTATTAATATTAGCGCCATCACATGAAATATGATATTATCTAATGTCAATTATCCCTAATCTCCCCACAGCTGAAACCTTTATCTTGTTCTTTTATCAGTACAGATTTGAACGATGGTGCAATACAACTTTAAGAAGATCACCGTTGTCCCATCATGCAAGGACTTCATCGACATCGTTCTCTCTCGTACCCAAAGGCAAACTCCCACTGTTGTCCACAAAGGATATGCCATATCTCGGATCCGTCAGTTTTACATGCGAAAAGTTCGATTCACACATGAAAACTTTCATGAGAAGCTCTCCGCCATCATCGACGAGTTTCCTCGCTTGGATGACATCCATCCATTTTACGGTGATCTCCTCCATGTTTTGTACAACAAGGACCACTACAAGCTTGCCCTAGGCCAAATCAACACTGCTAGAAATATCATCAGCAAAATCTCAAAAGACTATGTCAAGCTTCTTAAATATGGCGACTCTCTCTATCGTTGCAAATGCTTGAAAATTGCTGCCCTAGGTCGAATGTCAACTGTAGTAAAGCGAATCGGCCCCAGCTTGGCTTATTTAGAGCAGATCCGGCAGCATATGGCAAGGCTTCCTTCTATCGACCCCAATGAGCGAACGATTTTGATTTGTGGGTATCCGAATGTGGGTAAGAGCTCATTCATTAATAAAATCACCAGGGCTGATGTTGATGTGCAACCCTATGCTTTCACCACAAAGTCTCTCTTTGTTGGCCACACTGATTACAAGTACCTCCGTTATCAAGTGATCGATACTCCTGGGATTCTAGATCGCCCCTTTGAGGACCGGAACATCATCGAAATGTGCAGCATCACGGCCCTTGCACATTTAAGGGCTGCGGTGCTTTTCTTCTTGGATATCTCTGGGTCTTGTGGGTACACCATTGCACAACAAGCGGCCCTCTTTCACAGCATAAAATCCCTTTTTATGAACAAGCCGCTGATTATTGTGTGTAACAAGATTGATCTACAGCAACTTGAAGCTCTCCCAGAAGAGGATATTAAGCTTGTCACGGATATGAAGGCCGAAGCGGCAAAGACTATAGTAGCTCAAGGCGGCGAGGCAAACCAAGATGAGGTCCTTCTAACTATGAGCACGTTGACTGATGATGGAGTGATTGCCGTGAAAAATGCTGCTTGTGAGCGCCTCTTGGATCAAAGGGTGCAGATAAAGATGAATTCGAAAAGGATGAGCAGCTGCTTGAATCGGTTTCATGTTGCACAACCAAAACCTCGAGATAACAAGGAGCGTCCAGCTTGCATCCCTCAAGCGATTCTTGAAGCGCGTGCAGAGAAAAATGCCGAGAAAGAGAAGAGAAAGCTCGAAAAGGATTTCGAGGAAGAAAATGGTGGGGCCGGTGTTTACTCTGCCAGTCTCAAGAAGCATTACATATTAGCTAGCGATGAGTGGAAGGAGGATATAATGCCAGAGATTCTAGATGGACACAATGTGTTTGATTTCGTGGATGCCGATATTTTACAGAGATTGGAAGAGTTGGAACGAGAAGAGGGGCTTCGGGTCGATGCAGAAGGAGGGGAACAAGACATTGAAATGGATTTGGAATTGACCGCGGAAGAAAAAGAAGCTTTGGCGAAAATCCGAAAAAAGAAGAGCTTGTTAATCCAAGAGCATAGAATCAGGAAGAGCACAGCTGAGAGCAGGCCCATTGTTCCGAGGAAATTCGATAAGGACCGAAAATTCACATCAGAAAGAATGGGAAGACAACTTTCTTCTTTAGGTTTGGATCCATCTTCTGCCATTGATCGAGCTCGAGGTAGGTCTCTCTCAAGGAAAGGTCAGAAAAGAGAGAGGTCGACAGTTAGAGGCGGTGATGGTGAAAACATGGACGTTGATGGTGGTGATGGGTCTAATAAGAAGATGAGAGTTAGGTCGAGATCGAGGTCAATGTCGATGGCTAGGTCAAGATCGGGCTCAAGGCCACCAGGTGAAGTTGTGCCTGGAGAAGGGTTCAAGGACTCAGCTCAGAAGCTTAAAGCGATTCAGATTGCGAGGAAGTCGGTGAAGTTTAGGAACAGAGATGCAAAGAAAGGAGAGGCGGATAGAGTCATTCCTAACTTGAAGCCGAAGCATCTGTATTCTGGGAAACGGTCCAATGGGAAGACCGACAGGCGTTAAGGTATGCAGTTAATAGCTGGTACATTACACTAAACTGTCCTTAACTATCATTGTTCTTACTAAACTATTTTTGTTTAATGACGGTAAGATCCCTTGAAGTGCTTGCATGTTAGTGTAATTTTTTTTCCGTTTAAGCGGGAATTTATCTTGGACCCCAGGCAGCCCATAACCTTTATTGATCAAAAGAGAATGTCAAAATTTGGAGACGGAGTACTACTCCTTTCTCTACAGTCATGGAAAATAACAAAGAGACAACACAGTAACTTTGGCCATATAGGCTACAAGGACTCAGGAACTTCAACAAGCAAAAACAAGGAAAAATCAACAATGTACAGATCATCCTTTTATTACAATTCTGAAATTTGGCAAGACAGACGAATCTAATTTCCTCAGCTTCTGCATGCACATAGGAAGTTGATTAGGGATGTAGGATCTTGAGCAATGTGCAGTAGCCCTTCTTTTGCTATGTTAATATGCTAATTTATTATTCTCCCTGTAAATATGGTTTACCTCTCCAAGTCGTACTACGAGTCCCACGTATGAAATCTACAATGAGTTTAGAGTAGGTTTCAATTTCAATTTCATGAATTTTCATAGAATGGCATTGTAAAAGACCATCCGGAATTGCTTTGGCTTCAGCTTCTACAACAACAACAACCGAGCCTTTTATCCCAAGCATATGGGGTTGGCTGCATGAACCAACATGAGAATCACGCCGGGTCCAGCACATGAATCCTCCGTCTCCACTCACTTCTATAACAATATACTTTCATTGAGTCCTGAGAAGAATTGCCATAGGTAAATTTAGTTGCAAAGATTCTCTCTATTTTATAGTCCCTGAGAACAGCTCCTCCTGCTGCGTTCTCTGATTGGTTCAGATGAGCACCATCAGTGTTCATTTTATGCTCGCCTTTGGGTGGTAGCAGCCACTTCGATACAATGATTCTTTTTATAGTATTGACAGGGGTTACAATATCATGAATGTTTAACATTGCAAGAATGGCCTTGGAGTTATCAGTAATAGGCCGCATTTTCTTAAAATAATGCCCGTAAAACCAAAGTTTAGGCTGCATTTTCTTAAAATAATGCCCGTAGAACCAAAGTATATCTTTAAGCTGGTTTTCTCAAACATGGTTGTCGCGTGGTGGTAATTTTTTCTGGTTTTGTATTTGCAGTTTTTTCCTCCTACGGCGGGCAACAGATGCATTATTGTCTACTTTGGAGCTTGAGCAATTTCTTTGAGAACAGTTTTACTCTGGAGCCTTAATTAAGTCGATCATTATGTTCTAGACCAGTTTTGTGTTGATTTTGTTTGAGATGTTTGTATGCGATGTATTCTTTTTATGATAAAACTTGTGTGAATTCTTATAATGGATTGTTCGCCTTGAGAATATTATGGTGCTCAATAGTCAATACAATCTGGTGGTTGTTGAATTTGGTTATTACAGTAAAACCTCCGTATAGGAATACTCTATATAGGAATAACCTCCCTATAGTGATAAAAAGTCCCGGTCCCGACTCGGGACCAGTTATAAATAAGAATAACCTCCACAGTGTGATATTCCATACTTTTTCCAAGTCCCGCCTGTACTAATTTACCTCTATATAGTAATAAATTGGCATTAAATTTTAAATAATTTTTTATATATATAAAAAATACATAAAATTACTTGGCTATTACAATTGAACTTAAGATGACATAAATTACTTAACTACACAATTGAACTTAAGATGACATAAAGTACTTTGACTTGTTAATAAGTTTGAAGGTCTATATGAATTTTGAAGGTCTAAGAATTTTGACTTGTTAATAAGTTTGAAGGTCTATATGAATTTTGAAGGTCTAAGAATTTTGACTACTATTTTTTCAAAAAAAAATCTAATTTTTATATATAAAACTCTACTTAAGAATAACCCCCCTATAGTAATATTTTTCCCCGGTCCCAAGGATATTACTGTATAGAGGTTTTACTGTATTTAGATTTTATTGGTGATACATATGGGGTTGTTCTTTAGGTGCTTCCTATCTCTTAAAAAGATGGGTTGGATGTACAGAAACTGGATTAGATCTCAACCGGTTGAATTTATACAACCTTAGGGCTTGTTCGATAGCAAGGAAGTAAAATAGAAAGTTGGAAAGCAAATGTACTTTCCAACTTTTGTTGTTTGGGTGAGTAAAAAATAGTAATGAAAGCCGTCTCCATTTTCTTGCCATCTCATATTTTTTACCCATTTCACTTTCCTTCTAAAACCATGGAAAATAATTGGAAAATAATTGGAGAAAGTGAGAATGTGTATGAATAAAGCAATATTTTATTATATTCATACCATTTCATGTATTTTTTGAACAACTTTCTTATTTTCTACAATTTAACCAAACAGCTCAAGTTTACTTTCTGTTGCCATATAAGCATCAACTCAGCTTCTTTCATACTTTCTTTTTAACAAAACAAATAAGAATTATTACTTTCTTATCATTTCACTTTCCTATCACTTTTCCACCTTCTTACTTTCCTTTTACTTTCTAATTGCCAAACATGCCCTCTGAGCGGCCTTTCCTCTTCTGCCCACTTGCTCTTTTCTCAATATCTATCTATCAATGGCAGGGTTTAGTCTAATTACTTTATAAAATAAAATTTGAAAAGTTTTTGTGAAGTTTTAATTTACTTGGACCATGTGTTAATCAATTTGTATTTATACGGATTCTGATTTTTAAAAGAGGGGCATTTCTATATTTTATTTGGTTGTTGATGATTATCGGCCGATTATTGAATGAAACAGAGTAAAGTGTATGATAATGCTCTGAATGTAAAAGAAAAATGCTTAATACTGGTTTTTTGGTTAGACTAAACACTTTGGAATGATGGTCATTTATAATAATGATAATTCTTATGATTGGAAAAAGGTGTTGCTTAATGTATATTTAAGATGGTCTAAAAATTAAGACAACAAGTCAATGACATTAAACAATAAAAAACTTTTGGCAGCACTTATTTCAACTCCCTGCAGTTGTATACGGAAATTATCATCTTACATCTTCAATTCAGTCTCTTGGCTACCAGTCAATGAGATAAAATACAGTATTTTTTTTTGCCTCGTACCGATATTTTCTTGAAGTAAAAAAAATTGGTATAAAAATGAAAACTAATCCGCAATGCTTAGTCTATTTGAATAGGATATGTATATGGATATCGATATTTGAGCCAATTTTGTATCCGTAGCCGAAATTTATCAAATAAGAATGGTATTTTTCATTTCTGTTGATAATTTGTATCCACTGGACACGGAATTGGCAACATCTATATCTGTTGATAATTTGTATCCGTATATGTATTCACCAATAGCCACTGGACACGGAATTGGTAGCATATATATTTTTATTCTTTCGGGATTATTTTTTTGTTATATTCACTTATATTGATATCCTTAACTGGCTTTTACCAAATACAGATAGTTACTCTAACTAACGATAACTGACTATCTACATCTGAATTCTTCTATTATTATCGAATATAGATTTGGTAACGCACGTTTCGTTGACTTCCCTTGATATTTATGTGGTTATCTCGTTTTTGAAGATAACTAGTCTCTTGTATAAACGATCAACATAATTATAAAGCATTAGTATTTTGCAATACAAGGTTTGTGTAGTTATTGGAACAAACACATGGGGTTGGGGTTAATTATGGTTACAAATTGAGATTTGATTGTTCATACCTTTTTAGTGAATTTCTTTTGCAAATTAGACAGCTAAATCTTGATATCAATTTTCCTTTTGCACTATAATTAGTAGAACTAGATAAATAGTAGATGTATATCATAACTTATTAATAACAACCATCTTAATACTGCGAGCAATTTAATCGGGCACATAATTTATCGGTAATTACTCGGGCACGTGAGTTCAACGGTTTAATTAGACATATATAAAATAATGCATGGTTTTAATGGACCAATATGTGATCATAGATGAAGTTAGCTGCTAATTTCTTCCGTTGGAGGATTGATGCCACTTTCTTCTCTTTTTTTTTGGGTTAAAGTCGAAACTCCTGCATTCACAGAATAGTTTAGTGGGTTTTTTTTTGAAATGGGGTGATTTTAAATTTATATTATTAAAATAGGATGGTAAAAACGTTTTTTATGAAAATAGGGTGGTTTGTGGGCCCCACAGAATTAAAATTTTTTTTTTTTAAAGAGGGCGGGCCCCGCCCTCTCCTTTACAAAGAAGAGGGAGGGTTCTCAGAACCCGCCCTCTCCTTTACAAAGGAGAGGACGGGGCGGGTTCTCAAAACCCGCCCTCTTCACAAATGAGGGGAGGGCGGGTTCTAGGAACCCGTCCTCCCCTATAATAGGTAGAGGGCGGGTTTCTAGAACCCGCCCTCTAAACCGGGGAGGGGGATGGGGTCCACCAAACCATCCTATTTTCATAAAAAAAAATTTAACCATCCTATTTTAATAATATAAATTTAAAACTATCCTATTTAAAAAAAAAACCTAGTTTAGTAGATATATTTGAAGGTCACATCTCTTAATATAGGAGAGTTACTTAAATAGATGGCAATTTTTTTTTCTCCCATCTCAATGATTTCTACGTAGTATAGCAAAATGATATTTTAATACCCAATATCATCAATATAATACTTAAATGCTTGTGTTTAGAATGCGATTGAACACATCATAGCTATATAAATTAATGTCGATTACTTATTAAAAAGGCTTATTAGCTCAGTTGGTTAGAGCGTCCTGCAAACCTTTTCTCTCTCAGTATTGCTGATGCCACCTTCCTCTCTACACAATTACACATTCAAGCTTTACTTTTACATACAATTGCTGATATCACATCCCTCTCTACACAATTACACAATATCTCTGCTCCTATAATGATTATTTATTTATTTTTTCTCTTTTATTCAGCATTGACGACATCTTAAGAAAGCTTTGATCATTCGCCATAGGCTCCAAATGGCTCAGATCTCTGCTTCCAAGTAAATCCTCAACTTGTTTGCGAAAGGCGGGACATGCATCGCTATTCATTTCCCGACTGCAAATGTAGCTTATGATCCCTGATATATTCGATAACCTCATCAGAAAGGAGATATTTCGCTGAAAGCCCTCTCTTTATGCATTCCCTATAACAAGAATTGAAAATATATTAATGTTTAATCAAAAATAAATATTAAATTTTGTACTACAGAGAGCCCCTACCTCACTTTTGTTGAACTGATTTGGTTAGGGATTATCTCATCTACTGCAATGAGTTGTTCTGCATTAAAGATTTTAAAATTAAAAAAAGAAGAAGAAATCTTCTTTTAGATGCTTTGAAAGGGAAGAAAAAGGTGAAATTGAGCTGATACTAGTTTAGGAACTTGATAAAAGAAAAGGTAAATGAGAATTGGGATGAGAGAGGGCGTTAGAGGAGGGAGCCAACTTCTTTTTTGTTGTGGATCATCATCAACAATTGGAGGAGGGATGGAGAGCTCGTCCGAGGGCAGAGGAACATCAGTCTCCATTAAATTAAATTAAACTAAATTAATCAATTGATTGATGCTATGGAGGCGGAGAGGGCGGCCGGCCGGCGGTGCAAGAGAGGGGATTTCAGTGAAATTTGTTGATGAGGGGAATGTTATAATTTGGCGGGTTGTTTATGAGGTTTTTATAAATTAGGGAAAACCTGTGATGAGGGGAATGTTAAAATTTGGCGGGTTGTTTATGAGGTTTTTATAAATTAAGGAAAAAGTGTGATGGACAGCTCGCTGCGAGGATCGTATTCGCGGCCTTACGCTTACGAAGCGAACGCACTACCACTATGCTACGGAATCTCACTTTTCTCCATGTATCTTTATATTCTCTCTTATACAAAAAAAGATCAATTTCTAAAACAAATGATTTCGACTTCTGATGCTTTTATCCTTACGTGATTGCTTTGTGTGAATTTCTGCAGCATCTCTTGGAGATGTTGTAAACTATCTAAGATTAATGTTCAATCGACAGGTTATATCTTTTATATGAATCTTATCAAAACATTCCCTAGATTTATCTGGCGCACAGGTTATAAGCATGCTAAATAATATCTTTGTATCCATCGTGCATCCCAAATATACTCCTTGTCCGATCATTTTATCTTCCATTCACTTCTTTTACATAATAATATATAGAAAGCTGTATCGAGGGCAGGATTCCAGCCATTTTCCCTTTGCCAGTATATCTTTATTTACAAGTTGTTTTTATACAGATAAGGAAAGCGGCGAGCGTGATGTTTGGAGGCGATGCAAAATACATGGCAGTAAGTTCCATGGATCGCAACCTTCGGATCTTTCATCTTCCAGGTGATGAAATGGAAGAGCCAGATAATCAAATGATAAAAGAGCATGAGCACCATCGACTGCACCAATGAGCACCAAACCACTTCCTTTTCCCTAATTATGATCGAGGGTGGATCCCAGTACTCAAAGTGTCTGGTTGTTTCGAGATATTACCTCAACGTTCTTCAATTCAAACTCTGGGCTGTGAGCCAAGCATAAGTTTCCAAATGTTTCAGATGGCCTGCTCGTCCCATGTAATCTATTTTACAAAGAGAAAGATGTTAGTAAAGGAGTTGGGATGCATGAAGTTGGTAGTTTAGGTATCAAGAAAATTGCAGTAGTCGATAAACTGATCCATTTTATCTGCTAACTTGAAAAAATGTGGAAAATGCTTCAAAATATAAACCTCATGAAAACAGAATCACTTACAGAACCTCCTCCAGACATAGTGCGAAGCCTCCACCCCCTCCAAAAGCCAATAGATTGTTCACACACATGTAATAATATCTATTTGCACCTATGCAGTATCCACAGTTAGTTTGCTCTATAAAGATATACAAGTCAGAAATACAATCACAGAGCCCAAAACTTATCGCATTATTGTTCTATATTTTCCCAAAAAAATCATCTCCATTATGATAATGCCAATTTCCACTAAGATGTGCAACAAAACAGCACCGATACTATGATTTAAATCTGGCGTGGTTAACATAGCAAATTCTATAAAGCCCAGTTTCTGGTTCCAAAATGTCCATGATATATCATTAAAATAAGCAAATGTTAACAGCTAAAGCTTTTGATCCTGATCTGACTGCTTCTTGATACTCGACAAGGAGATCAACTTATTTTTCTCAGCGGCGTCATTTAGACCCAACATCAAACTTACCTTAAACCTCATATGCTCCTGTCTCAAATTGCAAATGCTAGAGTTTTCGCGCTCTGCCTTACGGTTTTTCAACATTTTTTTTTATATTTAATATGGCATTCCACAAATGTTATGAAGGAGTTACCCGATCAGCACTTAGAACAACTAGTCAAGACAAGGTGATGATTCCGGGTTTAGATAGTTCATCATGAAGAATAGTAAAATAAAGAAGATGGATCCAAGTTCAGGGAGAGCATCATGATGAAAAGGTTATGATGGAATCACATGGAGGCTAAGATTGCACATCTCCCCTTCACAGCCAAACATCATCAAGCTTGAATAGAAAATATTTTAACGTTTGTCATCTCATTACTGATGCTGCGAGTTTCTCAAAGCAAACAACTTCTCAAGACAATCGAGGTTATACTATCCTTGCTCTCAAGGTATCTTTTAAGAACTTCGTGTCAGATTCATATTCATAAAATTATAAGTGCTAGCGCTTCTTGAGAATGTACAGGATTTTGCAAATTATTTTTCTTTGGAAGAATCCTAAATTCCGTACACGATATTTCAAAGTATTCAAAGCAAATTTAATCTATTTGCTACAGCCTACATGTAAACTATCAAAACTATTGAAATATGCAAGAATTAATGCCAACAACAATATAGCATATCAAAATAGTTTTGCTGCAAAATTGATTTCAATTATGGACCAAGACGACAGAGTTTAATGGATCAAACATGCCACCTATTTCTTTTGCAAGCCCTCCGCTTGCTGGTTAATAGATATCCCTTCTATAAATTTCCGTCACTTCTTCTCTTAGTTTTCTCATTACAGGCCACATGATATATTAGGTATTAGGTATAAACATGTTTTTGAATCCCATTCTTTTTCCTTTTTTGATGCAAAGGATCCAAGTTTACTCTCTTGTCCTCAAGAAGATAATTGGGGGAGAGAGAGAGATGTACAACGACTTTGTACATTGGATTTCTTGTATTTCTGCATAAAAAATTTGGCCTCACTCATATGGAATATTTACTTAAAATATAAGCTTTACAAAAGATATTTCATGCGTTCCTAAAATTTACTGCATTATGCATACAGATCAGGTATTGGTATGCTTTTGTGGTTGCGAGATGAGTGCAAATATAACTGATGAAACAACCCAGCTTCAGTCTATAGCCTGCTGTATACAAATTGTCATGGCAAAATATTTTCGCAAGATTTGAGAAATAAAGCCTATGCACATATTAATATCAACTATCTGCTTGTCAACATGAGCCGTGCAGTGCTCTTATATGTAGATATAAGCGGATAATCACAATTTAGGGGGAAAGTGAATATCGTCACAGAATAATGGTTGCAGAAAGAATCGAAGAAAGAATTTTATTTACTGAAACCTGTACCTGTTGCTCTGAAGAGCCTTGGCTCCCCATAGATTGTAGTGAACACAAATGTCTTATTTGTCCCCTATCCATATAAAAGACGTGATAAGAGTTATGATCCTAACACTACGAAGTAAGAAAAGCTAACATAGTAGTTATACCGTAAAGAAACCAATATAATTAACAAACAATAATGGTTGCATAGACTAACTTGATATTTTCTTTTGGGTGTAGGCTTTAAAGACCAATCCAACAGACCACCAAAAATAGTACCTTGCGTGTCTTCAACAATCTCATAAGCAAATTGATGATGCTCGATATCGGTGATCTCCCAGATGATGACACGTGGCAGATGACGAGTCCCAAAGCTCACAAGAAAGGACCTACAGTGGCCGACCAGACCGCTCCTATACCCGTCCTACAAACAAACGCTGGCGCACCTCCGAGCCCCCTGCACAATTGGCCTCCTCGGCCTCCCAACTCGTCTCCGGGCTACCGCAAAACCAAGATATCTTGGCTCTCCCGCTCGTCCGCTAGCTATCCCGCCGAGGTCATCTTCCTCGGTCTCATCGACCGACCGACGGCACCTCTCACAGGCGTAACCGCCATCCCGCGAATCTCGCCATACGCGAGATATCCGCCGGCCACATCCCACGTTCCACGTCATCATGATCCCCCATTAACGGGCATGTCTCGCCATTAATGGGAGATCCCTCCCATCGCGCGGGTGTGACGTTGGGAGCGTAACGACCGGCGTGATTCTCGCGCCTGCCCTGTCTGCTGCCACCGCTATATAAACCACTTCTTCAGACGGTTCAAGTAAGCATTTTTACTCCACTAAGCCGTTATTCTGCTCGGATTTCCTCTCTAACTTGACCGTCGATGGGTCCTCGGTGGTACAACCACCCCGGGACTCCTTGCAGGTAGCTCGGTACAAACAACCTCAGACCCATTGGGATCCACATGCTTCAGGAGCCAACCTCCAGATCCAATTTCAGCCGTCTATCGCCGCCATCAGCAGATCAACGGAAAGTAACATCTTAGCGTGATCCAGGTCACATCAGCTGGCGCCGTCTGTTGGAAAACTTTGTTTCCACAAAAACAGATGTCCATCTTCCGATCTTAATCTAATGGCGAGCGATCATCACGACGATCCAAGCACTAGCCTCCGCCTCTACCTTAATGGAGGCGTGGACGAACCTCCTCCGCCGAATGCCATTAACTCCCTTGCCGGCCGGATAAACCGACTCGCGTCCATCGTAGAGGCGCTCATCCATGTCCAAACAGCAGAGCAAGATCCCCAGGTTGCCGCTCCCATGCCTCGGAACCGGGACCCCTACAGGGGGAGAGAAGACTCCGCACGCGTCGGCACTGCCGACCACCGCCTCGCTACCTCCCACGGCCGCAGATCTCCCGGGCCAATACATTCTGCGACCCGCTGGGCGCCCCACATTTCAACACCGAGGTCCGTCGCCAGAGCGCCTCGTCCCGAGCCTCTTCGCAACCCTTTCCCTCCCGAGGTGATGTCGGTCGGTTCGCTTGTTCCCAGGCATGACCAACACCTCCTCCCTCGACGGGGTCGCGCGGACGGGACTCGCCACGGCCGCTCGAAGACTACCTCGCCGGGGGATCTAAGGAACCTCATTGAGAGGAACCGGGACCGCGCCCATACGCAGGTCTCCAACAGCAGAGGCCGGGGATTAGAATGTGCTGAATCGTTGGGATACCACGGCCGACTCGACGCCCTCAAGAAGAAGATAGAAGGTGTCACGCCCCGCTTCCCAAAATACGGAATACGAGGGGTTGACAAGGCCAGCCATGCTCCTACGGTCAAGGAAATGTCCTGCCAAAGTCACACTTCGGCTACTAGTTTTACATGGTAAACAATAAATAATGCGCAGGTAATAAGAAATGCAGTAACTGAACAAAATAATATAAAAAACTGACCTGATGGGAAACAAAAGAATATAACCCTGAATGGCAAATCAAGATGTCCGTGATGTACGTCTAGTCCTGGTCCAAGCTAAATCCTCTCCTCACACTGAGCATGCATACTCAGGTCGTCAGAGCGACACCATAGCAATATAATATATAGATACAAGTGACAACTCAAACAGTGATAATAGATATATATATGACAGTAAATTAATGACGGTATAGGTATGAACACGCAGTAATCAATGCAGTGGAACAGTAAAAGCAGTGAAATAATATGCCAAGTATGTCAACATAGTAAGTATGTATATCGATGCTATCATCCCTATCAGTCTCTAAGTCTCACTGTACAGGTCACTAAGCCTATCGTCAGTCTAAGTGTGAGAGTCAACCACTCGCGAGTGTCTTCCACCCAAGGGTAGAACCCAAGGGCAAGAGACCACGGGCCCAACATGTAACTCAGGGTAATAATCATGTACCCTGTAAATCTCCATATATCTCCATATATATAAGCCGGCATGGGACTCCCGAGATTCTGTTGAACTCACACTCAAACTACCCCACACCCCGTGGTCTACATCAAACGCTAACCATAACCTCAAATACTAATCGGTCTGTGACAAGTCTGCGCGAGAACTGGAGGCAGGACCTCCATTAAGCACGTCCCGACTAATATCTAAGATAAATGGCAGTGTCTGGTGCCTTCTCTGTGACACCCATGCAAGAGTTTCCATAAGTGTCCCATACCACTTATAGTCACACGTACACACGTCCCACAGACGTCGACAATACAATAGAATAATAAGGTTCACTGATTGTGTACAAGTACGTGTCACTTTTACTTATTCACTTATGCACGAACACTTACGTACTTGCCACAATCATCACTAATACCTAACAATGGGTAATGCACATGATCACTAGGTTATCAATGCAGTGACATATGTATGATATGATGCGTAAACCGTATGTAAAGCATGATTAGGATGTCATAAATCAGTAATCTACCATTTACATAATTTTATCATAAATCATATGTTTATAGTTTAAAGAAACAATGAATGGGGAATAAATAGTAGGTTTAGTTGTCTATCTATTGAATTTGGTTTCATGCCAATCGGGTTCCAGGATCACTAATTATAGTCATTTCATTTTAAGCGTTCACGGCTGGAAATCCAGTTTCAGAATCGGAAGTCCGTTTCGCAACGCATATTAATTCCAGTTGGGATCAGAATTTAGCGACGCTACAGTTGAATGAAATCTAGAGTTTTCAGTAAGGTTTTCAACGCAATAGACGGATTCTCAATCGCGTCTGTATGTCAGGAGATATACATTGTTCAATACTAGTAGGTCAATTCTGATTCTGTTGGGACTGTTATACGTCCCCATCTATTAAATTACAGATTAAATAGCAAACGATGACTAAACAGAATGAAACCACTTGTGTTACCTAGCTAACAGTTTCACCTTGTATAAACAGTGGAGTTCCGCAACCTACGAGTTAAGGAAACCAGGTGGTACCCATTACGGGACAGCACACAGTAAACAGAGCCGCTCTGGACTACAGTCCAGAGTCGCATTCCGATCCAAATATTGCCACAGTTTAAGTATAGAAACAATTAGAAATTGACATAGGGTTATAGTTCGTCAAGTCGGATTCGATTTGAGCCCTCGAACGCATCATTCCAGTATATATATAATTTATGGTAATTTTAACGGTTTTCAGGTACAAGAAATTTCCAGTTTTACAGGTATACTTGGGGGTAGTCGTTTTAGTCGTTAATAGTCGTATTTTCCAGCGAAAATCGTACAAGGTATTCATCACTACCCGGGCCAATATAAACAATCCAGTTCCGTCAAAGCAGATGAACAATCTCTTAGGGATCATGCATCGAACATGTTTAATATATAATCTATTGGATGATGTAAACTCGTAATCTAGATAATATAAGTTCGTAACTCGAATAAATTAGCATATAGCAAGTAAAAGTACTTGTCTGGAGACGTTCTGGCGATGCACGGCAGCGGCAGCGGCGATTTCTGTAGGTGCTCGACGTAATGCCGAGGCTCGACCGCGACGGCTAGGGATGCAGTGAGGAGGTGTCTGGGCTGGGGGTCACTGGTGCTGTCGAGGCCGATGGAGAGGGATTGCAGAGGGAGAGAGAGAGATATTGAGAGAGAGAGAGAGAGTTAAACAGAAAGAGAGAGAGAGAGAGTTAGAGAGAGAAAGAGATTGCAGAGAGAGTGAGAGAGAGAGCAGGGGAAGAGAGAGTGTAGAGAGGGATAGAGAGATTGAGAAAGATTAGAGAGAGGGGGAGACAGAGGGATTGAGGGAGAGGGAGAAAGGATTAGAGAGAGAGACACACAAAGAGAGAGAGACAGGGAGTGAGAGAGATCAAAGAGAGAGAGAGTAGAGGAAGAGAGAACACAGAGGGAGAAAGAGAGATCGAGAAAGAGAGAGGGAGATCGGAAGTGAGGGGGATCAAGAGAGAGAGAGAGAGATAGGGATGGTGACGATGATGATGATGATGTTGATGACGAGGAGGGTGCAGGGGTGTCGACGACGAGACGAGAAGCTCACCGGCGTCGGGGCAGGGGTGGTCGAGCTCGGATGCAGGGGAGTTTGAGCTTGGCTGTGGGTTGGGTATGCAGGCGAGGGTGGAGTAGTGGTTGAAGAGGAGAGGGATGCGAGAGATGATGGAGTTGGTGGTCGTCGGGAAGAAGAGGGGGCGCCGGCGGTAATTGAGCTCAGTGGGTTAAAGTTGGGCTTTTTCGAGAGAGAGGTGAGGAATGAGAGAAGGAGTAAGGGGAGACGAAGGGAAGGGGTCGAGTGGATCGGGTCGTGGGGCGCGCGAGTCGGGTAACGGCGAGGTGTGGGCGCGGGCGGAGGCGACGGAAGTGGGTCGAGCGAGCAGGGAAATAGGAAGTAGCCGTTGGGGAAGAGGAGGGGTCGAGGGCGCGCGTCGTGGGTAACGCTCGCGAGCGGGGCACGGCGCGTGATGAGCGGCGACGTGGGCGCAGGCGTGGGGTGTGGCGAGAAGAGCGGATCGCGAACAGAAGGAATGAGCGGGAAAAGATATAGCCGTTGGGAAGAAGGAGTGGGCGAAGCGGGTCGGGTCGGGGAAGCGGGTGCGGGCAGAAGTGAATGGGTCGGGCTGAAGGAGTTTGGGCCGCAGGAGAAAAGAAATTAATCGGGGAAAGAAAAGAAGCGGGCCGGGGGCTGAAATAGAAATAATATTAGGGAAAGAAATTGGGGTAGTGGGCTGAGGGAATTAGTTAGAAGAAATAGGATATGGGCTGAGGGAAATAGGTTTTGGGTTTAAATAAATTAAAATAAACTAATGAGAAAATTACAAAGGGCTGGGCTGAAGGAATGGTGCTGAGGGTTATTGTGTGGTGATTTTGGGCTTAGTTTTAAATGAATAAAAGAAATGGATTGAAGGGAAAGATTATGGTTTGAGAAAGAAGAGGGGAAGAACTAAAATAGATTAGGAAATTTTAAAGTAATAAATAATTATAAATAAAATTTTATAGGTGAAAAAAGAAATACGGATATAGACGTACAAAAAGGGGCTGGGTATTACATTATACCACCCTTACAAAAAATTTCGTCCTCGAAATTTAAAGAACGACAAGCTAAAAAGAATAAGCGAAAGCTACTATATCGCAAACTAACACATGATTTACTTGAAATAGGCGGATGAAGAAATTTGAAGGTATATACTATATAAGAACAACATACACAAGGGTAGTTCTAAATAAGTAATAGGCAGGAACAATTATGAGAGCATACTACATCTATACGAGAATATAAATAACAATAACGAACAATAATATTCGAGGCGTGCTCGATAAAATCGAAACTCAAACATATGCACATATAAGTATATCAAAAGTAGCACATCAGAAATAATAAGTATAAGGCATAAATATTGATAATAGTAACCATATGCACAATATCCGAAAATAAAGTAACGACAATAAAGTAGTGAAAGATTTGTCGGTAGGTTAAAACATTTTAGGATAATGTATCGATTAAATAACTTAGAAACTCACATAGTGAAAATAAAGAACATGGAACACAAATATGCGCGGTGTAAGGTTGCGCTATTGAAAAATAAGGATAATAGTAGTGTGCTTTAAAATACATAAAACTAAGTAGTCAATAACACGCACTCTTCGACAAATACAAGATAATGAAAACCAAATTTCGAATAATAAAGTCCCTAAATATATATAAGGTAATAGAAAAACAAAAATGTATAGGGCTAGCTAGGGTAGGGATTACAATAGAGTGTGGCTCATTCAAAGGTGGGAGTGTGACGGCTTTAGACTGAAAGTCGAAGAGATTGGGATCGGGTCAGCACAGGAAGTAAGGATGAGCAACAATGGACTACAAGGGGAAAAGTATGGGGAGGACAACAGTCGGTATATCATATGAATCAAAATTTGAAGGGTTAGCGAACTCGGAAATTTCACTAAAAATTTCTCCTTCCAGAAGGAAAATAATTGTATAGAAGAAATACTCAAGTATCAAGTGAACTAAGAAGATCGAAAGATTAGCGAACTCAGCAATTTATTTTATTCTAGAAAATTCTAAACAAGGCATTCTTAAAATGAAAGATGGCCCTAAACTATACACAGATTTATTTAGCCAGTAAGGACAACAGTTAAAATCCCGTCAGTCGCGGTTGTGGAGGTTCAACAGGTTACGGTAGGCTCGCGCACTCAGGTAGGGACGTCCATTTCCATAGCGCCTCGCGGGGACCGCCATTGGGAGTTCTTCCACAGCAGGGTCTTGTCCTTCTTCCTCGGCTGGAGCTTCTTCATCGAGGTCTGATTCCATGTGATTCTCTTCTTCTGGATTCTCTTCCATAGGATTTTCCTTCACTGGATTTTCTTCTATCGGGTCTTCCTCGGGATCTTCCTCTATCGGGTTCTCTTCAGGGTCTCCTTTCTCTTCGTCGGAATCACCTATCATGTCAAACTCTGGGGCGGCTGCTCCTTCGTCCTCGGAATCGCTGTTTCCGAAAATAACTTGGGGACCGTTGATCTCATCGTCAGAACTCATCGGCGTGCGGTCTAAGGAAACGCATGACTGTGCATCCTCACTAGCTGCGGCGCTGCTCCAGGGTGGGCCATGGCCTGAAAGGAAAGAGTCATGATTAGACAGTGAAATACATCAAGAGAATAGCTCAGGGTACGAAGTATAGGAAAAATATACGGTGGCAGGAACTGAAAAATCAGGATAAAAATGCCGTGAAAATGAATAGTATGAATAAGGGGAAAGAAAAGAGAATGATACAAATATTACGATTCAAAGTTTTTTATTGCATTCGATTAAAAGTTCGACGGATACAAGATTTCAAACGGAAAGAAATATTTATAAGAGGATGATAACATTATTACTGAAACTAGAATACATGAAAATTCTTCTTTGACCACTAGACCGCTGCATTCTCGTCACGCGAGTTGAATCCTGGGCTGGGTCCGCCTTATCCTCGAGGTTCGAACTATGCAATAATCATCATTTGGTAGAAGTGGAGAGTGTGGATGAGTCTCCTCCTTGTAGCTCCTTCCTTTTTGGGCAACCGTTGATAAGATGTTCGTTGGATCCGCAAATCAGACATTTCCCTTGGGCGCGGCGACAATCTCTCTAAAGGTGTCCTGGCCTCTTACAGTACCCACAACATTGGGTCTTCTGCTGCTTCTGGCCCGGGGAAACAAAATGGTGCTTCATCTTCTTCTCTTTTCCTCGCCTAACAGGGATCCCTTTACAATTTGAGACTCCTGCTGGTGCCTGATTCACCTGCCTTCTCAGTCCTTCAGCTAACAAGTCGTTCGTTCGCTCCTGGGCTTCCTTCAGACCTTGCAGTACACTCAGAATCTCAATGTTCTGATTCTGGGGAGTGGAGATAGAGGAAGAGTCGTTGGAAGACATGATCCTGAAACAATAATTTTGAGGATGATATAAGGCACAAGCTATAAGAATCAAAATATAATATGGATTGGACAAAGATTCAAGAGTATCAGATGTGATGGAATTCATTACAAGTGGAAAATCAACTGTATGACTTTAAATCACTTAAACAGAGTATGGTAGTGTAATCATGATATAGTTCACAATTACAACCACGAAACTTTGCCAAGTCACCTGAAACCCTAGCGAATGGATAGCAGAACACACAGTGGGGATATGGATCAAGAATAACAAGTTGACAACCTAGACCGATAGATGTCTTAGATTGTCAAGCTATACACGGAAAACTGCAATCCCAATCGAAGCAAAACCTGGCTCTGATACCAACTAAACCATGTCACGCCCCTGTTCATACCATAATATTGCATTATTATATTCCACATTCTTATTCGTTTTATAAATAAACATATGCTTTTGACGCATGCCTGCTGCATATTACAGGTTACAGGTTCTTGGAGCGAAAACAGAGAAAAAGACAAAAGATTATACAAAAAGGGACTTTTGACCAACAAATAGAAGGATCTTAATCAAGCCTACACAAAAGATCAGTACAAGGCAATGCAAGGTCCAAGATTTCGAAGCCACGGTTAAAAGTCCACCACAATTATTCACTGGAAAATCTGAAAGAGAACAGAAGCTATTTTAAAGAAAGAATTAAAGAATTAAGTAGCCCAAGATGACCAAAGCAAGCCCACAAAATATAAAAGCCCAATTCATCCTTTTGGCCGCGGAACCGCGGCCAAACCAGGCCTTGGGCCGCGGTTCCATGGCCATGTGTTACACGTAGTGGGTCAAATTTTCCAGAAAGGTTTGCGGCGCATTGACTAGTCAACCTAAAGGCTATTTTTGAAATTTCAGACATGCGAATCAAATGTAACCTAGGGTTTCCTATCCTCTATAAATAGGAACTCTAAAGATTGTAATTTCTTATGCCTCCTTTTAATAATAAAATACAGATCTCTTTATGGAGAGCATCGGTGCCTCTCTTCAATTCATTTATTCAGATCTGACAACCCTGCGTAAATGTTTGGAGAGATCCATCTGTAAAGTAAGTAGATTTATTTATTTTCTTGCCCTAGGTAATTTCAATTCCTGCCTTAGATTAAATTTAATTTCCTTGCCCTAGTTAGAACTTTAATTCAATTGCTCTAGATAGTATAATTAGATTTTAGATTTAATAACCAATCCGAACACCCATCGGAATTAACTCGTAAGAGCGAATCGGAAATTCACAACATCTCTGTGGACCGACCCGTACTCACCGGCTAGCTTCATGCGACGCCGTTCTTGATTGCGGTAATAGTTAGTTTTTGAGATAAATCAAATGGCGCCGTTGCCGGGGATGGCGTGTTATTTCATTTTTGCAATTTCGGGTTAATCAAAATTTAAAAAATCATAAAAATCTGAAAAATCAAAAAAATATAAAAATATATCATCTGTTATTTTTGGGAAGGGTATTTTTGTGTGAATTTTGCAGGATTTACAAACAAATTCGGATCTGGAAATCTACAGAGATCAAAACAGCAAATATCAAATCCGAACAAACAGAGAAATATCAGAATAGACAATGTTTCCTGATTTAAAATCAGGAAAGCTTCTGGGAAAAGCTTCAGAGGAGGGTCACGTGCTTACACGTGACTAGCGGTCACGTGTTGGCACGTGACACCTAAAAAGCATCATCAAGTCGAGTTCAGTCTCCTGACTACGCTGAAGAAAATGGGCTTCAGAAAGAGTCACGTGCTCCCACGTGACCAGGGTCACGCGGTGACACGTAACATTTAAATGCAAGCGTCAAAGACACACAAGTTCTCTGATCGAGTCAAGAAAAAGGGTTCAGAAGAGGTCACGTGCTCCCACGTGACCAGGATCACGTGTTGGCACGTGACGTTCGAGACATCAGACTCGTTCTCCAGATAAACCAAGGAAAGAGAGTTCAAACAAGGGTCACGTGCTCATACGTGACCAAGAGTCACGTGGTGGCACGTGACGCTCAAGCAACGATCAGAAGACAGAGCGCAAGAGAAAGGAAGACTCGTTCCAAAGGTGGGTCACGTGTCCACACGTGACCATGGGTCACGTGGTCACACGTGACCGGCTTTCAAAGCCCAGTTTTGACGACAGAATTAAATTCTGAAGGAAATTTGAATCCTTCCAAAAGAAAGTGATTATCTGGGACCAATCAAATTAAAGATTCAGAGATGATTAAATATCATCTATCTATGGAAAATCTCGGGTTTGGAAAGATTTCCCCCTTAAATCTAACCAAAATAACGAAGGAGAATCTCTGGATTTAAAATCCAATGGTGAATAAAATTCACCCAATAATCCAAAGGTCCAAAACGAATGATGGATGCAAATCAAATCTCTCAATGAAGATTCGTCAAAAACCAATTGATTCAGCTGCTTCTCCTATAAATAGGAACCAAGAGACACAAAAAAGAGATATACATACGCAGAGAAGAAAAGAGAGAAGGAGAAGAGCTTTGATACTCAGATCTTCTGCAAAAACCCTAGGTAAGAAAGGGAAAGACATTGGAAAGAAAGAGAATTTAATTCTCAACAGAGTTTAACTCTGATATGTAAAAACAGAAGAACATATTTCTTCTCTCTTTGATAGAGGATCTGCAAAGCGCACATCTCCCCTTAAGGTTGAGAATTTAATTCTCAATGGGTCGAGATCCTGCCATGCAGATCCAAAACATAGAGAAGGAATGCAAGCTCGAGAATTTAATTCTCACAGAACTATAGGAATTTAATTCCTCCAAAATAAAAGTAGGGCTGGACCCTATATCATGGGAATGTAATTCCTTCAGAACAAAAGAAGAAACAGGGTTTAACCCTAAGTAAAAAACCAGTTCTGTTGAAACATCGGGAATTCAATTCCCTTAATCATAATTTAACAGAGGATGGAAGTTTAAACTCCTTAAAAAAACTTTTATTAGGGTTTAACCCTATTCGGCCCCTCGCATATATGAGGAATTTAATTCCTACAGAAAATTCAGAGTTAAACTCTATTCGAGAAAAACGAAGTCTTCGAAAGGAAGTAGGAATTTAATTCCTCTGAAATTTACAGCTCGAGGAATTTAATTCCTGACAAAAGATTAATAAAGCCTCTAAACAAAATACATGAAGGTAGGGTCACGTGCCACCACGTGACCCCCTCAAGAGATCTACAGAAGGCCCTTTGAAGCGGTCCCCCACGTGACCCACGTGACCCTTGACAGAGGCTCTGATACATAGGCATATGAATGCCCGTCACGTGATGGCACGTGATGCCCTGAAAGATGTAGCAATGTCAGCAGAACAAACGAAGGGAGGGCGCTCTCACGTGCTGCCACGTGACCCCTCTTGCCTTAGTGTTTAACACTAAATTAAAACTCTCAAACCCAGTGTTAAAACACTGTTGGGCCTTAGCATTCAACGCTGATTAAAAATCTTTATTTGCAGTGTTCAACACTGATCTGTTTTAGTGTTTAACATTAATTTGAAAAGCCTTGTTGCTGGTGTTTAACACCAATTATCTCTTAGTGTTAAACACTAACTTGTCAACCTCATTCTCAGTGTTCAACATTGACTGCTCTGTAGTGTTTAACACTAGACTTCGGCCCAATTGGCCTAAATGGATAGAGGCAAAGCCTCTCCTGATTGGACTTAGCCCAAAGATGGCCATAAGTCCTCAAATCATGTTGAACTGAGCACATCTGCTCTTTCAACCAGCTCATTGGTTCGAGGGTACATCTCTGAACTCCTCTGATATTTGTTGTTGTAATCCTTCAACGTCTTCAGAGAGGTGACGGGTCCCGACAACCACATATTGATACGGACTGTGGGGTCCTTAAACTCATACAAATTCCTGGTAACGTGGAACGTGGATAACGTCACTCTTTGACCCCACGGAAAACGCCCAGAGCGGAGCCTGGTCCTCGCTAAGCACGGCAGTGAACCCGTGTGGAGCATCCAGAGCACATACCGGACTGTGGGGTCCTTAAACCCATGGACTACGACGTCCTTAACCTTGACCGAGATGTCTTAAAACTAACAACGGACTGTGGGGTCCTTAAACCCATGGACTACGACGTCCTTAACCTTGACCGAGATGTCTTAAAACTAACAATTGACCGAGATGTCTTAAAACTACCCATGGACCGCAATGTCCTTAAACTACCCATGGACCGCAATGTCCTTAAACTACCCATGGACCGCAATGTCCTTAAACTACCCATGGACCGCAACGTCCTTAAACTAGGACAATAGAGCCCCGTATGCTCTCTTGTCGGACCTAAACGGTCCCGTTTAAGTTGATCTTAGCCTCAAAGATGGCTAACGAATCCTTAAACCTTCAAGCAGACTGGACTACAAATCCCCCCAATTAACTTTGGCTCGAGGGTACATCTCTGAACTCCTCTGACATCCGTCGTTGTAATCCTTCAACGTCGTCAGAGAGGTGACGGGTCCCGACGGCCACACACATACGATGGACCACTATGTCCCTAAAACTGGAACAATGGAGTCCAAACGCTCCTTTGTCGGATCTAAACGATCCCGTTAAGTTGATCTTAGTCACAAAGTTAGACTAACGTGTCCTTAACAAACGTTTGAGTCGATCTTAGCCTCAAATATGGCTGACGTATCCTCAAACCAAACCCCCAAACCCAAATTTAAGATAATGCGGATTTGGACTAGTCCACGCCCTACGGGTGACGACATAACCCAGTCTCCGTAAACAATCCACGGGCAATAAAACAAACAACCACGACACGAAGTGGCCATCTGGAGAAGGAGAAAGTTGTTATCGCAACGCGGTAGCGTAATTAACTGCAGGGGCTTGCGCCTGCAGGGAAGAGCGTCCCCACAATCAAAAACCCCTCAAACGAGGGGGAATCTGACGAAGTCTGCTACATCGGACGCATCCGTCTAAACCTTCGATACACGGTGCCATAAATCAACTTGGCATCTTCGGAGAGGTGGACGGATAGCACCAATTAGCATCTGCCCCGAATCTCAGCGCCAAGACTACCGCGGTCCTGCGCGCCGTCCATTCGGAGGGGAACAGATTCTGGCACGCCCGGTGGGACCTTTTCCTCTTTCCACTCCACACTTCGTGTGTCGTGATTCGCGAACCAATCGCGGTTCGCTAATAGTTGCCCTTGGGTTTCAAGGTACTGAGAATTGGCATCTTGCTTATTGCAGAAAGCAAAGGATCGATGGCTTCTACTCCTGTGAAATCCTCCAACTGCTCAGACGGCAATTGCAGCCAACGCTCTGCCTCGCCAGGAGGTATAGCCTATGGACCCCAAGCTGCTTCGCTATTCACAATGCCAGTGGAACAAGTCACTCGCGCCACCACAGGATTGTTCTTTGGGACCATGATCCCGCCGACAAACTTTACCGCTCCAGTGCTGACAACGAAAGCTCTCAAGAAGTCGGTCTTTGATCGTCTTACCCCTGCCGCGGCTCCTCTCAACGAGTCGCCCAACGTCGACGCCTCGGTCTTCTCTAGATTGGGCCAGAAATCTTGTGAACTCATCATGGGGCCCGCAATCTCAGAGAAGGCTGCTTCTAAGAAAGTGGCCGCTCCCGCCCCCGAAATCGCCAAGGCGACTTCTCCGGCCAAAAAGTCAGTCTTTACAAGATTGACGGCTCCAGCCTTTGCTTCTGCTGCCCAGAGGACATCGGTCTTCGATAGGCTAACACCAACAACAACCCCCCACCCACACAGGGGGCAAGACGAAACCATTCTTACCGCTGACCCAACGCCGTCCGCTCGACGCGCTCGACGTCGCCATTGGCGCCGAGTAAGGAAGGCTGGGGGCAACTCTCCCTCCGGGTTGACTCCATCGGCCCCGGTGGCAGAGGTCAATGCTGCTGTTCCAACTGGGAACAACTTTGAAATGCTAAATAAGGTGCGAAGGAATTCCCCTACGGCAGTACTGAAGAGGTCTCCTCCCTCATTAAAAAAGGTTGTGGAAACAAAACCCGAACAGCCCCGATCTCCTCAACGGCTGTCTTCCAAAATCTATAAGGTTTGGCGACAGGCCCGAGATTCGATCATCGATCCAAACTTCTCCCGCCAGCACAAGAAGCTGAAAATCCAACCTGAAGCTGGTCACCAGGCTAAACCCCAAAAGGCTGTTGATCAGCTGACTCATAAAAGGAGGAGGCCAGAGAGGACCCCCCAGCGTGCAGCGACGGCTGAAAGCACTAAGCCCAGGCACCCTAAGTCTGGGGGCATGGTGGCGCACACCGTTTACATGGCCTTTGGAAAAGAGGAGAGCCGCACTTCTACAGGCCACCGACCCCTAACCCGATCCGTGACGAAAGCCCAGGAGCAGCAACAAAAGCTTCAAGAAATGATGAATGCTATGGCCGCGCTCACCGGACCAAAAGAAAACCCAGAAACGTCCTCAGACGCACGCCGGGAGGAAGAAACAGACGTTGAATTCCTTCGCCGGACACTGGAAAAAAGGGACAAAGAGGCTGCTGAACAAGCGGCCAACATACAACGGATGTGTGTTCTCTTCCAAGATGTGATAGGAATGATGATCCAGCAGGACTTACCCGCCGAGGATTCCCCGATCATTCTTGAAGACGACCGAGGAGAAACGTCAAATCCACCACCAGCCCTCTCAACGGCCAAGGAGGAGGCAATCTCTAAGGCTGACTTGGCTGACTACATAGCCCAGCAAATCCGAGTTCATCACGCGACTGAGGCAGCTGGTCAAGTCGTGAAAACGGGGCGGCCGTACCCGAGCTGGTACGACCAAATCAAATACCCACAAGGCTATACGATACCGAAATTCCACGTGTATAAGGGGACCGGCAATCCCCATCAACATGTCGCCCAGTTTCGGGCCCTATGCGGTAACACCGGCGGTGACGATAAATTGTTGCTCCGCCAGTTCGTGGGCAGCTTATCAGAAACAGCGTTCGAATGGTATTCAGAACTCCCGAACGATTCTATCAAAACGTTCGCTGAAATGGAGTTGTTGTTCACTCAGCGATTTGCAAGTGCCAGCGAACGCACTCCAATAACTGCACTTATTAACGCCAGGGTAAAACCGGGCGAAACCTGGGTCCAGTACGCTATACGCTGGCGGAACTTGTGGTCGAGATGTGAGCAACGCATTGAGGAAGCACCTGCGGTGGGCATGTTCGTGGGAACTCTAGACCCTCACGCAACTATCTCCCAGTTTATGATGTTCTTTAAGCCAACCACATTCCAGGCTCTGATCGACAAGTTAGCTTAGATGGACCAGATGGGTCATAGACCACCTACACCGAAGTCGGAACCTCGGAATGACAAGGGTAAAGGGAGGGCAACCTTCGTTGCGAATGCCCAACAGCAACCTAACGCCCCGAAATCGGCGGATCAACTAGAGGAAAGACGCCGGTATTATAATGAGAAGATGAAGCGTCCCTACTTGTTCCCACAGGACAAGACGAAATGGTTATTCGAGCTGGCAATACGCAACAGACTTATAAACCTGCCAAATCCAAGGCGACCGCCGCAACCCACCGAGGTGAATAACCCCAACTATTGCCCTTACCATCAGACGGTAGGCCATCCGATTGAAGATTGCTTCGTCTTCAAAGGATGGATTGAAGACCAGTACCTCCAGGGGAAGTTTGTACTATCCGAAAAGTGGAAGGTGAATCCACCACAGCCGCATGCTCCTAAGAAAGCGGATACGCCGGGGGCAACATGCTCCTTTATCGAAGAAGCTCCATGGGAGGTCGTGCTATCAACGAAGACCAAAAGAATGCTGAAAGACCTCCATGCATGCCCTGCGATCGAATGGAAGGACCCTCTTGAACCTCAAATTATCGAAGGGATGTTGAAGCCCCGCACCATTGCAAAGACTTGTGATAAGGGCCCAAATACTCACGCCCAACCGTCAAAATCTTCAAAGAAAAAGAAGAAGAAAGCCAAGAAGCCCGCGAAGCTTGGAGACGAGCGAACAAACTTGCAGAAGCAAATCGATGCGCTGGAAGAATACAATCAAAAGGCGCGAACTCCTGTCACACTGCGAGAGTTCCTTAGCCACATCTTGCAAGAGGGAGATGATGAAGAGAGCTCGTCGGATGAATCCGAAGAGTATGTGGCGAGTTGCAACGTGATCTCCCACTCGTTTACCGATGATGAGAAAACTCCTAGCACTAGGAAGTTGGAGACGGAGCCCGAGCCAGAGCGTGCGAGGCTGACAACTGATATGATCAATGCCTTCCTAGACGAGATTCGTCTAAAAAGTAAAGCAGATCAGGAACGCGAAATGGCAACGCTAACGGGAACCAAAGGCGGGCGACTGGACGAAAGAGTTGAGTTACCCCTGCCAGAGCAAAAGGCATCCGAAGTGGACAAGAAAATATTCAAGACAAGGAAAAGGTTCGCCAAAGCCATGTCAATGGGAATGAAGCTACCACCTTCGGAAGGAAATAGGCACAATGGGGCGGAGAGGCACCCTGACTATTGCGCATATCATCGGAAAATCTCACACCCCACGGAGGAGTGCGACGCCTTTAAGATATGGTGGCAAGGATATGTTGCTCGTCGGCAACATTTTAAGCGCATGAAACGCAAGAGTCGTCGAGAACGAAGAAGTACTGCCGACGGGCATAACAGAACCACTAGCAACTGTTACATGGTTAACGCCGGAGGGTCACAAGTTCTCACCTTTGGGAGCGACTCTGATGAAGAAATGACTCTGAGCCCTCTCTTCAAAGAATCCGTTTTAGGAAAAGAGGAGGAATCAGAAGCCTGCGAGAACATTCAGCTGCGCAATCGCACGCTCCCAGAAAAGAATCTCGGGCCCGTCGGCCGAAAAGATAAGGGAAAGGAAAAAGTCATTGAAGATATCACTTTATATGACCAAGTCATGAAAGAACTGACTACCAAGGACCCTCCTAAAAAGGGGAAGGTGGACTATAATATCCTCGCGCACTTAAGGAAGCTACCCTCTCAGCTTAGCATCCTTGATGCCCTCCTATTATCAAAAGAAGTGCGAGACTCACTCATTAAGGCGTTGCAAGAACCTGAACAATTCCAAGCCTTCCTCGCCACTGAAAGGATGAAGGATGAACTGGAGGAAGTGCATGCGGCCGACATCACTTTCGGTGATGAAGACCTCCTTCTCGGGACGTGCGACCACAACCGTCCCCTATATGTCTCCGGATACTGCCATGACATCAAGATAGGCAAAATCCTGGTGGATAATGGATCCTCCGTCAATCTCCTTAATGTACGGGTGTTGAAGGAAATCTGCATGAGTGTGCAACATCTCGCTCGTGACAAAATTACTATCTCCGGTTTCGATTCACAATCGTCATGAACTCTCGGATCCGTGATCCTAACATTACGCTTCGGGCTTCTCGTCACAGATATCAAATTCCATGTCATTGACGCCAAGACCTGCTACAACGCCTTGCTCGGCCGTCCTTGGCTACACGAGTACAACATCATCCCTTCTACACAACATCAGTGTATGAAGTACTTCAAGGATGGTTTCGAGTACACTGTAACAGGCGAGTTAAACCCGTTTTCTGTGAACGAAGTTCGCAAATACGAAGATGCGAAATACTTTTTGCCAGATTTCGAGGATACAGAAAGGTGTCGCGACCCGAAGAACAAAACCGCCGCCACCATCCCTGTTTTCGGGAGCGATACCGAAGAAGAGGAAGAGATAGTGTATACAGGGCCATCCCAACGCAACAACCTGGGGACGCCCACCCCCATACCGATCTTCGGGAGTGATTCGGAGGACGAGGTTAACGCCGTGTTCTCCAGTCGGCTGTCAATACAGGCACCCCTTTGCGATGACCATAGTTTGCAAATCACCATGGTACCGCAAGAACACTACAAGGATCTCGACACGCTTCAAGCTCACAGCGTGCAGGACCTGCAAACATTTTACGTCCCTCCCAGGCGAAGGGGTGAGAAGGTGATCCTATTCTACCAATCCTCAGAGTCGAAGGTGGAGAGAGAGATCTGGCACGGCGTGGATGCTACACTCGACAGGCTCCAACCCATCCGTCTGCCTAGATACTATACAAATGGATTAAAGAAGCTATTGGAGCGCCAAGGAGTACCCTTAAAACAGACTGTTCGGCAGGCTCGGTTCTACAACAGGATTTGGGATGTCCCTGGGACCCAACGCAAATTGCCCAACGGGAAAATAGAAACACTTGGGCTTGGATACGCGAAGGCCGGAAAACGGGAGCGAGCCCACAGCAGCTACGCTATATATACCTTTGATGAAGAAGAGGGCGCCTTGACAGGAGATACCGACCCCTCATCAAAACCAAACCCCGCGATTGAATCATCGAGTCCGTCGTTTGAAGAGCGGACGGACAAGCCTATCAGGAAAATGGGTCTGAAGGCTCAGGAAAACCACAACCGCGAAATGGCCATCTACGAGAAGGCCAGGATGCAACGTCTATTTCAACAGGCTCCAAAAGACAACGGTGCTCATCTTTGTCAACCCGTTGTGCGAAAGGCCCGATGCGGGGACGGAAATAAATTAAGAAGCGAGAAAAGGAGCCGACAACAACGACGCAGGATTAGAGGGTTACGGGCACTGCGCGGCTCGGATTCGTCCCTCATGGAAAAGATGAGTCGAGCATATTCCTTCCCCCGAGACAAGACGGAGAGGTTACTCAAGCTCGCCCTAAAACATCAAATGATCACGCTTCCAGAGTCTAGGCATCCTGAGCAAGCTAGCAAGGTCTCTCATCCGAGTTATTGCTCTTATCATCAAGCCATAGGACATCCTACCGAAGACTGCTTCACCTTCAAGAACTTGGCCGAGGACCAGTACCGACGGGGTAGATTCGCTTTATCCGACGGTTGGAAGGTAACGCCGCCGCTAAAGCATGAGCCCAAGGCTGCAAGAGCAGAACCGGGTCCACCTCAGTCCAGGGAACGGGTTCGCACTTGTTATACGATTACGATATTAGGAGAAGATCCCGAGAACGTAGACGACCTTTCCCGGTGCTTCGAGAACAGCGATGATGAGTTGATCTCGGAATTTCCGCCAGCTCCGAAAGAACTGGAAGATGGTATACATACTACCGCAGATAACCTCAAGAAGATTGAGTTGGGATCGGCAGACGACCCGCGACCGACATTTGTCAGCGAGCTGTTATCCGAAGAAAAGGTGGCTGCGTTAAAGAACGTGCTTCTACGGCATAAAGATTGCTTCGCGTGGAACTACTCCGAGATGCCAGGATTAGATCCAGAGATTGCTGTGCATAAATTAGCAATATCCCCAGATATCAAGCCAGTCAAACAGGCGCCAAGAAGGATGCGACTCGAGCTTGAAATGAGCATCAACGCCGAAGTCAAGAAGCTGATCGATTCTGGATTTATCCAAGAAGTCCAGTATCCCGACTGGATCGCCAATATCGTCCCGGTAATGAAGAAGAATGGGACGGTAAGCATATGCGTGGATTTCAGGGATCTCAATAAAGCCTGTCCAAAGGATGATTTCCCGGTACCGGTGACCGAGCTAATGATAGATAACACATCCACTCACGAGGTCTTCTCCTTTATGGACGGTTCATCAGGATACAATCAGATAAAGATGCATCCCGAAGACCAGAAGCACACCGCTTTCCGGACCCCTTTGGGTATATTCTGCTACAGAGTTATGCCCTTTGGTCTAAAGAACGCTGGCGCCACCTATCAAAGAGCCATGACAAAGATCTTCGACGATCTCATACACGACGTCGTCGAGTGCTATATCGATGACCTTGTAGTGAAGAGCATGTCATACGAAGAGCATTTAAAGCATCTGGAAACCGTATTTCAACGCCTTCGGCAATATAATTTAAAAATGAATCCTCTCAAATGCGCATTTGGAGTCTCCTCGGGCAAATTCCTAGGATTCATCGTTCGACACCGAGGTATTGAAATAGATCCGTCAAAGATTAAGGCGATCATGGAAATGCCTCCGCCAAGAACCCTCAAGCAGTTGCGGTCTCTCCAAGGGAAGCTCGCATACATCCGGCGGTTTATCGCTAATCTTTCGGGCAAATGCCGTCCTTACAGCCACCTGATGAAAAAGGGAACCCCGTTCGTTTGGGATCACAAATGTCAAGGTGCACTAGACGAGATCAAGCAATACTTGCAAAACCCTCCGGTGTTGGCTGCTCCAGTGAAGGGAAAGCCTCTCATTCTTTACACGGCCGCCCTTGAAGGTTCTTTGGGCGCATTATGGGCACAAGGGAACGATCAGGGGAAAGAAAGAGCACTTTACTACTTAAGCCGAGTGCTGCTGGGGGCAGAAAGCAATTACTCGCCCATCGAAAAACATTGCTTGGCATTAATCTTCGCGATAACAAAGCTTAGACATTACGCATTAGCACATGAAGTCCGTCTTATCTCGAAGGTGGATCCCCTTAAATACTTGATGTCAAAGGCTATATTGACGGGACGACTCGCTAAGTGGGCCCTGCTCTTGATGGAGTTCTCGATAACGTATCAACCTCTCAAGGCAGTGAAAGGCCAGGCCATTGCCGACTTCCTCGCCGAGCACCCGATACCGGCCAATTCTCCTCTGAACTGTGATTTGCCGGACGAGCATGCATTTGATGCGATTAGCGGTGGAAGCACATGATGGGAACTCTATTTCGATGGAGCGTCCTCCATAAAGAAACAGAAACAAGGTATCCCAACGATCAAATCAGGGATAGGCCTCATCTTTGCAACTCCACAAGGGGGGATAATGCGCTTCGCTTTCTCCTTAACAGAGCCGAGGACAAACAATGAAGCCGAATACGAAGCTCTGATAGCAGGCCTCGAAATTGCCATCGACATGGGAATTGAAGACCTCCTCATATACGGGGATTCTCAGCTGGTCGTTAGCCAAGTAAATGGTGACTACCAAACGTGCAAACCGGAATTGGTGAAGTACGGCGAAAAGGTGCAACAACTGTTGGCCCAAATCTCCTCCTATATTCTAGAGAACATACCGCGCGCGGAAAACAGCAAAGCAGACGCGTTGGCCAAACTCGCTAAAGAACTGGCTGACGAGAACCTCGATGACGTCAGAATCGTGGTACAAAGCCGTCGAGTGCTCGCCCCGGCAGAAATACCTCCGGAATTATATAAAGAAAAGGGAGCGACTGAGCAAGCGACCCTACAAATAAAAGACCGTGAGAAGGCTGAGGACTGGAGGGAAGTCTTCGTAGACTACTTTAAGTCCCACCGAATGCCCAAAGAAGCATCATCAAGACATCAGCTCATGAAACGAGCGCTATCTTTCGCTTTCGTCAACGATACTCTGTACAAGAGATCGTTTGATGCTCTATGGCTGAGGTGCTTAGGACCTGGCGAAGCAGAAAGAGTCATTCAGGAAGTTCACGACGGACTTTGCGGTTCTCATCAAGCGGGCCCAAAGATGAAGTTAAAAATTAAACGGATGGGTTATTACTGGCCCACGATGATCCAGGACTGCCTCGAGTATGCGAAGCAATGCCACTCATGCCAGATCCATGGAGACTTCATCCACCAACATCCGAATCCACTGCACCCGACGCTGGCTAGTTGGCCATTCGAAATGTGGGGGACTGACATAGTCGGCCCCATTGAGCCAGCATCATCCCGGGGACACCGTTTTATTCTGGCAACAACTGATTACTTCTCCAAATGGGCAGAAGCAGTACCACTGAGGGAAGTGAAGATGGAGAATATCCTCCATTTCTTCAAAACGCACGTCATCTATCGGTTTGGGACCCCACGTCGGATTATCTCCGATAATGGGCCGGCCTACCGAAGCCATAAGATTAGCCGCTTCGCACAGCAGCACAATATAGACTGGAGATATTCTTCAGTTTACAACCCACGGGCTAACGGTCTGGCCGAGGCCTTCAATAAGACCTTGATGAAGATCATAAAAAAGACCGTTTCCCGGAATAAGAGGGACTGGCACGAGAGGCTGCAAGAAGCCCTTTGGGCCTATCGAACTACATTCAAGACGGCCACAAACACAACGCCATACGCGTTGGTATTTGGGACAGAAGCAGTGCTCCCCCTCGAGATAGAGTTACCCTCCCTACGAGTAGCAGTCCACCACGAGCTGACGAACGAAGAAAATGCTCACCTTCGGCTTGAGGAGCTTGATGCCCTCGATGAAACCCGGCTCATAGCGCAACAACATTTAGAAGCTTACAAAGCGAAGATGACGCGCTCATACGAAAGATTGACCAGGCCGAGGACATTCCGCCAAGGCGAACTCGTACTAGTGGTCAAAAGACCTATGATCCCCAATCGTGCCAAGCGAGGAAAATTTGAACCAAACTATGAAGGCCCGTACATCATAGACAAGGTCTATCAGGGTGGAGCTTACCTACTCGTGGACATGCACGGTGAAAGGCCTTTCAGGCCAATAAACGGCCGCTTCTTGAAAAAATACTATGCTTAATGAGCCACAGCCCAGGTCAATGATAGATGACGACGACTATGTCCGCTCGCTATCTTCCTAGGCTCAGACTTTACAAGCAGCAGCCGGCCTTCCCCTGTCTACGGACCGAAACGTCCTTAAACTATCTACGGACCGAAACGTCCTTAAACTATCTACGGACCGAAACGTCCCTAAACTAACGACGGACCGAAACGTCCCTAAACTAACGCCGGACCGAAACGTCCCTAAACTAACGCCGGACTGAAACGTCCTTAAACTAACGACGGACCGAAACGTCCTTAAACTAGCAACGGACCGAAACGTCCCTAAACTACTACCGCAGCATTCTTAGGCTGACGAGATAAAAAAAAAAGAAAAAAAAAAGAAGTATATAAAACAATAAAAACGGTATGTCCATAAGCAAAATGGGCACGGATGAAAACCCGAAAGGGCTCCGTGAGTAAAAACAGCAGGACTACCGGCGAGCGTTTGTGAAAACCCGATAGGGCGCAATCTCGTTAAAAGACACTTATAGGGTCCTCTCGACCTTGTAAGGAGAAACCACCTGCGTGAGATCCTTACGACTCACAAAGGAGCAGCACACTTAGGGATCCTCACGATTCCTAAGAAGAAAATACACTTACGAGATCCTCACGACTCGTAAGGAGAACTCTCTTATGGGACCCTCACGGCTCATAAGATTTGAAAGTCTTAAGTTACAGAAACCTGAACCTGTTCTTAAGCAAATCCTCCACAACCCTCGATATTGCCCTACAAGGGACTCAATACTGACCCTTGTATACAATCCACGGGCGCGAATAAACATTTCCCCAGCAAAGTCCAACCCTTGTAGGTCCTCTCGACCCATAAGGAGAAAGTCCTCTTGTAGGATCCTTACGACTTACAAAGGAGCACACACTTAGGAATCCTCATGATCCCTAAGGAGAAAATGCACCTGCAAGATCTTCACGACTTGTAGGGAGAAATACCTTCGTGAGACCCTCACGGCTCACGAAGTCAAAAGCCTTGGTCGACAGGACCCTTAACCCTGTTTGCTGAGCCACCTTTGTTCATCATCGACAAAGGCAAATGATGATTCGCTCCTGGCAACATTCCAGTCGTAGCGGTGCTGATGCCAAAGTCGGTGCCTAAAATCCAGGCTTGTAACGAAAAAGCTAGCAAGCCACACATGCCTGCAAAATAGCCGAAATGATAGGGCAACTTGCAATAAAAAGCAGCAAGTAAAAATGCATGCATAAATAAATAGCCGAAATGATGGGGCAACTCGCAATAAAAAGCAGCGAGCAGAAAATAAATGAATAGCCGAAATGATTGGGCACCGCGAAAAATATCCGAAATGATTGGGCAATCGCGATCTTCGCGATATAAAAAAGCTGAAATGATAGAGCATCGCGGAAAAAGAAATAAAATAAAAGTGAAAGCCTCACCCTGCCGGTGATGCCGCATCTATCCCTGTATACGATCCAGGGGCGCAAACAAAGAAGGGATCATACTCCTTCCCCAGGTCTCATCATAAGGAGAAGCCAAATCTCGACGGTTCACAGATAGCCTAGAGATCATCTCGTCGTTCGACAGACACAATATCAAGCGAAACGGAACGGCGGCAACCCCCAGTTCCATGACTCGACGATGTATTCCCACAGAGAGTCAAACCCCAATCCCGTGAAATGCGGATACAATCAGCAAAATTCCTGGTTACGTGGAACGCGGATAACGTCACTCTTTGACCCTGTGGAAAACGTCCAGAACGGATCCTGGTCCTCGCAGAGCATGGCAGTGAACCCGTGCGAAGCATCCAGAGCGGAGCCTAGTCCTCGCCGAGCACGGCAGTGAACCCGTGTGAAGCATCTAGTGCAAAATTCCTGGTTACGTGGAACGCGGATAACGTCACTCTTTGACCCCGTGGGAAACGTCCAGAGCGGATCCTGGTCCTCGCAGAGCATGGCAGTGAACCCGTGCGAAGCACCCAGAGCGGAGCCTAGTCCTCGCCTAACGCGACAGTGAACCCGTGTGAAGCATCTAGTGCAAAATTCCTGGTTACGTGGAACGCGGATAACGTCACTCTTTGACCCCGTGGGAAACGTCCAGAGCGGATCCTGGTCCTCGCAGAGCATGGCAGTGAACCCGTGCGAAGCATCCAGAGCGGAGCCTAGTCCTCGCCTAACGCGGCAGTGAACCCGTGTGAAGCATCTAGTGCAAAATTCCTGGTTACGTGGAACGCGGATAACGTCACTCTTTGACCCCGTGGGAAACGTCCAGAGCGGATCCTGGTCCTCGCAGAGCATGGCAGTGAACCCGTGTGAAGCATCCAGAGCGGAGCCTAGTCCTCGCCTAACGCGGCAGTGAACCCGTGTGAAGCATCTAGTGCAAACTTCCTGGTTACGTGGAACGCGGATAACGTCACTCTTTGACCCCGTGGAAAACGTCCAGAGCGGAGCCTGGTCCTCGCAGAGCACGGCAGTGAACCCGTGTGAAGCATCCAGAGCAAATACCGGACTGTGGAGTCCTTAAAATCCACGGACTATGACGTCCTTAACCTCGACCGCGATGTCTTAAAACTAACGATCAACCCCCGATTCCCTACGGAGCCTGCCTTGGTTTAAGGGTACATCTCTTCACTCCTTTGATACTTGGCGTTGTAATTCCTCAACGTCTTCAAAGAGGTGACGGGTCCCTGCAACCAAACATCGGACTGTGGAGTCCTTAAATCCACGGACTATGAGGTCCTTAACCTTGACCGTGATGTCTTAAAACTAACATCGGACTGTGGAGTCCCTAAATCCACGGACTATGAGGTCCTTAACCTTGACCGTGATGTCTTAAAACTAACATCGGACTGTGGAGTCCTTAAATCCACGGACTATGAGGTCCTTAACCTTGACCGCGGCGTCTTTAAACTACGATACCTTGAGAGATCCCTAACCCCGTGAGACGCGGATAAGGGTGATCACATCCGGCACTTGCAGGCCCTCACGACCTGTAAGGAAGAAAAACTCTCCTGCGAGATCCTTGCGACTCTCAAGGGAAAACCCGCTTGAGAATCCTCACGATTCTTAAGGAGAACTTACACCTATGGGATCCTCTCGACCTGTAGGGAGAAAAACTCTTTATGAGATCCTCGTGGCTCATAAAATGCAAAAGTCTTAGGGGGCAGATCTTAACCCTGAATCCTGAGCCATCGCTGTCCTGCAAAGAGATCAAGATAGAATATACGCAGAATACATTCAATAAAAAAGGGGACACACCATCGAGAGGAAAATTGTATCTTTTTATTCATAAACCAAAATGGATACAAAGTACAATTTATGAAAGAAACAAAAAAAAAAAAAAAAGATACTCTCATCCATGAGTATGTACAAGAAGAAGAAAAGATACAAGCCCTCAAGCCGGCGGGCGGTGCAATAATTTCACCAGCTCATCGTTCTGCTGCTGAGCCACGGCTTCATGACGCAAGATCTCCAGAAGACGAGCCTCCGCCTGAGCTTGTTGGGCCTGATACGTGGCGAGCCGGGCTTCAAGCTCTTTCTCAGTGGCCTTGTGAGCCTCAACCCTCTCGCGAGTAAACGTGGCGGCTTTGTCAAGAGCCACCACCTCTTTGATGGACTCCTGGAGTACCCGCCAAAGTTCATACGCTTTGTTAGCTTTAGCTGTGAGGTTGGCTTGAAGCTCACCCAACGCCTTAGAGGCCAACTCCCTCTCCGAGAACTTGCGGCCGAGTCTCTTCTCACATGACGTCATGTTTGCCGCGCACCGTGCTATCAAACCTCGCAACTCCGCTTTTGCAGCCACAGCTTCTGAGGAAAGGCGAGAACATTCAAGAGCATACAAACAAGCCTCCACCTTCCTACAGAACTCCACCCAGACCCGCACCACCTCCTCGCTATGATAGGTGGCGAGAAAAGGAAGGGAGCCGTTAGCTTCAGCAGCAAACGCTTCGGCTGTGGTCGCGCTACCGGCGCGGAGCTCCTCGACGAAAGAAGATAGGGAGACAAGGCTCAATTGGGCCAAGCGTTCTGAATCCCGCAAAGCGTAAGGGCCGGGCGGCATCACAATGCGAGATTCCAAAGCCATGGAAACTGGCAGGGCTGTTCAAGTTTGGCAAATGTTAGTAAAACTCTTAAACGCAGAACGAATGGGACTATAATAAAAATGCCACTCACCGACAGTCATGCAAGTAGGAGCCGAGGGTTCTCCTGGCCCTTCAACGACCTCGACCTCATCGTCGGCTTCCAAAACTATAAGAGACATCGATGTCATTTCGCAAAATAGTAACAATGCTATGGTAAGAAATGGCGAATGACGCTAACCTTGCCCAGAGGAAAGGACAATACGCTGAGGGGGGATCGCCTGCGGAGCTGCCATCTCCAATAAACGCTGAAATGATTGACGAGGCGACAGATCCGCGATCGTGGTCGCCAAGCCGCGCAATTCTGGGAAAGGTAAAAGAGTTCAGACTATGAAGGGGTTGCTAGATTAAAACGCAGAGGGATACCTTCAACACTCCTCCCATTCTGAGCCGGGGGGATAGCGGCTTCAACGGTCTCCGCCGTGACCTCAGGCTCCAACAAAGGGAGAGGAGTCCTGACTACTTCGCTTCCAGCCCCTGAGCCGGCCTCAGTGAGAGCCATTGGGGCGGCGGCCTCCAAGGGAGCATTCCCCAAAGGAGCAAGCACCCCCTGACCAAGAACCGCCGCTGGAGGTTCTATCATGAGAGGAGCAGCCTCATCAGCCCTCTCCACATCCGGCAAAACTTCATTAAGAATTTCGGCGGGCTTTAGCTTTAACGGGCCAGTAGGGAGCTCCCCCAGCGTCGAAGGTTCTGCACGATTCAAATAAAAATGATGATACATATGCACCGGCATAAATAATCGGAAAGATTACAGAAGAAGCACAACATACCTATACGCAAAGAAGCCCTCGACATGGCTTCTTCAAGCCGCTTCTCCTTCTCAAGGAGGTAAGCTCGCCGAGGTTCAAGGGTAGACTCATGACCGCCGGTCCATAAAGAAAGTGCATCAGCTGCATCTTCTGAAGCGGCCTGCTTCAAAGCCCTTTCCCCCCATTCCTCCAAAGGGCCGATAAACCGTCGCCGAATCCACGAAGGGTCTTCGTAGAAAATTACAGCGGGGTAAGACTTCTTCGGAACCTTGGCGTTATGGGACGCATCTTTTGAGCGCCGTATGGCCTCGGCCAACTGTGCAGCCTCCTCGTCAGCTGAACTCGGGAAGAGAAGTCCCGCGTCTGACCCTTGCAGGGCCAATGGCTCGTCTTCAAGGATAGGCTCAGACTCCACCACAGAATCAAGCGGGGCAGTAGCCGCTTTCTTCCGCCGTTTAGACCCGGAGCCGGTCGCTGAGGATGACCGTTTCCTCCCTCGCGAAGCCTTAGGGCGACGCTGGCCCACATCGCCTTCAACGCCCTCATCCCTGTTACTCTCACTCGGTGCCACGACCAGGGACGATATCGCCGTCGTCGACGCCACTGGGGGCGGTGCCGCCACCGGCAGAGGTGCTACTACTGGAGCCCGTTTACCCCGCGATCGGGAACCCAAGGGCATACCAGCTGTCGGAGTAAGGTCTACCCCGGACTCCCCTGGAATGAGCGCGGTGCCGATCTCCCTCAAAGGAAAGCGGACTGGAACCCTCGGTCGTAACTCAGCCCCGGGAGCTAGAGGAGGGGCATCGTGGCCAAGAAGCACCCTCCTTTCCTCGAGAATGATTGGGTTGACCCGATGAAGATACCAACCCGTAAACGCACCCACGCATCGAGGCATGTACTCGGCTTCAGGGACCATGAAATAAGAACCGGTGTTCAGCCTCATGAAATGATGAGTGGCATCGCGAACAGCATCGAGCGAAGGGATCGGGGCCACTATAAAAGCCTCGAAAGGAACGCCCTGGTCGTATCCGAGCTGTCGGGCAAATCGATGCGGATTATACCGCATGAAAAGAGCCGCACTGTCCTGGCGAAACACCAAGTAGTCCGGTCTAATTGAATACAAATGTATGGCCTCTCGGGGTTTCAGAGAAGGCGCGTCATCCTTTGACTGGTCCCAAAGTTGCTGAACGGGACCCGAAGGAGAAGACAGAACCCGATCATTAAAGACTAACCCGCCGGCGGTGGCGTGAGGGGAAATCAGCACCCGAATAGCCCCAAATTGAGTTGGATCGGCAGTAGAAGCACCCACCAGTCGCATGAGTCGCGGGAAGGTATAGGCATCGTAAAAAGCGGGCCTCTGATGCATAGCAAAAGACCCCAGCACATGCATTTCGATCCACGACGTGAAATAATGAAGCGAAAAGTTCACTACGTCCACGCCAGGCGTAGAGGTATTAGCTGCGGTGCCCAATCCATTATAGAGGTGCGCCAAGGCCGGGATGCCAATGGCCAACCGTGTCCCCTCAGCAATACGATGAGCCGGGTAGATGACCGAGGCTTTCATGAAGCGGCGATGCATCGGGATAACGAACCAGCTAAGCCAAACACTGATAAACCCCACAAAAAATGTTTCCTCATCCATACCGGGTGCTGCAACGGACTCAAAAGACATCGGCGACACGATGGGGATATAATATTGCGGCAGGTCCGATTCAGCAGTCGGTAGCCTCTTCGGACCAAACCCAAAGGGGTCTATGATGTTAGCAAACTTCGGAGCAGTCTTCGATAAGGCGTCCTCACGAAGGAAACGAGCAATGAAGCTCTTGAAAGTAATGCCCTGCTCTTCGGACTCGGTGAACAATCGGTCGAAGACGCCTAGGGCCTTAATTAAACTGGGGCGCTTGTGGCGAATAGCATTCTCAGCGGACAGGCCATCAACTGGGGAGGACTCGGGCTCAAAAACGTACTTGTCAGGAGGAAACAACTCCTCATACATATTACCCCTTATCGGCAGCCCCGAGATATCATAGAATTCGGCCAGAGAAATCGAAACCTCTCGATCTCCCAGAATGAAAGTATTAGTGGGAAGATTCCACTGGTTCAAAAACGCCTTGACCAACCAGGCATGCGGGGACTTGTAATGGAATAGCGACGCGTATATGGCCTGATAAAGCCCGACTTTCTGCAACCGCGCACGATGGGCAGAAAGGATGTAGCGAGCCCAGAGAAGATAGCCCGTGGGATGCCGGGGAGTGAGCCCTATCTTATAAATTTGCCCCCACGGGTGGGCCTCACCCTGGCAGATACGCCGCCCCAAGATGTCTATGGCCGGAATCGGATGGTTCGGAATACCGGTCGTTGAAGGCTCAAGCCTCCCCGTTGGAGTCCAGTTGGGCATTTCCACAGCAAAAGCTGTCCTTGGAGGATCCATCGGTAAAAAGGGGAAAGTAGGCTCCGTTGGCACCGCGCAGAGAAAACTCCGACGACCCTGAATAATCTGACTATACCAAGACCCCCATTGAAGAAGGTTGGTACAGTTCGGGTCATGCGCCCGAATCATTGCCATCGCTTCCTCATCAGATGGTGACTGAGGAAAAGCAGCCTCCGAGCGAGAAAAGGGAAAGCGTGGAGCAGAAGCCATCGCACCTGAAACCCAATAAAAGAAGACCGTTAGAAGGAAAGTCAGCAGTGTACATTCATGCATGAACATGAAGACTAGTTAAAGAAAGCAAAAGCAGGGTTTTCTGGGACCATTGACCACAAAACACATGGGCCCCACAGAATCCGGATGACGGCGCATTAATAATAAGGCCAAAACGTTACAATAAAACAAAGGGAATGTCCTCATTTAATAAAAGGTGGTAACCATGCAAATTCCTCTCAACGAGATCTGTCTAGGGCTCTACAGCGAACCCAACAAAATCAAGGGAATTAAATTCCCACAGAGGGCATCATTACAAAATCCCCATCGCATTAATGGCAGAAGAACCGCCTCGAGCCAAGAGACCCCAGAGATTCTCTGTAGGAAGAAATCGAGTTCTTCGTTGGAATTTAATTCCTTATTAAGGAAAGGGAATTAAATTCCCAGAAACATTTCGAATGGAATTAAATTCCATGGAGTTGAACCGCCATCATCATCTCCCTAAGGGATCATCTGAACCCTAAGTGATCTACTGCGGGAAGTCAAGTGGTCTCATATTTTGGTTAAATTACTTGAAGAAAAATGAGCTCTTTGTGAAACCCTCGATCTGGATTTTAAATCCAGAGAGTTTTGTCAAAACAAAGGTGTTTCGATTACCATTACCTGAGAAGAAGGGTTCTTTTCGAACAGAGTTAAACTCTGGGAAATGTTCAAGACAGAGAACTAAGCTCTGGAAGAGGAGAATTAAATTCTCAGAAAAAGTTCTCAGAAGAAGAAGATGGGCAAAGTGAAGGCTCATATGAAGAGACAGAGCTATTTATAGAAGACAATGAAAACGTTTCGTCTCCCCAGATCCCTAGAGGAATCCAACGGTCACAAGAGGTGACAGCGTTGCACTCACGTGCAGACACGTGAGAACAACGCTGTGGGGGCATTTGTTTCCTGATTTAAAATCAGGAAAGCTTCTGGGAAAAGCTTCAGAGGAGGGTCACGTGCTTACACGTGACTAGCGGTCACGTGTTGGCACGTGAAACCTAAAAAGCATCATCAAGTCGAGTTCAGTCTCCTGACTACGCTGAAGAAAATGGGCTTCAGAAAGAGTCACGTGCTCCCACGTGACCAGGGTTACGCGGTGACACGTAACATTTAAATGCAAGCGTCAAAGACACACAAGTTCTCTGATCGAGTCAAGAAAAAGGGTTCAGAAGAGGTCACGTGCTCCTACGTGACCAGGATCACGTGTTGGCACGTGACGTTCGAGACAGCAGACTCGTTCTCCAGATAAACCAAGGAAAGAGAGTTCAAACAAGGGTCACGTGCTCACACGTGACCAAGAGTCACGTGGTGGCACGTGACGCTCAAGCAACGATCAGAAGACAGAGCGCAAGAGAAAGGAAGACTCGTTCCAAAGGTAGGTCACGTGTCCACACGTGACCATGGGTCACGTGTCCACACGTGACCATGGGTCACGTGTCCACACGTGACCGGCTTTCAAAGCCCAGTTTTGACGACAGAATTAAATTCTGAAGGAAATTTGAATCCTTCCAAAAGAAAGTGATTATCTGGGACCAATCAAATTAAAGATTCAGAGATGATTAAATATCATCTATCTATGGAAAATCTCGGGTTTGGAAAGATTTCCCCCTTAAATCTAACCAAAATAACGAAGGAGAATCTCTGGATTTAAAATCCAATGGTGAATAAAATTCACCCAATAATCCAAAGGTCCAAAACGAATGATGGATGCAAATCAAATCTCTCAATGAAGATTCGTCAAAAACCAATTGATTCAGCTGCTTCTCCTATAAATAGGAACCAAGAGACACAAAAAAGAGATATACATACGCAGAGAAGAAAAGAGAGAAGGAGAAGAGCTTTGATACTCAGATCTTCTGCAAAAACCCTAGGTAAGAAAGGGAAAGACATTGGAAAGAAAGAGAATTTAATTCTCAACAGAGTTTAACTCTGATATGTAAAAACAGAAGAACATATTTCTTCTCTCTTTGATAGAGGATCTGCAAAGCGCACATCTCCCCTTAAGGTTGAGAATTTAATTCTCAATGGGTCGAGATCCTGCCATGCAGATCCAAAACATAGAGAAGGAATGCAAGCTCGAGAATTTAATTCTCACAGAACTATAGGAATTTAATTCCTCCAAAATAAAAGTAGGGCTGGACCCTATATCATGGGAATGTAATTCCTTCAGAACAAAAGAAGAAACAGGGTTTAACCCTAAGTAAAAAACCAGTTCTGTTGAAACATCGGGAATTCAATTCCCTTAATCATAATTTAACAGAGGATGGAAGTTTAAACTCCTTAAAAAAACTTTTATTAGGCTTTAACCCTATTCGGCCCCTCGCATATATGAGGAATTTAATTCCTACAGAAAATTCAGAGTTAAACTCTATTCGAGAAAAACGAAGTCTTCGAAAGGAAGTAGGAATTTAATTCCTCTGAAATTTACAGCTCGAGGAATTTAATTCCTGACAAAAGATTAATAAAGCCTCTAAACAAAATACATGAAGGTAGGGTCACGTGCCACCACGTGACCCCTTCAAGAGATCTACAGAAGGCCCTTTGAAGCGGTCCCCCACGTGACCCACGTGACCCTTGACAGAGGCTCTGATACATAGGCATATGAATGCCCGTCACGTGATGGCACGTGATGCCCTGAAAGATGTAGCAATGTCAGCAGAACAAACGAAGGGAGGGCGCTCTCACGTGCTGCCACGTGACCCCTCTTGCCTTAGTGTTTAACACTAAATTAAAACTCTCAAACCCAGTGTTAAAACACTGTTGGGCCTTAGCATTCAACGCTGATTAAAAAGCTTTATTTGCAGTGTTCAACACTGATCTGTTTTAGTGTTTAACACTAATTTGAAAAGCCTTGTTGCTGGTGTTTAACACCAATTATCTCTTAGTGTTAAACACTAACTTGTCAACCTCATTCTCAGTGTTCAACATTGACTGCTCTGTAGTGTTTAACACTAGACTTCGGCCCAATTGGCCTAAATGGATAGAGGCAAAGCCTCTCCTGATTGGACTTAGCCCAAAGATGGCCATAAGTCCTCAAATCATGTTGAACTGAGCACATCTGCTCTTTCAACCAGCTCATTGGTTCGAGGGTACATCTCTGAACTCCTCTGATATTTGTCGTTGTAATCCTTCAACGTCTTCAGAGAGGTGACGGGTCCCGACAACCACACATTGATACGGACTGTGGGGTCCTTAAACTCATACAAATTCCTGGTAACGTGGAACGTGGATAACGTCACTCTTTGACCCCACGGAAAACGCCCAGAGCGGAGCCTGGTCCTCGCTAAGCACGGCAGTGAACCCGTGTGGAGCATCCAGAGCACATACCGGACTGTGGGGTCCTTAAACCCATGGACTACGACGTCCTTAACCTTGACCGAGATGTCTTAAAACTAACAACGGACTGTGGGGTCCTTAAACCCATGGACTACGACGTCCTTAACCTTGACCGAGATGTCTTAAAACTAACAATTGACCGAGATGTCTTAAAACTACCCATGGACCGCAATGTCCTTAAACTACCCATGGACCGCAATGTCCTTAAACTACCCATGGACCGCAACGTCCTTAAACTAGGACAATAGAGCCCCGTATGCTCTCTTGTCGGACCTAAACGGTCCCGTTTAAGTTGATCTTAGCCTCAAAGATGGCTAACGAATCCTTAAACCTTCAAGCAGACTGGACTACAAATCCCCCCAATTAACTTTGGCTCGAGGGTACATCTCTGAACTCCTCTGACATCCGTCGTTGTAATCCTTCAACGTCGTCAGAGAGGTGACGGGTCCCGACGGCCACACACATACGATGGACCACTATGTCCCTAAAACTGGAACAATGGAGTCCACACGCTCCTTTGTCGGATCTAAAAGATCCCGTTAAGTTGATCTTAGTCACAAAGTTAGACTAACGTGTCCTTAACAAACGTTTGAGTCGATCTTAGCCTCAAATATGGCTGACGTATCCTCAAACCAAACCCCCAAACCCAAATTTAAGATAATGCGGATTTGGACTAGTCCACGCCCTACGGGTGACGACATAACCCAGTCTCCGTAAACAATCCACGGGCAATAAAACAAACAACCACGACACGAAGTGACCATCTGGAGAAGGAGAAAGTTGTTATCGCAACGCGGTAGCGTAATTAACTGTAGGGGCTTGCGCCTGCAGGGAAGAGCGTCCCCACAATCAAAAACCCCTCAAACGAGGGGGAATCTGACGAAGTCTGCTACATCGGACGCATCCGTCTAAACCTTCGATACACGGTGCCATAAATCAACTTGGCATCTTCGGAGAGGTGGACGGATAGCACCAATTAGCATCTGCCCCGAATCTCAGCGCCAAGACCACCGCGGTCCTGCGCGCCGTCCATTCGGAGGGGAACAGACAACAGAAGAAATTTGGAGGACCGAGTCAACAAGAAGAATCGCGGTGATCTGGTCCAAAAAGAAACAAAAAAAACAAAAAACGGCCGAAGCTACCAACCGGCGGCGGATCCGCGGCCGGAGGCGCTATTCACGGCGGTTCCGCGGTGGAGGTGACGGATCGGTTCCCAAAAAAAAAAAGCTGAAGCGCGGTAGTAAAAAAAAAAGATCCGCCACTGGAAATCTCTGTGAGTTTTCTCTCTCCTCCTCTCTAAATCTTGATATATCTTCTGTAAATTTGCCTGCAGGATTCTTTGCGTTTTAAAAATCTTCCCCCTTCTCAATAACAAATCTTGTGCAGGATTCTTTGCGCCGCGCATAAAATAAAAAGATTTGATTGCAAGTGATTTTTCTGTTTTGCATATCTTTAAAACTGACTTTAAGGGGCTTTTGACCAATTCAAATTGGGTGGGGATTTCATCACCCTTCCCAGGACCCCAGAAATCACATAAGGCATTTGCATTGACCATATTTAATTAAAAAATACTGGACTCAGCCCTAAGGACTTCGAGCACAATAGGACAGAGGACTAGTTATAGGCATCAGCCGTTTATCCTAACCTGACTTTGCGGTGTCTGGGTAAGTGTGTCAAGGCAAGTGGTTGCTTAATTAGGACCGCTACTTGTAGCGGGGAGCCTCCTAGTTACCTGGCACTTAACTGGCCGCAATTGGCGGTGAATAGGCGGTTTGAGGTCCTATCTCTAGCCTTTTGGAACAGTTAGAAGCTGTCTAGCTGATCTAGGTGACCCTAGAGTTAGGCCTGATTGTGCATTTTTGGTTGAAAGTGTGTCTTATCCTTTTATAAAAAATCATTTTTGCAAAACAAATAAAAAAATAAGAGGAAAATTTTTATAAAAAAAAAAAAACTTGCAAATATTTTAGCCGTAAATAAATCCTTGCACCACCACAAACATTACTTCTTTTCCCCTTTCTTCTAACATGGGTACCCCACATAATAAATCACCTGCCGAACTTTGGTATCCCGAACCTAATTTTGCGTCGTACGTCAATTTGTTCGGTCAATTTAAAGACGATCCTTCCTTGTCTAAAATATCTTTGAAAGATCAAATAGAGGCGTCTAGGAGAAACAGTTTGACTTTTCAACCCACTGTGTGTCAACCAAGTCAATCTTTGCCACCTCCATATGTTGATACCGCTTTTTCAAGTCCTTCTGTCACTCCTAAACCGATGTGCATTGCCGAGCATATTGCTCAATCTCGCAGCCGATCTTTCACCCCTCTCCACTCATCTAGTTCTAGGGATCCGCACGACTATTCATCTTTTATCTACATGTTGATCCTACTCCTGTCCAACCATCCACTTCCTACCAGTCCTACCCGACTTTCCCACCTTCACTAGACATTGATTCTACACAGCCTTATGGGAGTTTCATGTATCCAAACAGTTTTGAATCTTTTACCGAAACCCCTCCACAACCCATGTCTAGTTTGGAACAGTCGTTGGAGGCGTATATCGCAGCAACAAACAAAATGGTTATGAATGTGGAAGCATCCATGGCCGCCCTTATGCAATCTAGTGAACCGGTAGCTAGTTTCCCACTAGCTTCAAATTTTTCAATGTATAAAGAGGCGGTTGGACAGAGTGAGAATGTGAGAGGATTTCCAAATCAAACCTACCCTTACCCAATTGAAGCCCACAACTCCGGTTTTCCATCGATTGTCCCAAATGATTCACCAGTTGAAAATGAAAATGAGTTGTGTGATTTTGTAGTGCTTGATTTGCCAAATTGTGAAGAACCCCTTTCGAGTGAAACCGCACTTAATCCTTTCGATCTTTACACCTCCACTCTAGAACCGAAATCGATAAATATCCATGCTTTTGATGAGGTTTCTAAAGAAATTAATTTTCACTTGATTGAGGATATAGAATCCGGGAATATTTCGGATGATGAACCTGTCGATTTGATTGAAATTTTATGTCCAATTCATCATCCCGAGTCATTAAATGTTTCTCCCGAACCTTATATGCATCTTAATTTTGATGATAATAGCATGGATGAGTTAAATATTGAGGAGACTTATGAGGATAGTATTGAGGAGAGTTTTGAAGATCATATTGAGGTCAGCCTCCTGAGCCTTTAACTGTTATATCACCCTCCTTCCTTTTTATCGTTCCGACCACGCACAACATCACGCTTGAAGACCGTGAACTTGAAAAAATTTCTTTTGAATCCGACACAGTTTTCACAGAAGTTAACACTTACGAGTGTTTCACTTTTTCGGACGATATTGATGACTCACCGCCCGAGTTTGAGTCCTTAACATTTTCAGATGAGTTAGTTGAATCATCAGACTCGGTTGCTCACAGTAGTTTCGAACCATTAATGGAATCTTTCAAGTTCGAGATAGTTTACTACGGTGAGAATGATACTATCCCTGTTGACCCCAATCAGAGCAAAGCTCTGTTCAAATTCCGAGGCGGGAGATGAAGCAACGCTTCATCTCCCCCCCAATCAGAGTCAAAGCTTTGCTTTGAAAATTTAAACCTCAATAAAGGAAGCAACGCTTCAGTTGCGCATGCACTGCGCTGCGAGACACGTGTCAGCGCAGATGCGCCTGCACTGTTGCACTGCGCTGTGCGCTGTGCGACGCGTGTCAGCGCAGATGCGCTAGCGCATTCGCGCTGCGCTCTGCGCTGCGCGACGCGTGTCAGCGCAGGTACGCTAGCGCAGTCGCTCTGCGCTGTGCGACACGTGGCAGCACAGTTGCACTGCGCGACACGTGTCGGCACAGATGCGCTAATGCAGCAAGAAGGGCTAAGTGCCAAAGGCAATTTAGCCATGCAAAATTACATGCACTTGATAACAACAAATTAAAATACGATGCACAAACACAACAAAGAGCTCAAATAAAAAGAACGCTTAACAGATAATAAAGTATTTAATTAAAGCATTTATTTATTATTAAATTTAAAAAAGATCACCGAATACGGGATCAGAGAGACAAGGGTTTACAAAAAGAAAAAGAAGATTATTCAGCTCCCTCTCCGTCTTCTCCACCACGTCGAAGCGGCGATCTTCCCGAGGGGTAGCCATCCAACGGTCGACGCCGCACTCCTGGGAAAAAGTGGCGATGACGGCCCGACGAGCCCGTATCTGGCTCAGCAAATAGAAGGAGAAGTCCCTCAGGGCTTTGGTGATCAAGAGCGCTTCGAAAAAGCTCTCGATCTTATCCTCGGCCACATCGAGCATTGCCGAGGACATCTCCGCCGGAGGAGGGGGAATGTCGGCGAGCACTGAGGCAAGGATCATCCGAAGCCAAATGGAACCCGAGGGAAGAGAAGACCCCACACGAGTCGAAAGCTCGTACATTGCGGCATCGCACTGCTCGTCCGAAAAAGAGGAGTCCACCAAGCGCGCAGCAAGACGGGGAACGACATCTCGGATCGGCACCTCCCACGGTTGTCGGCGGGCATGAGGACGGTTGCAAGCCATAATCGAAAAGTTCTCTGAAGATGAGAGAACAAAAGGCTCGGCCTTGAACTATATATATAGACCCGTGCACAAAAGATTCTGTGCACAATGGAATTATTTCCAAAACCCAGAGAATCAAAATCTCGGAAATACAAGTTTGACTTGGAAAAGGGGAGATGAAAGGATATCTCAGGTGAAGCAACGCTTCAGATCCTCTGCGCTGGGCGCAACTTGCCACGTGTCTGGCGCAACGCGCCGAGCGCAGCGCCCAGAAAGCGCACCCAATCAGAGCAAAGCTCTGATTGAAGGAAGCAACGCTTCATTTGCGCTGCGCTCCGCGCTGCGCGACACGTGTCATGCGCTGGAGCATCTGCGCCAAACTAAATCAAGATTTTTATGAAATCTTTTCTGTTCTTTCCAGAACTAGAAGATTTTCTTCTGTCTTTGGATCAAAGATCCAGCGGTGGGAAAATTCCCAAAATCACTCAGGAAAGATCTTGTTAACAAATTTAACAGATTTATGGTCACTATAAATAGGACCCTAAGCCTCGATTCAAAGGCATCAAGAATTTCTCAAAAAAAAGAGAATCAAGAACTCTAAGCAGAGAAAACTCTGAGAAGATCTCAAGAAAAAAAAAAGGTAAAAACCCTCATGAAGGAGAAGAAAGGCCTTCAAATAGATCATGGATCTAAAAATAAAATGAATGATCTTTATATAAAAAGAAAAAACAGTGCTTTGCACTTTTGGGAACCTTCGGTTCTTTAAAAACGATAAAAAAATATATATAATAAATAATAAAATAATAAAAGAATAGTGCTTTGCACTTTTAAAGAACCTCTGGTTCTTCGAATAAAGAAAGATTTATTCTTGATCTAATTTAGATCAAGAACTTAAAACAGTGCTTTGCACTTCCCTTCCCGAATCTAAAAGATTCTTAGTGCTTCGCACTTCCAAGTTGCGCCGTTGCGCTCTTAAGAGAGCGCCACGTGTCGACTATAAAACCACTTGCGCTAAGCGCCCTTAAGATAGAGCTTCGCTCTCTTGAACTGGCGCAACTCGCTGAGAGCGCGCCACGTGTCAGCAGCGCAATAGCGCAGCGCAACAACGCAGCGCACTGCGCTAGTGCGCTTGCGCTCATCAGAGCATGACACGTGTCATCACCATATGAACTTGCGCTCATTACTTATCGCAAAGCGCAGATGCATTAAAAAGGGCCAAGCCCAATTAAGAGAAGGCCTACCAGGCTCAATAAGGCGCAAATGCATTATTTTGAGGAGCAGAGCCCAAACGAGAACAGATGCTTTGCGTCACTTATAAATGGGCAGAGCCCGAGCAAAACATTCAGAATGCTATGCATTTTAAAAAGAAGCAAAGCCCAAACAAGGTAGATACTTTGCACCATCTACAAAAAGGACAGAGCCCAAAATAAATTGATACTCTGTATCTTTTGTGGGTATGGCCTAAATAAAAAAATACGATGCAAAAGCAAATAAAATATTGAACTGGACTTAACCCAATCCTGGCCATAAGTCCTTAAATTAAATTGACTGAGCAAAGTGGCTCTCCTAAATCAATCTGCGTCCGGTTCGAGGGTACATCTCCGAACTCCTTTGACATCCATCGTTGTAATCCCTCAACGACGTCAAAGAGGTGACGGGTCCCAACGACCACACATCCGTATGGACTGCGGGGTCCTTAAACTCGTGGACCGAGACGTCCGTTAAACTAATAATGGACCGAAACGTCCCTAAACTAAAATCGGACCACCACGTCCCTAAACTGGCAATGGACCACTACGTCCCTAAACTGGAATATGGACCACTACGTCCTTAAACTGGCGACGGACCGAAACGTCCCTAAACTAATAATGGACCACTACGTCCCTAAACTGGAATATGGACCACTACGTCCTTAAACTGGCGACGGACCGAAACGTCCCTAAACTAATGATGGACCACCACGTCCCTAAAACTGGCAAAGGACCACCACGTCTTTAAACTGGCACAATAGAGCCCAAATTCTCTCTTGTCGGATCTAAACGGTCCCGTCTAAGTTGATCTTAGCCCCAAATACGGCTAACGTGTCCTTAGATATTTAAATAAATAATAAAACTCTCAAATCAACTTTGGTTCAAGGGTACATCTCTGAACTCCTCTGACGCCTGTCGTTGTAATCCCTCAATGACGTCAGAGAGGTGACGAGTCCCGACAGCCAGATAATTGAATCAATCACTACGTCAAGTCGATCTTAGTCCAAAATAGGACTAACGTATCCTTGACGAACGTTTAAGCTGATCTTAGCCGCAACGCGACTGATGTATCCTTAAACTGAAAACGCCAAACCCAAATCGAAGCAAACACGGATTTGGACTAATCCACGTCCTACGGGCGACGACATCACTAAGTCTCCGTATACAATCCACGGGCAACCACAAACAAAACAAACATACACGACACGAAGTGAAATTCTGGAGAAGGAGAAAGTTGTTATCGCAACGCGATAGCGTAATTAACTGCAGGGGCTTGCGCCTACAGGGAAGAGCGTCCCCACAATCAAAAACCCCTCACCCTGAGGGGGAATCTGACGAAGTCTGCTACATCGGCCGCATCCGTCTAAACCTCCGATACACGGTGCCATAAATCAACTTGGCATCTTCGGAGAGATAGACGGATAAAACCAAATAGCATCTGCCCCGAACCTCAGGCACGGACATGACGTCCTGGCCGCCGTTCGGAGGGGAACAGATTCTGGCACGCCCGGTGGGACCTTTTCCTCTTTCCACTCCACACTTCGTGTGTCGCCTTCGCGAACCAATCGCGATTTGTTAAATGGTTGCCTTCGGATTTCAAGTTGCTAAGATTTGGTCTTTTACCTGGCGCAGAACTCAAGATTCAATGGCCACCAACTGCACCAACTGCTCGAAATGCCACTGCAACGGACGTTCCACCTCGCCGAGAGGTGTAGCATATGGGCCCCAAGCGGCTTCCTTCCTGACTCTGCCGGTAGACCAGGTGACTCAAGCCACCACCGGCTTGTTCTTCGGGACCATGGTCCCACCTACAAGCTTCTCTATGGCAATACCCGCACCAGAAGCGAACAAGAAGTCGATGTCTGACCGGCTCACTACTGCCCCGACCCCTGTCAACGGGTCTCCCACTACTAAACCGACAGCCACCGTTTTCACCAGGCTGGGTCAGAATTATAAAGTGGCTATCCCAAAGAGGGCAACGGCCGCTGCTTCGGAAGTCGTTAAAGCGGCTTCTCCCATCAGAGAGTCGGTCTTCGCAAGATTGACGATTCCCACTCCTCTCCCAGCTGGTCAGAAGGCATCAGTATTCGACAGGCTGACATCAGCAGTTACCCCACACTCAAACAGGGGGCAACAAGAAACTATCTCGGTTTCCGAGCCAATCCCAACGGCTCGTCGTGCGCGCCGTCGCCATTGGCAACGGGTAAGGAAAGCAGGGGGCAACCCCCCCTCAGGGCTAACCCCACCTGCTCCAGTGGTGGAGGTCAACGCTGCTGTTCCAACTGGGAACAGCTTCGAATTGCTGAGGAGGGTGAGAAAGAACTCTCCGGTTGCTACATTGAAAAGGTCTCCTCCGCCTATGAAAAAGGCTCCGGAGGCAAAACAGGAACAGCCCTCTCAACGGCTGTCATCAAAAATTTATAAAGTTTGGCGGAGGGTTCAAGACTCCGTGATTGACTCAGACCGCTTCCGTCGCCAGAAAAGGGCGAAGGTGGAAAAAGACAAGAACCGCCCCATTAAACGGCAGGGGGCAACAAATGCTAGGATGCCCGCTTCAACGGCTCCTTCCACCTCAACGGTCCATAAAAGGAAGAGGCCAGAGAGAGCTCCCATGACATTGACAAAGCCTAAAAGCGATGAACCTAAACGCCCCAAGTCAGGGGGCATAACAGTTCATACAGTCTATATGGCTTCGGGAAAAGAAGAAAGTCGTACTTCCGCGGGTCATCAACCGCTTACTCGGTCAGTGACCAAGGCCCAGGAGCAACAACAAAAGCTCCAGGAAATGATGACTACAATGGCTGCACTCACGGGGCCAAAAGAGAATCCTGAGACGTCCTTAGATGAACGTCAAGAGGAAGAGACCGACGCCGAGTTCCTCCACCGAGTACTGGAAAAGAGAGACAAGGAGGCTGCTGAACAAGCAGCCAATATACAGCGTATGGGCCTCCTCTTCCAGGACATGATAGGGATGATGATACAACCAGATCCCCCGACTGAAGAACCCCCGATCGTCCTTGGGGATGATAAGGGAGAAACATCAAACCCTCAGCCCGTTCTATCAACGGCTAGAGAGGATACAATCTCCAAAACTGATCTGGACGAATATATAGCCCAGCAGATAAAGGTTCATCACGCGGCCGAAGCAGCCGGCCACGTTGTAAAAACGGGGCGGCCATATCCGGGCTGGTATGACCAAATCAAGTACCCGCCGGGTTACACAATTCCTAAGTTTCACGTCTATAAAGGGACTGGCAATCCCCATCAACATGTTGCCCAGTTCAGGGCACTTTGTGGTAACACCGGCGGCGACGACAAGCTTTTGCTGCGCCAGTTCGTTGGAAGCCTATCAGATACGGCGTTCGAATGGTATTCCGAGCTCCCCAACGACTCTGTTAAAACCTTTGCGGAGATGGAGCTGCTCTTCACCCAACGCTTTGCAAGTGCCAGCGAGCGTACCCCGATGACGGCGCTGATTAATGCCAGGGTAAAACCCGGCGAGACGTGGGTTCAGTACGCTATACGGTGGCGTAATCTATGGTCTAAATGTGAACAGCGCATAGAAGAAGCCCCTGCGGTGGGAATGTTTGTTGGAACCCTTGATCCACAAGCAACTATTTCACAGTTTATGATGTTCTTCAAGCCGACTTCCTTCCAGGCTTTGATCGACAAATTGGCGCAGATGGACCAGATGGGCCATAAACCCCCTCTCCCGAAGCCGGACTCCCGAAACGATAAAGGAAAGGGAAAAGCGATCATCGTCGCTAATGCCCAACAACAACCGAACGACTCAAAGCCGGTTGCTCGTCCAAACAATACGCGCCCATACGTACCCCTTGAGGACCGGATGGGACGTGCTTACTCCTTCCCCCGTGATAAAACAAGGAGGCTATTCGAGCTGGCATTGCGCAACAGGCTCATAAATCTGCCAGATCCCAAACGCCCGTCACAACCAAGTGACGGCAACGATTCTAACTACTGCCCTTATCATAGAGTGCTAGGACATCCAATCGAAGACTGCTACGTCTTCAAAAATTGGCTGGAGAATCAGTACCGTCAGGGCAAATTTGCACTATCTGACAAATGGAAGGTGAACCCTCCGCAACCCCACACCTATAAGGGAACGAATACGCCGGGGGCAACATGCTCCGTCATTGAAGAAACTCCTTGGGAGGTTGTATTATCAGCCAAAACGAGGAGAATGTTAAATGATCTTCAGACCTGTCCAGCGGTCGACTGGAAGAATCCCTTATAACCGCAGGTTATTGAGGGGATGTTGAAACCACGTCCGACTCGGAAGACCGATGGTGGTAGTTCAAGCGCTCATAGTCAGCCGTCAAAATCTTCGAAAAAGAAGAAGAAGAGATCTAAGAAGCCCATGAAGCCTGGCGACAAGCGCACGGACTTACAGAAGCAAATCGACGCACTGGATGAGTACAACCAAAAGGCGCGGACTCCCATCACGCTCCAAGATTTCCTTGATCACGTCTTTCAAAAAGAAGACGAGGGAGAAAGTTCATCGGATGAATCCGAGGAATATGTGGCGAGCTGTCATATGATCTCCCATGTGACCGCGAACGATGAAGGGACTTCTGGCACCGAAACGCCGGGGGCAAATGATGAGTCAAGGGTTCCAGAGTTATCAGTTGAAATGATCGGCGCGTTTCTTAATAAAGCCCGATTGAAAAGTAAAGCTGATCAGGAACGCGAAACGGCTATATTCGAGAAGGACAAACGCCAGCGACTTGAGGAAGGAGCTCAGATGAGCCCACCAGAGCAAAATGCCTCCACCGCTGACAAAGGCCAATTCAAGATAAAAAAGAAGTTTGCCAAAGCCATATCGATGGGCATGAAGCTGCCACCCTCTGAGGAAAAAGTTACTGGCGTGGTAGAAATGCACCCCTCTTATTGCTTATATCATCAGAAGGTCTCGCATTCCACCCAAGATTGCAAAGCTTTCAATGGATGGTGGCAAGGATACGTCGCTAATCAACAACGCTTTAAACGGGAAAAGCGTAAAATTCGTCGGGAGCAAAGAAACACGACCAAAGAGCTCGAAAGAACTGCCGGCAATTGTCACATGATTAATACTACCGGGTCACAAGTGCCTACATTTGGGAGCGACTCTGACGAGGAGCTAGAACTTGCCCCTCTCTTTAAAGAGTCAACTTCGGGAAAAGAAGAGGAGCCAGTGGTTTGCGAAAATATCCGGCTGCGGAATCGAACTCTGCCTGAAAAGAACCTCGGACCCTCGAATAGAAAAGATAAAGGGAAAGAAAAAGTCTCTGAAGACATCGTCTTAGATGACCAAGTTCTGGAAGAGCTAAACGCCGAGAACCCGCCAAAGAGAAATAAGGTGGATTACAACGTCCTGGCACATCTGAGGAAATTGCCCTCTCAGCTCAGCATTCTCGATGCCCTATTGCTATCGAAAGAGGCAAGAGACTCTTTGATTAAGGCGCTACAAGATCCGGACCAGTTCCAGGCCTTCCTAGCCGAGGAAAAGATGAAAGACGAATTAGAAGAAGTGCACACAGCCGACGTTGCTTTTGGTGATGAAGACCTTCTCCTCGGGACATGTGAACACAATCGTCCTATTTATGTCTCAGGATACTGCCATGACATAAAGATAGGTAAAATCTTGGTCGATAACGGATCGTCTGTTAATTTACTCAATGTGCGAGTGTTAAAGGAGATTTGCATGAGTGTCCAACACCTCGCCCGAGACAAAATCACCATCTCCGGTTTCGACTCCCAATCGTCAAAAACCCTTGGATCTGTGATATTGACGCTACGCTTTGGGTTGCTCGTCACAGACATCAAATTCCATGTTATAGACGCCAAGACGTGCTACAATGCTCTGCTCGGCCGACCATGGCTACACGAGTACAATATCATCCCTTCTACACAGCATCAGTGCATGAAGTATTCTAGGGATGGCCTCGAGTACACTGTGGCAGGAGAGTTGAATCCGTTTTCCGTAAACGAAGTTCGCAAATATGAAGATGCCAAATACTTCTTACCGAGTTTCGAAGACACGAAAAGGTGTCACAAACCGGAGAATAAAACTAACGCCACCATCCCTGTCTTCGGCAGTGACACCGAGGAGGAGGATATAATTTATTCAGGTCCATCCCAGTCCACCAGGCCAGGACCATCCGCTCCTTCATTGATCTTCGGCAGCGATTCGGAGGATGAAGTTCATGCTGTATTCCCCGCTCGGCCTTCAATACGGGTTTCTGCCGATGAAGAGCGAAGTCTACAGATAACCATGGTGCCGCTTCAACATTACAAAGAATTGGATGCACTCGACACCAACAGCGTAGAAGAATTGCAGACATTCTATATCCCTCCCGGACGAAAAGGCGAGAAGGCAATCCTATTCTACCGTTCTGAAGAAAACAAGGTGGAAAAAGAAATTTGGCATGGCGCGGATCCCACGCTCGACAGGCTCCAACCTATCCGTCTTCCTAGATATTATACCAAAGGTTTGAATAAACTGCTGAAACGCCAAGGGATGTCCTTCACGCAGACCGCTAGAAAAGCCAAATTCTATGACAAGGTCTGGAACGTTCCCGGGACTCAATGCAAACTGCCTAACGGGAGAACAGAAACGAAAGGGCTCGGGTATGTTCGCTCAAAGAAACGGGAACTAATAAACAGCTGCTATGCCATGTATGACTTTGATGAAGAAGCGGACGCTCAATGGGAAGATGCTAATCCCGAACCAGCAAAAGTTCCTGATGCAAGACCTCCCAACCCATCGTCTGAAGGCCAAATGAGCAAACCTACAAAGGATGCCAGTCAAAAGGCCCGAGATGATCATGATCGTGAAATGGCAATCTATGAGAAAGCCAAGACACAGCGCCTCCTTCAACAGGCAATGAAGGATGAAAATGCCGCTCCATGCCAACCTGCTACTAAAAAGGTTCGACGCGAAAGCAAAAACAAGTCGAAAGGCAAGAAAAGCACTCGACAACCACAAAGCAAAGCTAAGAAGCCACGCACCCGAAAGTCGAGCGTTATTGACCTAGCCATCATGAAGAAAATGGGTCGAGCATACTCATTTCCTCAGAACAAAATAAGGAAAATACTCGATCTTGCTCTAAAACATCAAATGCTTACTCTCCCAGAGTCTAAACACCCTGAGCGAGCAGGCGAAGTCTCCAACCCACAGTATTGCTTTTACCATCGAGTAGTAGGGCATCCGCTCGAAGATTGCTTCACCTTTAAGAATTGGGTTGAGGACCAATATCAGCTTGGCAAATTCGCGTTGTCTGACAGTTGGAAGGTAGCGCCGCCGCAAAAGCACGAACCCAAAAACACAAGAATAAAACCAACTCCGCATTGGGATTGGCAGAAAACTCGCACCTGCCATGTGATAACAATATTAAAAGAAGGGTCCGAGGACATGAACAACTTCCCTTGGTGCTTTGAAAGCGGCAGCGATGAGGTAATCTCAGAATTTCCCCCAGCTCCGAAAGAACTGGAGGATGGAATCCATACCACTGCAGACAATCTCAAGAAAATTGAGTTGGGGACGGCAAATGACCCGCGACCGACATTCATCAGCGAGCTGCTATCTGAAGAAAGGGTGGCCGCGTTAAAGGATGTGCTTCTACAGCACAAAGATTGCTTCGCGTGGAACTATTCCGAAATGCCGGGACTAGATCCAGAAATTGCTGTACACAAATTGGCGATATCCCCAGACATCAAGCCAGTCAAACAAGTGCCAAGAAGAATGCGACTCGAGCTTGAGATGAGCATCAACGCCGAAGTCAAAAAGCTGATAGACTCTGGCTTCATCCAGGAAGTTCAATACCCTGAATGGATCGCCAACATCGTCCCGGTGATGAAGAAAAACGGGACAGTGCGCGTATGCGTAGACTTCCGGGATCTTAATAAAGCTTGCCCGAAGGATGATTTCCCAGTGCCAGTCACCGAGCTAATGATAGACAATACATCCACTCATGAGGTTTTCTCCTTCATGGACGGCTCGTCAGGGTATAACCAAATAAAAATGCATCCAGAAGACCAGAAGCACACAGCCTTCAGGACTCCTCTTGGTATATTTTGTTATAAGGTGATGCCCTTCGGTTTGAAGAACGCCGGTGCTACTTATCAGAGGGCCATGACGAAGATCTTCGATGACCTTATACACGAAATCGTCGAATGCTATATCGACGATCTTGTGGTTAAGAGCAAATCATACGAAGAACACCTCGAGCATTTGAAGACCGTGTTTCAACGCCTTCGGCAATACAACTTGAAGATGAATCCTCTTAAATGTGCATTCGGGGTTTCCTCGGGCAAATTCCTGGGATTCGTTGTTCGGCACCGAGGTATTGAGATAGATCCGTCAAAGATTAAAGCGATCATGGAAATGCCTCCGCCGAGGACTCTCAAACAGCTGCGGTCTCTCCAAGGGAAACTCGCATACATACGGCGATTTATAGCCAACCTTTCAGGAAAATGCCGTCCCTATAGTCACCTGATGAAGAAGGGAACCCCATTCGTTTGGGATCACAAATGCCAAAGCGCACTAGACGAGATCAAGCAATACCTGCAGAACCCGCCGGTACTGGCTGCTCCGGTTAAGGGTAAGCCTCTCATTCTTTATACAACCGCCCTCGAAGGTTCACTAGGCGCGTTATGGGCACAAGAGAACGATCAAGGGAAAGAAAGAGCACTCTACTACTTAAGTCGAGTTCTGCTGGGGGCAGAAAGCAATTACTCTCCCATCGAAAAACACTGCCTGGCGTTGATCTTCGCAATAACAAAGCTCAGGCACTATGCGTTAGCACACGAGGTCCGTCTGATTTCAAAGGTGGACCCTCTCAAATATTTAATGTCAAAAGCCATATTGACAGGGCGACTCGCTAAATGGGCCCTGCTCTTGATGGAATTTTCGATAACATATCAACCTCTCAGGGCAGTAAAAGGCCAGGCCATCGCCGACTTCCTTGCTGAGCATCCCATACCTGCCGATTCCCCTTTAAATTGCGATTTGCCAGACAGACATGCGTTTGACACAATCGACAGTGGTGATACCCGTTGGGAGCTTTATTTCGATGGAGCATCTTCCATGAAAAAGCACAAACAAAGTACGCCAATGATCAAATCGGGGGTGGGACTCATCTTCGTGACTCCACAAGGAGGGATAATGCGCTTCGCCTTCTCCTTGACAGAGCCGAGAACGAATAATGAAGCTGAATATGAGGCTTTGATAGCAGGCCTCAAGATTGCCATCGATATGGGAATTGAGAGCCTCTTCATATATGGGGACTCCCAACTGGTCGTCAGTCAAGTGAACGGCGATTACCAAACATGCAAACCGGAATTGGTAAAATACGGTGAAAAAGTGCAGCAACTGCTAACCCAAATTCCCTCCTACACATTGGAAAGTATACCGCGCGCGGAAAACAGCAAAGCGGACGCACTAGCCAAACTTGCTAAAGAACTGGCTGACGAGAACCTTGATGACGTTAGAATCGTGATACAAAGCCGTCGAGTGCTCACCCCCGCAGAAATACCTTCGGAATCACCCGAAGAGAAGGGGGTGACTGAACGAACAACCTTACAAATAAAAGACCACGAGAAAGTCGAGGATTGGAGGGAAGTCCTTATAGACTACTTCAAGTCCCACCAAATGCCTGAAGATGCGTCCGCAAGACATCAGCTCACAAAACGAGCTCTGTCTTTCGCCTTCGTCAATGATATTCTATACAAGAGGTCATTTGATTCTCTGTGGCTGAGATGCTTAGGACCAGACGAAGCGGAAAGAGTCGTTCAGGAGGTTCATGACGGAATCTGCGGTTCTCATCAGGCAGGCCCTAAGATGAAGCTGAAAATAAAACGGATGGGCTACTACTGGCCCACGATGATCCAGGACTGCATCGAGTATGCGAAGCAATGCCACTCATGCCAAATTCATGGGGACTTCATCTATCAACATCCAAATCCGCTACACCCAACAGTAGCTAGTTGGCCATTCGAAATGTGGGGAACTGACATAGTCGGCCCCATCGAACCAGCCTCGTCAAAGGGACATCGTTTCATCCTGGCGACGACTGATTACTTCTCCAAATGGGCAGAGGCGATACCATTGAGGGAAGTAAAAACGGAGAACATCCTCCATTTCTTCAAGACGCATGTCATATATCGGTTTGGAACTCCGCGACGGATCATCTCCGATAACGGGCCAGCCTACAGAAGCCACAAAATCAGTCGCTTCGCGCAACAGCATAATATAGACTGGAGATATTCCTCAGTTTATAATCCGCGAGCTAACGGTCTAGCTGAGGCCTTCAACAAGACCTTGACGAAGATCATGAAGAAAACAGTGTCACGAAATAAGAAAGATTGGCACGAAAGATTGCAAGAGGCTCTTTGGGCGTATCGAACTACATTTAAAACGGCCACAAACACAACGCCATACGCGTTGGTATTTGGGACGGAAGCAGTACTCCCTCTCGAAATAGAATTACCCTCTTTACGAGTAGCAGTTCACTACGAGCTGACAGATGAAGAAAATGCTCACCTCCGGCTTGAGGAGCTTGATGCCCTTGAAGAAACACGGCTCATAGCGCAACAAAATCTGGAGGCTTATAAAGCAAAGATGACACGCTCATACGAAAGATTGACCCGACCGAGGACATTCCATCAAGGCGAACTCGTGCTAGTGGTCAAAAGGCCCATGATCCCCAATCGCGCCAAGCGGGGAAAGTTTGAGCCAAACTATGAAGGACCGTACATCATTGATAAGGTCTACCAGGGTGGGGCCTATCTACTCATGGACATGCACGGTGAAAGGCCTTTCAGACCAATAAACGGTCGCTTTTTAAAGAAATACTACGCTTAATGGGCCACAGCCTAGGTCAATGGCAGATGACGACGACTATGTCCGCTCGCTGTCTTCCTAAGCCCAAGCTTTATAAGCAGTAGCCAGCCCTCTCAATAATGGACCGAAATGTCCTTAAACTAATAGTGGACCGAAATGTCCTTAAACTAATAGCGGACCGAGACGTCTTTAAACTACTAGCGCAGCACCTCTAGGCTGACGAGATAAAAAAAAACAAAAAAAACAAAAAAAAAACGGTATGTCCATAAGCAAAAAGGGCACGGATGAAAACCTGAAAGGGCTCCGTGAGTAAAAACAGCAGGGCTACCGGCGAGTGTTCGTGAAAACCCGAAAGGGCGCGACCTCGTAAAAAAAAAAGAGAAGAGAAAAAAATAAAAAGAATATAAAAAAAAAGGTATGTCCATAAGCAAAATGGGCACGGATGAAAGCCCGAAAGGGCTCCGTGAGTAAAAACAGCAGGACTACCGGCGAGTGTTTGTGAAAACCCGAAAGGGCGCAACCTCGTTAAAAGACACTTACAGGGTCCCCTTGACCTTGTAAGGAGAAACCACCCGCGCGAGATCCTTACGACTCACAAGGGAGCAACACACTTAGGAATCCCCACGATTCCTAAGGAGACGCTTGCGAGATCCTCACGACTCGTAAGGAGGACTCTCTTATGGGACCCTCACGGCTCATAGGATTTGAAAGTCTTAAGTCACAGAGACCTAAACCTGTGCTTAAGCAAACTCCCACAAACTTCCAATGTTGCCCTACAAGCGGCTCATATTGACCCTTGTATACAATCCACGGGCACGAATAAATATTTCCCTAACAAAGTCCCATCCATGACTAGGGATATACTTGTACAACAAACAACACTTGTAAGTCCTCTCGACTTATAAGGAGAAAACCCTCCTGTAAGATCCTTACGACTTACAGAGGAACAAAACACTTAGGAACCCTCACGATTCCTAAGGAGAAAATACACCTATAAGATCCTCACGACTTGTAGGGAGAAATAGCTTTGTGAGACCCTTACGGCTCATGAAGTCAAAAGCCTTAGTCGACAGGACCTTAACCCTGGTCGCTAAGCCTCCTTTGTTTGACAACGACAGAGGCAAATGATGATTCGCTCCTGGCAATATCCCAGTTGTAGCGGTGCTGATGCCGAAATCGGTGTCCAATTTCAGGTTTACAGCGAAAAGCCAGTAGGCCGCACATGCATACGAGATAGCCGAAATGATAGGGCGACTTGCAACAAAAAAGCAGCAAGTAAAAATATATGCATGAAGAAATAGCCGAAATGATTGGGCAACTCGTAATAAAAAGCAACGAGTAAAAATAAAATAAATAGCCGAAATGATTGGGCACCGCGAAAAATAGCCGAAATGATTGGGCAATCGCGACCTTCGCGATATAAAAGCTGAAATGATAGAGCATCGCGGAAATAAAATAAAATAAAAAGAAGAAATGATAAAACTTTGGCCCTACAGTCGAGGTCACATCGATCCCTGTATACAATCCAAGGGCATAAACAAAGAAGGAACCATACTTCCCCAGCGGAGTCCGTCAAACGACGAAGCCAAAACCTCAACGGTCCATTTCAACCGAAGAAGCCAATGACTTCAGCAAAAACTTCTCAACTCACGGATACAAACACTCCTTGACGAGAGCCTTCTGATCCGCGTCGACTCGCAGAGCCACCAGCGCCTCCGTGGGAACCATCGACTCGTTTCAAATCCCAAGGACACAAATAATCCTTGGCGCTTGGGAAACAAATAATCCCTCGCAAAAATCCTCGACTCACGGATACAAACACTCCTTGACGAGAGCCTTCCGATCCGCGTCGACTCGCAGAGCCACCAGCGCCTCCGTGGGAACCATCGACTCGTTTCAAATCCCAAGGACACAAATAATCCTTGGCGCTTGGGAAACAGATAATCCCTCGCAAAAATCCTCGACTCACGGATACAAACACTCCTTGACGAGAGCCTTCCGATCCGCGTCGACTCGCAGAGCCACCAGCGCCTCCGTGGGAACCATCGACTCGTTTCAAATCCCAAGGACACAAATAATCCTTGGCGCTTGGGAAACAAATAATCCCTCGCAAAAATCCTCGACTCACGGATACAAACACTCCTTGACGAGAGCCTTCTGATCCGCGTCGACTCGCAGAGCCACCAGCGCCTCCGTGGGAACCATCGACTCGTTTCAAATCCCAAGGACACAAATAATCCTTGGCGCTTGGGAAACAAATAATCCCTCGCAAAATTCCTCAACTCACGGATACAAACACTCCTTGACGAGAGCCTTCTGATCCGCGTCGACTCGCAGAGCCACCAGCGCCTCCGTGGGAACCATCGACTCGTTTCAAATCCCAAGGACACAAATAATCCTTGGCGCTTGGGAAACAAATAATCCCTCGCAAAAATCCTCGACTCACGGATACAAACACTCCTTGACGAGAGCCTTCTGATCCGCGTCGACTCGCAGAGCCACCAGCGCCTCCGTGGGAACCATCGACTCGTTTCAAATCCCAAGGACACAAATAATCCTTGGCGCTTGCGAAATAAATAATCCCTCGCAAAATTCCTCAACTCACGGATACAAACACTCCTTGACGAGAGCCCTCTGATCCGCGTCGACTCGCAGAGCCACCAGCGCCTCCGTGGGAACCATCGACTCGTTTCAAACCCCAAGGACACAAATAATCCTTGGCACTTGGGAAATAAATAATCCCTCGCAAAATTCCTCAACTCACGGATACAAACACTCCGTGACGAGAGCCCTCTGATCCGCGTCGACTCGCAGAGCCACCAGCGCCTCCATGGGAACCATCGACTCGTTTCAAACCCCAAGGACACAAATAATCCTTGGCGCTTGGGAAACAAATAATCCCTCGCAAAACTTCTCAACTCACGGATACAAACACTCCGCGACGAGAGCCTTCTGATCCGTGTCGACTCGCAGAGCCACCAGTGCCTCCGTGGGAACCATCGACTCGTTTCAAACCCCAAGGACACAAATAATCCTTGGCGCTTGGGAAACAAATAATCCCTCGCAAAACTTCTCAACTCACGGATACAAACACTCCGCGACGAGAGCCTTCTGATCCGCGTCGACTCGCAGAGCCACCAGTGCCTCCGTGGGAAGCATCGACTCGTTTCAAACCCCAAGGACACAAATAATCCTTGGCGCTTGGGAAACAAATAATCCCTCGCAAAACTTCTCAACTCACGGATACAAACACTCCGCGACGAGAGCTTCTTTGACTCACATCTCAGGCAGTAAGGATTCAAAAAAACTTGCTTCCTGAAGCAATGGGACCCTGCAAGTCAATCCTAAATGGTCTCTTGCATACTATCCACGGGTCTCACTCTCTAAAGTCGATTCTCGACAAAGAGGGAAACAACCGCTTACGAGCCCTCTCGACTCGTAAGAGGGCAATGGGACCCTGCAAGTCAATCCTAAATGGTCTCTTGCATACTATTCACGGGTCTCACTCTCTGAAGTCGATTCTCGAAAAAGAGGGAAACAACCACTTACGAATTCTCTCGACTCGTAAGAGGGAAATTCTCTCATAAGATCCTTTCGACTTATGAGGGAAAACCACACTTGGGAATCCTCACGACTCCAAAGGAGAAAATCCACTTACGAGATCCTCTCGATCCGTAGGGAGAAAAGTCTCTATGAGACCCTCACGGCTCATAGAGTTGAAAAGTCTTAGGCAGCAAATCTGAACCTGCGGCCTAAGCCATCGCTATACCTCGAAGAAACCAAGAAGCTTACTCTACTACCCGCTAATTGTGACGACATGCTGAAAAAGAGGAAAAGCAACAAAAAAAAGCATACGATTTACACTTGATTGAGCATATGAGGCACATTCAGTCATGTGAAAGATTCAGAGCAAAAGATAAGACAGGATAAGAAAGACAAAAAATTTCATTAATATCGCCCAAAGTTCTTACAATCATAAAAGCGATAAATTAAAAATGTTATTACATCGGGATAACCTCGAACCCAGGGCATGGATTGAGGAACTCGAAAGCTACCCTATCTATGACTTTCCAGGCCTTGCGGACCATCCTGGTATGCTTCCTTTCACGAGCACAAGCGTCAGGGTCCCCCCTGATATCTTCCACCCTTCGATAAGCGGCGAGTATGGCGGACTGTTGAAAAACCTCATGCAGGAGATCGATAAGGCTATCTCGTCGTCTCTTTGAGATAAAATTCAACAGGTACACCGAGTGCACCTTATCCTCGGCAGCGTCCAACGCCCTAAGCGGTACGCCGGAACAGAAGAGGGGAAGCGCCTCCCAGATGACTCCCACTATAAGCTTGAGGAGAGAGGAACGCCGGGGAAGCAGTGGGCCATTGTACGCGTCGAAGTGGCTCATTATTTCGGCGCACTCCGCGTTTGTGAACTCTCGATTTTGAGAGCGGCCGAGTCGGCGGATATCCCCGTAAGAGATGATCTCGTTGAGAGCATACATATGGACGTCCATTGTTCCTGTAAAAGAAGATCGACAACAATCAACAACCCTTAAAAGCTATGTTATATAATTTAAAAGGAGCAAAGCTCCATTAATGAACCAAGAAATTACGAATCTTTTGGAGGGCAAAGCTCTATTCAAGGATAAAAACCCACGAACACAAGCTTAAGGAAACCTCAATGGGGATCTCTTTAGATCAAAAGATCTGAGAGAGCAGAGCTCTTTGATTAAGATTAACTTAAGTTAATTTGATTTATATTAATCTTACCTAAAGATTCTAACTTCGGAATTGAGCAAAGCTCCGTCACAGAGTGACATTTGTCAAACTCTGGTCTTAGAGGAACCAGATTCCTTAAAAGAACTGGGCTCTGTGACAATGATGGAAATATCCATCAAAAGAAAATTAATTTTTTAAAAAAAAAAAATTTGAAAATTAAAAAAAATTGGGATCTTAAAGATCCAGGAAAACTCTTAAGAGTTCTTCATTTTCAGATCAAAAGACCCCTGTTTTGCCAAAGAGCAAGGCTCTGTTCATGGGTTAAGAAACCCTGAAACAGACTCTTGAGAGCAAGGCTCTGTTGGTGAAACCCCGAAGGGGCTTTCCTTAGATCAAAAGATCTATGAGAGCAAGGCTCTATTAATTAAAATTAACTTAATTTTTACCTAAAAAGCACTAACTTTGGGAAGAAGAGCAAGGCTTTAAAAGTTCTTGAAGGCAAGAGCAAAGCTCAGAAGTCTGAAAGATGATAAGCATCTGCGGGGGACCAAAGGTCCTATTTATAGGCCTCAAGCGCTTCCTCGACTTCCGATAGCCGTCGCGACGGTTGGAATTTCACCACCGTTGCGCTCACGTCTGGGGCCACGTAAGCGCAACGGTGCGGGGGGCATTTGTTGACCCCAATCAGAGCAAAGCTCTGTTCAAATTCCGAGGCGGGAGATGAAGCAACGCTTCATCTCCCCCCCAATCAGAGTCAAAGCTTTGCTTTGAAAATTTAAACCTCAATAAAGGAAGCAACGCTTCAGTTGCGCATGCACTGCGCTGCGAGACACGTGTCAATGCAGATGCGCCTGCACTGTTGCGCTGCGCTGTGCGCTGTGCGACGCGTGTCAGCGCAGATGCGCTAGCGCAGTCGCGCTGCGCTCTGCGCTGCGCGACGCGTGTCAGCGCAGGTACGCTAGCGCAGTCGCTCTGCGCTGTGCGACACGTGGCAGCACAGTTGCGCTGCGCGACACGTGTCGGCACAGATGCGCTAATGCAGCAAGAAGGGCTAAGTGCCAAAGGCAATTTAGCCATGCAAAATTACATGCACTTGATAACAACAAATTAAAATACGATGCACAAACACAACAAAGAGCTCAAATAAAAAGAACGCTTAACAGATAATAAAGTATTTAATTAAAGCATTTATTTATTATTAAATTTAAAAAAGATCACCGAATACGGGATCAGAGAGACAAGGGTTTACAAAAAGAAAAAGAAGATTATTCAGCTCCCTCTCCGTCTTCTCCACCACGTCGAAGCGGCGATCTTCCCGAGGGGTAGCCATCCAACGGTCGACGCCGCACTCCTGGGAAAAAGTGGCGATGACGGCCCGACGAGCCCGTATCTGGCTCAGCAAATAGAAGGAGAAGTCCCTCAGGGCTTTGGTGATCAAGAGCGCTTCGAAAAAGCTCTCGATCTTATCCTCGGCCACATCGAGCATTGCCGAGGACATCTCCGCCGGAGGAGGGGGAATGTCGGCGAGCACTGAGGCAAGGATCATCCGAAGCCAAATGGAACCCGAGGGAAGAGAAGACCCCACACGAGTCGAAAGCTCGTACATTGCGGCATCGCACTGCTCGTCCGAAAAAGAGGAGTCCACCAAGCGCGCAGCAAAACGGGGAACGACATCTCGGATCGGCACCTCCCACGGTTGTCGGCGGGCATGAGGACGGTTGCAAGCCATAATCGAAAAGTTCTCTGAAGATGAGAGAACAAAAGGCTCGGCCTTGAACTATATATATAGACCCGTGCACAAAAGATTCTGTGCACAATGGAATTATTTCCAAAACCCAGAGAATCAAAATCTCGGAAATACAAGTTTGACTTGGAAAAGGGGAGATGAAAGGATATCTCAGGTGAAGCAACGCTTCAGATCCTCTGCGCTGGGCGCAACTTGCCACGTGTCTGGCGCAACGCGCCGAGCGCAGCGCCCAGAAAGCGCACCCAATCAGAGCAAAGCTCTGATTGAAGGAAGCAACGCTTCATTTGCGCTGCGCTCCACGCTGCGCGACACGTGTCATGCGCTGGAGCATCTGCGCCAAACTAAATCAAGGTTTTTATGAAATCTTTTCTGTTCTTTCCAGAACTAGAAGATTTTCTTCTGTCTTTGGATCAAAGATCCAGCGGTGGGAAAATTCCCAAAATCACTCAGGAAAGATCTTGTTAACAAATTTAACAGATTTATGGTCACTATAAATAGGACCCTAAGCCTCGATTCAAAGGCATCAAGAATTTCTCAAAAAAAAAGAGAATCAAGAACTCTAAGCAGAGAAAACTCTGAGAAGATCTCAAGAAAAAAAAAAGGTAAAAACCCTCATGAAGGAGAAGAAAGGCCTTCAAATAGATCATGGATCTAAAAATAAAATGAATGATCTTTATATAAAAAGAAAAAACAGTGCTTTGCACTTTTGGGAACCTTCGGTTCTTTAAAAACGATAAAAAAAAATATATAATAAATAATAAAATAATAAAAGAATAGTGCTTTGCACTTTTAAAGAACCTCTGGTTCTTCGAATAAAGAAAGATTTATTCTTGATCTAATTTAGATCAAGAACTTAAAACAGTGCTTTGCACTTCCCTTCCCGAATCTAAAAGATTCTTAGTGCTTCGCACTTCCAAGTTGCGCCGTTGCGCTCTTAAGAGAGCGCCACGTGTCGACTATAAAACCACTTGCGCTAAGCGCCCTTAAGATAGAGCTTCTCTCTCTTGAACTGGCGCAACTCGCTGAGAGCGCGCCACGTGTCAGCAGCGCAATAGCGCAGCGCAACAACGCAGCGCACTGCGCTAGTGCGCTTGCGCTCATCAGAGCATGACACGTGTCATCACCATATGAACTTGCGCTCATTACTTATCGCAAAGCGCAGATGCATTAAAAAGGGCCAAGCCCAATTAAGAGAAGGCCTACCAGGCTCAATAATGCGCAAATGCATTATTTTGAGGAGCAGAGCCCAAACGAGAACAGATGCTTTGCGTCACTTATAAATGGGCAGAGCCCGAGCAAAACATTCAGAATGCTATGCATTTTAAAAAGAAGCAAAGCCCAAACAAGGTAGATACTTTGCACCATCTACAAAAAGGACAGAGCCCAAAATAAATTGATACTCTGTATCTTTTGTGGGTATGGCCTAAATAAAAAAATACGATGCAAAAGCAAATAAAATATTGAACTGGACTTAACCCAATCCTGGCCATAAGTCCTTAAATTAAATTGACTGAGCAAAGTGGCTCTCCTAAATCAATCTGCGTCCGGTTCGAGGGTACATCTCCGAACTCCTTTGACATCCATCGTTGTAATCCCTCAACGACGTCAAAGAGGTGACGGGTCCCAACGACCACACATCCGTATGGACTACGGGGTCCTTAAACTCGTGGACCGAGACGTCCGTTAAACTAATAATGGACCGAAACGTCCCTAAACTAAAATCGGACCACCACGTCCCTAAACTGGCAATGGACCACTACGTCCCTAAACTGGAATATGGACCACTACGTCCTTAAACTGGCGACGGACCGAAACGTCCCTAAACTAATAATGGACCACTACGTCCCTAAACTGGAATATGGACCACTACGTCCTTAAACTGGCGACGGACCGAAACGTCCCTAAACTAATAATGGACCACCACGTCCCTAAAACTGGTAAAGGACCACCACGTCTTTAAACTGGCACAATAGAGCCCAAATGCTCTCTTGTCGGATCTAAACGGTCCCGTCTAAGTTGATCTTAGCCCCAAATACGGCTAACGTGTCCTTAGATATTTAAATAAATAATAAAACTCTCAAATCAACTTTGGTTCAAGGGTACATCTCTGAACTCCTCTGACGCCTGTCGTTGTAATCCCTCAACGACGTCAGAGAGGTGACGAGTCCCGACAGCCAGATAATTGAATCAATCACTACGTCAAGTCGATCTTAGTCCAAAATAGGACTAACGTATCCTTGACGAACGTTTAAGCTGATCTTAGCCGCAACGCGACTGATGTATCCTTAAACTGAAAACGCCAAACCCAAATCGAAGCAAACACGGATTTGGACTAATCCACGTCCTACGGCCGACGACATCACTAAGTCTCCGTATACAATCCACGGGCAACCACAAACAAAACAAACATACACGACACGAAGTGAAATTCTGGAGAAGGAGAAAGTTGTTATCGCAACGCGATAGCGTAATTAACTGCAGGGGCTTGCGCCTGCAGGGAAGAGCGTCCCCACAATCAAAAACCCCTCACCCTGAGGGAGAATCTGACGAAGTCTGCTACATCGGCCGCATCCGTCTAAACCTCCGATACACGGTGCCATAAATCAACTTGGCATCTTCGGAGAGATAGACGGATAAAACCAAATAGCATCTGCCCCGAACCTCAGGCACGGACACGACGTCCCGGCCGCCGTTCGGAGGGGAACAATCCCTAATTCACTCCCTTTCGTCCTTCCTATTGTTCCGACCGTACAAGAGACCGATACGCTTTCATCTCCAATACCAAGTTCGGCGTACCCATGTTTTCTTGCGAATCTTGAGGGATTTGACCCCGTTGCACGACGAGTTGATAGATTAACACAATCAGTTTTCACACTTCGGTCATCTCAAATTGCGCTAATTTATTCACTCGATTTACACCCTCAAGATCGTGCTACCCTTCTTTCTCCTTCCCGCCATTCTTCTCCTCCGCCGAGACCATATTCCACTCTTCTTCCCATTCAGTCTCGTATGTTTCTCATTTCTTTCCTCCACACCCCATTATTTCACCAACTCGGCCATTACCATGATAAAATTTTTGAATGGTTGGTGCTAACCTTTGGCTTGTGTAAGGCCAAGCTTAAGTTTGGGGGGAATCTTGTTGTATATATATTTTTGTTTTTCATTTAACAATAAAATAAAATAAATTAAAAATGAAAAAAAAAATGGTAATTAAATAAACAGGGGAGTGCCGACAATTTTGACCCTCTTGGTGTAGCATGACAGTAAGGACACCGTCAAGTTTAAATTTGGGGGTATGCTCGGTACGTCTTCTTCCTTCGCATTCATTTGTACATATTTTTGCATTTGCATACTTATTTGAAAACCCATAAAAATTGAAAAATTTGCATTTGCATACTTATTTGAAAACCCATAAAAATTGAAAATTTTCAAAAATTATAAAAATTAATGTATTCAATTTTGGCTAATTGACTTGAGTTTGACAAATAGGTTAACTGGCTAGAAACAACTAGATCTTAGACTTAGTAAATTAAAAACCCTAAAAATAACCTTCCTTAAAGTTTAATGGTAGAGAGTATATGTCTTTGTAGTTTATTTAGAAATAGGTAAATTTTGAGTTCAGTTCTTGGGCTAAGTTGAAACAAAGGGAAAGTATTGATGTTCTTATTAGAGTATAAATTTGAAAAATAATTCCTAGTTTAAGTCTAGATTCTGAAAATGTATACCCTACAATTTGCACAATCACGCACCTTGAAGCAAAATTCAATTAAAAATTCACCAATTAATAAGTACTTTGGACAACGGACAAGGGCATGATTGCTTGATTTGAATTTCCAAGTGTAGGGGTGATCTATACACACACGTAGGGATATGTGATTGGAGTTTAGATGAGAGAAAGTGATGAAGAATAGAACTTGTGTCTTTAGTATAGTTGATAGAAATTCCTGAGTGGAGATGTAACCCTAGAAGGAAAACTTAAGAGATGCCGAAAGCTAAGTAAGTCTATAGAACATATATAATCTTAAGTTAAATAATGAGGAAGTGTGAAGAATGTGGGTGGATAATTTACGGGTCAACGATAATAGAATTCCTTGTTAGAAAACCTAATTGGAGAACAAAAGTCGAAAAGCCGAGTTGATAGGATTTTGTGGGTAGTATCCGCTGAAAACCCTCAGGAGACAACACTCCTCCTACTAGGGACACCCAGAGGTTTAACGGCTTGTTGCACGTGCTCAGTGCAATCGCGTTTCCCTGCGAAAGTGCGGTTAGGATTTTAGTGAATAAAAATAAGTTTGCTCGAGGACGAGCAAAAGATAAGTTTGGGGGTATTTGTTCATACCATAATATTGCATTATTATATTCCCCATTCTTATTCGTTTTATAAATAAACAGGTGGTTTTGACGCATGCCTGCTACATATTACAGGTTACAGGTTCTTGGAGCGAAAACAGTGAAAAAGACAAAAGATGATACAAAAAGTGACTTTTGACCAACAAATAGAAGGATCTTAATCAAGCCTACACAAAAGACCAGTACAAGGCAATGCAAGGTCCAAGATTTCGAAGTCACGGTTAAAAGTCCACCACAATTATTCACTGGAAAATCTGAAAGAGAACAAAACCTATTTTAAAGAAAGAATTAAAGAATTAAGTAGCTCAAGATGACCAAAGCAAGCCCACAAAATATAAAAGCCCAATTCATCCTTTTGGCCGCGGAACCGCGGCCAAACCAGGCCTTGGGCCGCGGTTCCGCGGCCGTGTGTTACACGTAGTGGGTCAAATTTTTCAGAAAGGTTTGCGGCGCATTGACTAGTCAACCTAAGGGCTATTTTTGTAATTTCAGACATGCGAATCAAATGTAACCTAGGGTTTCCTATCCTTTATAAATAGGAACTCTAAAGATTGTAATTTCTTATATCTCCTTTTAATAATAAAATACAGATCTCTTTATGGAGAGCATCGGTGCCTCTCTTCAATTCATCTATACAGATCTGACAACCCTGCGTAAATGTTTGGAGAGATTCATCTGTAAAGTAAGTAGATTTATTTATTTTCTTGCCCTGGGTAATTTCAATTCCTGCCCTAGATTAAATTTAATTTCCTTGCCCTAGTTAGAACTTTAATTCAATTGCACTAGATAGTATAATTAGGTTTTTAGATTTAATAACCAATCCGAACACCCATCGGAATTAACTCGTAAGAGCGAATCGGAAATTCACAACATCCCTGTGGACCGATCCGTAATCACCGGCTAGCTTCATGCGACGCCGTTCTTGATTGCGGTAAAATATTTTTGATCTTAAAATCCCTACAAATCAGCCCCCTTCCCAAAATACGGAATACGAGGGGTTGACAAGGCCAGCCATGCTCCTACGGTCAAGAAAATGTCCTGCCGTAGTCACACTTCGGCTTCTAGTTTTACATGGTAAACAGTAAATAATGCGCAGGTAATGAGAAATGCAGTAACTGAACAAAATAATATAAAGAACTGACCTGATGGGAAACAAAAGGGTGTAACCCTGGATGGCAAATCAAGATGTCCGTGATGTACGTCTAGTCCTGGTCCAAGCTAAATCCTCTCCTCACACTGAGCATGCATACTCAGGTCGTCAGAGCGACACCATAGCAATATAATATATAGATACAAGTGACAACTCAAACAGTGATAATAGATATATATATATATATATATATATATATATGACAGTAAATCAATGACGGTATAGGTATGAACACGCAGTAATCAATGCAGTGGAACAGTAAAAGCAGTGAAATAATATGCCGAGTATGTCAACATAGTAAGTATGTATATCGATGCTATCATCCCTATCAGTCTCTAAGTCTCACTGTACAGGTCACTAAGCCTATCGTCGGTCCAAGTGTGAGAGTCAACCACTCGCGAGTGTCCTCCACCCAAGGGTAGAACCCAAGGGCAAGGGACCACGGGCCCAACATGTAACTCACGGTAATAATCATGTACCCTGTAAATCTCCATATATCTCCATATATATAAATCGACATGGGACTCCCGAGATTCTATTGAACTCACACTCAAACAACGTCACACCCCGTGGTTTACATCAAACGCTAACCATAACCTCAAATACTAATCGGTCTGTGACAAGTCTGCGCGAGAACTGGAGGCAGGACCCCCATCAACCACGTCCTGACTAATATCTAAGATAAATGGCAGTGTCTGGTGCCTTATCTGTGACACCCATGCAAGAGTTTCCATAAGTGTTCCATACCACTTATAGTCACACGTACACGCGTCCCACAGACGTCGACAATGCAATAGAATAATAAGGTTCACTGATTGTGTACAAGTACGTGTCACTTTCACTTATTCACTTATGCACGAACACTTACGTACTTGCCACAATCATCACTAATACCTAATAATGGGTAATGCATATGATCACTAGGTTATCAATGCAGTGACATATGTATGATATGATGCGTAAACCGTATGTAAAGCATGATTAGGATGTCATAAATCAGTAATCTACCACTTGCATAACTTTATCATAAATCATATGTTTACAGTTTAAAGAAAAAATGAATGGGGAATAAATAGTAGGTTCAGTTGTCTATCCAGTGAATTTGGTTTCATGCCAATCGGGTTTCAGGATCACTAATTATAGTCATTTCATTTTAAGCGTTCACGGCTGGAAATCCGGTTTCAGAATCGGAAGTCCGTTTCGCAACGCATATTAATCCTAGTTGGGATCAGAATTTAGTGACACTACAGTTGAATGAAATCTAGGGTTTTCAGTAAGGTTTTCAACGCAATAGACAGATTCTCAATCGCGTCTGTATGTCAGGAGATATACATTGTTCAATACTAGTAGGTCAATTCTGATTCTGTTGGGACTGTTATACGTCCCCATCTATTAAATTACAGATTAAATAGCAAACGATGACGAAACAGAATGAAACCACTTGTGTTACCTAGATAACAGTTTCACCTTGTATAAACAGTGGAGTTCCGCAACCTACGAGTTAAGGAAACCAGGTGGTACCTATTACGGGACAGCACACAGTAAACAGAGCCGCTCTGGACTGCAGTCCAGAGTCGCATTCCGATCCAAATATTGTCACAGTTTAAGTACAGAAACAATTAGAAATTGACATAGGGTTATAGTTCGTCGAGTCGGATTCGATTTGAGCTCTCGAACGCATCATTCCAGTATATATATAATTTATGGTAATTTTAACGGTTTTCAGGTACAAGAAATTTCCAGTTTTACAGGTATACTTGGGGGAAGTCGTTTTAGTCGTTAATAGTCGTATTTTCCAGCAAAAATCGTACAAGGTATTCATCACTACCCGGGCCAATATAAACAATCCAGTTCCGTCAAAACAGATGAACAATCTCTTAGGGATCATGCATCGAACATGTTTAATATATAATCTATTGGATGATGTAAACTCGTAATCTAGATAATATAAGTTCGTAACTCGAATAAATTAGCATGTAGCAAGTAAAGGTACTTGCCTAGAGACGTTCTGGCGATGCACGGGAGCGGCAGCGGCGATTTCTGTAGGTGCTCGACGTAATGCCGGGGCTCGACCGCGACGGCTAGGGATGCAGTGAGGGGGTGTCTGGGCTGGGGGTCGTTGGTGCTGTCGAGGCCGATCGAGAGGGATTGCAGAGGGAGAGAGAGAGATATTAAGAGAGAGAGAGAGTTAAATAGAAAGAGAGAGAGAGAGAGAGTTAGAGAGAGAAAGAGATTGCAGAGAGAGTGAGAAAGAGAGCAGGGGGAGAGAGTGTAGAGAGGGATAGAGAGATTGAGAAAGATTAGAGAGAGGGGGAGACAGAGGGATTGAGGGAGAGAGAGAAAGGATTAGAGAGAGAGACACACAGAGAGAGAGAGAGAGACAGGGAGTGAGAGAGATCAGAGAGAGAGAGTAGAGGAAGAGAGAACACAAAAGGAGAAAGAGAGATCGAGAAAGAGAGAGGGAGATCGGAAGTGAGGGGGATCAAGAGAGAGAGAGAAAGAGAGATAGGGATGGCGACGACGACGATGATGATGTTGATGACGAGGAGGGTGCAGGGGTGTCGACGACGAGACGAGAAGCTCACCGGCGTCGGGGCAGGGGTGGTCGAGCTCGGGTGCAGGGGAGTTTGAGCTTGGCTGTGGGTTGGGTATGCAGGCGAGGCTGGAGTAGTGGTTGAAGAGGAGAGGGATGTGAGGGATGATGGAGTTGGTGGTCGTCGGGAAGAAGAGGGGGCGCCGGCGGTAATTGAGCTCAGTGGGTTAAAGTTGGGCTTTTTCGAGAGAGAGGTGAGGAATGAGAGAAGGAGTAAGGGGAGACGAAGGGAAGGGGTCGAGTGGATCGGGTCGTGGGGCGCACGAGTCGGGTAACGGCGAGGCGTGGGCGCGGGCGGAGGCGACGGAAGTGGGTCGAGCGAGCGGGGAAATAGCAAGTAGCCATTGGGGAAGAGGAGGGGTCGAGGGCGCGTGTCATGGGTAACGCTCGCGAGTGGGGCACGGCGCGTGACGAGCGGCGACGTGGGCGCAGGCGTGGGGTGCGGCGAGGAGAGCGGATCGCGAACAAAAAGAATGAGCGGGAAAAGATATAGCCGTTGGGAAGAAGGAGTGGGCGAAGCGGGTCGGGTCGGGGAAGCGGGTGCGGGCAGAAGTGAATGGGCCGGGCTGAAGGAGTTTGGGCCGCAGGAGAAAAGAAATTAATTAGGGAAAGAAAAGAAGCGGGCCGGGGGCTGAAATAGTAATAATATTAGGGAAAGAAAATGGAGTAGTGGGCTGAGGGAATTAGTTAGAAGAAATTGGATATGGGCTGAGGGAAATAGGTTTTGGGTTTAAATAAAATAAAATAAACTAATGAGAAAATTACAAAGGGCTGGGCTGAAGGAATGGTGCTGAGGGTTATTGTGTGGTGATTTTGGGTTTAGTTTTAAATGAATAAAAGAAATGGGTTGAAGGGAAAGATTAGGGTTTGAGAAAGGAGAGGGGAAGAACTAAAATAGATTGGGAAATTTTAAAATAATAAATAATTATAAATAAAATTTTATAGGTGAAAAAACAAATACGGATATAGGCGTACTAAAAGGGGCTGGGTATTATATCATACCACCCTTACAAAAAATTTCGTTCTCGAAATTTAAAGAACGACAAGCTAAAAAGAATAAGCGAAAGCTACTATATCGCAAACTAACACATGATTTACTTGAAATAGACGGATGAAGAAATTTGAAGGTATATATTATATAAGAACAACATACACAAGGGTAGTTCCAAATAAGTAATAGGCAGGAACAATTATGAGAGCGTACTACATCTATACGAGAATATAAATAGCAATAACGAACAATAATATTCGAGGCGTGCTCGATAAAATCGAAACTCAAACATATGCACATATAAATATATCAAAAGTAGCACATCAGAAATAATAAGTATAAGGCACAATTATTGATAATAGTAACCATAGGTACAATACCCGAAAATAAAGTAACGACAATAAAGTAGTGAAAGATTTGTCGGTAGGTTAAAATATTTTAGGATAATGTATCGATCAAATAACTTAGAAACTCACATAGGGAAAATAAGGAACATGGAACACAAATATGCGCGGTGTAAGGTTGCGCTACTGAAAAATAAGGATAATAGTAGTGTGCTTTAAAATACATAAAACTAACTAGTCAATAACACGCACTCTTCGACAAATACAAGATAATGAAAACCAAATTTCGAATAATAAAATCCCTAAATATATATAGGGTAATGGGAAAACAAAAATGTATAGGGCTAGCTAGGGTAGGGATTACAATGGAGTGTGGCTCATTCAAAGGTCGGAGCGTGACGGCTTTAGACTGAAAGTCGAAAAGATTGGGGTCGGATCAGCACAGGAAGTAAGGATGAGCAACAATGGACTACAAGGGGAAAAGTATGGGGAGGACAACGGTCGGTACATCATACGAATCAAAATTTGAAGGGTTAGCGAACTCGGAAATTTCACTAAAAATTTCTTCTCCCAGAAGGAAAATAATTGTATAGAAGAAATACTCAAGTATCAAGTGAACTAAGAAGATCGAAAGATTAGCGAACTCAGCAATTTATTTTATTCTAGAAAATTCTAAACAAGGCATTCTTAAAATGAAAGGTGGCTCTAAATTATACACAGATTTATTTGGCCAGTAAGGACAACAGTTAAAATCCCGTCAGTCGCGGTTGTGGAGGTTCAGCAGGTTGCGGTAGGCTCGCGCACTCAGGTAGGGACGTCCATTTCTATAGCGCCTTGCGGGGACCGCCATTGGGAGTTCTTCCACAGCAGGGTCTTGTCCTTCTTCCTCGGCTGGAGCTTCTTCATCGAGGTCTGATTCCATGTGATTCTCTTCTTCTGGATTCTCTTCCATAGGATTTTTCCTCCACTTGATTTTCTTCTATCGGGTCTTCCTCGGGATCTTCCTCTATCGGGTTCTCTTCAGGGTCTTCTTTCTCTTCGTCGGAATCAGCTATCATGTCAAACTCAGGGACGGCTGCTCCTTCGTCCTCGGAATCGCTGTTTCCGAAAATGACTTGGGGACCGTTGATCTCATCGTCAGAACTCATCGGCGTGCGGTCTAAGGAAACGCATGACTGTGCATTCTCATCTAGTTGCGTCGCTGCTCCAGGGTGGGCCATGGCCTGAAAAGAAAGAGTCATGATTAGACAGTGAAATACATCAAGAGAATAGCTCAGGGTACGAAGTTTAGGAAAAATATACGGTGGCAGGAACAGAAAAATCAGGATAAAAATGCTGTGATAATGAATAGTATGAATAAGGGGAAAGACAAGAGAATGATACATATATTACGATTCAAAGTTTTTTATTGTATTCGATTAAAATTTCGACGGATACAAGATTTCAAACGGAAAGAAATATTTATAAGAGGATGACAACATTATTACTGAAACTGGAAAATATGAAAATTCTTCTTTGACTACTAGACCGCTGCATTCTCGTCACGCGAGTTGAATCCTGGGCTGGGTCCGCCTTATCCTCGAGGTTCGAACGACGCAATAATCATCACTTGGCAGAAGTGGAGAGTGTGGACGAGTCTCCTCCTTGTAGCTCCTTCCTTTTTGGGCAACCGTTGATAAGATGTTCGCTGGATCCGCAAATCAGACATTTCCCTTGGGCGCGGCGACAATCTCTCTGAAGGTGTCCTGGCATCTTACAGTACCCACAACACTGGGTCTTCTACTGCTCCTGTCGCGGGGGAACAAAATGGCGCTTCATCTTCTTCTCTTTTCCTCGCCTAACAGGGATCTTTTTATAATTTGAGACTCCTGCTGGTGCCTAATTCACCTGCCTTCTCAGTCCTTTAGCTAACAAGTCATTCGTTCGCTCCTGGGCTTCCTTCAGACCTTGCAGTACACTCAGAATCTCAATGTTCTAATTCTGGGGAGTGAAGATAGAGGAAGAGTCGTTGGAAGACATGATCCTGAAATAATAATTTTGAGGATGATATAAGGCACAAGCTATAAGAATCAAAATATAATATGGATTGGACAAAGATTTAAGAGTATCAGATGTGATGAAATTCATTACAAGTGGAAAATCAACTGTATGACTTTAAATCACTTAAACAGAGTATGGTAGTGTAATCGTGATGTAGTTCACAATTACAACCACGAAACTTTGCCAAGTCACCTGAAACCCTAGCGAATGGATAGCAGAACACACAGTGGGGATATGGATCAAGAATAACAAGTTTACAAGCTAGACCGATAGATGTCTTAGATTGTCAAGCTATACACGGAAAACTGCAATCCCAATCGAAGCAAAACCTGGCTCTGATACCAACTAAACCATGTCACGCCCCTATTCATTCCATAATATTGCATTATTATATTCCCCATTCTTATTCGTTTTATAAATAAACATTTGCTTTTGACGCATGCCTGCTACATATTACAGGTTACAGGTTCTTGGAGCGAAAACAGTGAAAAAGACAAAAGATGATACAAAAAGTGACTTTTGACCAACAAATAGAAGGATCTTAATCAAGCCTACACAAAAGATCAGTACAAGGCAATGCAAGGTCCAAGATTTCGAAGCCACGGTTAAAAGTCCACCACAATTATTCACTGGAAAATCTGAAAGAGAACAGAAGCTATTTTAAAGAAAGAATTAAAGAATTAAGTAGCCCAAGATGACCAAAGCAAGCCCACAAAATATAAAAGCCCAATTCATCCTTTTGGCCGCGGAACCGCGGCCAAACCAGGCCTTGGTCCGCGGTTCCACGGCCGTGTGTTACACGTAGTGGGTCAAATTTTCCAGAAAGGTTTGCGGTGCATTGAGTAGTCAACCTAAGGGCTATTTTTGTAATTTCAGACATGCGAATCAAATGTAACCTAGGGTTTCCTATCCTCTATAAATAGAAACTCTAAAGATTGTAATTTCTTATACCTCCTTTTAATAATAAAATACAGATCTCTTTATGGAAAGCATCGGTGCCTCTCTTCAATTCATCTATTCAGATCTGGCAACCCTGCGTAAATGTTTGGAGAGATCCATCTGTAAAGTAAGTAGATTTATTTATTTTCTTGCCCTAGGTAATTTCAATTTATGCCCTAGATTAAATTTAATTTTCTTGCCCTAGTTAGAACTTTAATTCAATTGCTCTAGATAGTATAATTAGGTTTTTAGATTTAATAACCAATCCGAACACCCATCGGAATTAACTCGTAAGATCGAATCGGAAATTCGCAACATCCCTGTGGACCGACCCGTACTCACCGGGTAGCTTCATGCGACGCCGTTCTTGATTACAGTAATAGATAGTTTTTGAGATAAATCAAATGGCGTCGTTGCTGGGGACGGCGTGTTATTTCCTTTTTGCCATTTCGGGTTAATCAAAATTAAAAAAATCATAAAAATCTGAAAAATCAAAAAAATAAAAAATATATCATCTGTTATTTTTGGGAAGGGTATTTTTGTGTGAATTTTGCAGGATTTACAAACAAATTCGGATCTGGAAATCTACAGAGATCAAAACAACAAATATCAAATCCGAACAAACAGAGGAATATCAGAATAGACAACAGAAGAAATTTGGAGGACCGAGTCAATAAGAAGAATCAAGGTGATCTGGTCCAAAAAAAAACAAAAAACGGCCGAAGCTACCAACCGGCGGCGGATCCGCGGCCGGAGGCGCTATTCGCGGCGGTTTCGCGGTGGAGGTGACGGATCGGTTCCCAAAAAAAAGCCGAAGCGCGGTAGTAAAAAAAAAAAGATCCGCCACTGGAAATCTCTGTGAGTTTTCTCTCTCCTCATCTCTAAATCTTGATATATCTTCTATAAATTTGCCTGCAGGATTCTTTGCGCTTTAAAAATCTTCCCCCTTCTCAATAACAAATCTTGTGCAGGATTCTTTGTGCCGCGCATAAAATAAAAAGATTTGATTGCAAGTGATTTTTCTGTTTTGCGTATCTTTAAAACTGACTTTAAAGGGCTTCTGACCAATTCAAATTGGGTGGGGATTTCATCACCCTTCTCAGGACCTCAGAAATCACATATGGCATTTGCATTGATCATATTTAATTAAAAAATATTAGACTCGGCCCTAAGGACTTCGAGCTCAATAGGACAGAGGACTAGTTATAGGCATCAGCCGTTTATCCTAACCTGACTTTGCGGTGTCTAGGCAAGTGTGTCAAGGCAAGTGGTTACTTAATTAGGACCGCTACTTGTAGCGGGGAGCCTCCCACTTACCTGGCACTTAACTGGCCGCAATTTGCGGTGAAGAGGCGGTTTGAGGTCCTATCTCTAGCCCTTTGAAACGGTTAGGAGCTGTCTAGCGGACCTAGGTGACCCTAGAGTTAGGCCTGATTGTGCATTTTTGGTTGAAAGTGTGTCTTAACCCTTTATAAAAAATCATTTTTGCAAAACAAATAAAAAAATAAAAGGAAAATTTTTATATAAAAAAAAACTTGCAAATTTTTTAGCCGCAAATAAATCCTTGCACCACCACAAACATTATTTCTTTTCCCCTTTCTTCTAACATGGGTACCCCACATAATAAATCACTTGCCGAACTTTGGTATCCCGAACCTAATTTTGCGTCGTACGTCAATTTGTTCGGTCAATTTAAAGACGATCCTTCCTTGCCTAAAATATCTTTGAAAGATCAAATAGAGGTGTCTAGGAGAAACAGTTTGACTTTTCAACCCACTGTGTGTCAACCAAGTCAACCTTTGCCACCTCCATATGATGATACCGCTTTTTTAAGTTCTTCTGTCACTCCTAAGCCGATGTCCATTGCCGAGCATATTGCTCAATCTCGCAGCCGATCTTTCACCCCTCTCCACTCATCTAGTTCTAGGGATCCGTACAACTATTCACCTTTTATCCACATGTTGATTCTACTCCTGTCCAACCATCCACTTCCTACCAGTCCTACCCGACTTTCCCACCTTCACTAGACATTGATTCTACACAGCCTTATGGGAGTTTCACGTATCCAAACAGTTTTGAATCTTTTACCGAAACCCCTCCACAACCCATGTCTAGTTTGGAACAGTCGTTGGAGGCTTATATCGTAGCAACAAACAAAATGGTTAGGAATGTGGAAGCGTCCATAGCCGCCCTTATCCAACCAAGTGAACCGGTAGCTAGTTTCCCACTAGCTTCAAATTTTTCAATGTATAAGGAGGCGGTTGGACAGAGTGAGAATGCGAGAGGATTTCCAAATCAAACCTACCCTTACCCAATTAAAGCCCACAACTCCGATTTTCCATCGATTGTCCCAAATGATTCACCAGTTGAAAATGAAAATGAGTTATGTGATTTTGTAGTGCTTGATTTGCCAAATTGTGAAGAACCCCTTTCGAGTGAAACCGCACTTAATCCTTTCGATCTTTACACCTCCACTCTAGAACCGAAATCGATAAATATCCATGCTTTTGATGAGGTGTCTAAAGAAATTAATTTTCACTTGATTGAGGATATAGAAGCCGGGAATATTTCGGATGATGAACCTGTCGATTTGATTGAAATTTTATGTCCATTTCATCATCCCGAGTCATTAAATGTTTCTCCCGAACTTTATATGCGTCTTAATTTTGATGATAATGGCATGGATGAGTTAAATATTGAGGAGACTTATGAGGATAGTATTGAGGAGAGTTTTGAGGATCATATTGAGGTTGAATCATTTTTGTTTGATGTGTCGGATTTTCCAATTCAGCCTCCTGAGCCTTTAACTGTTATATCACCCTCCCTCCTTTCCATCGTTCCGACCACGCACAACATCACGCTTGAAGACCGTGAACTTGAAAAAATTTCTTTTGAATCCGACACAGTTTTCACAGAAGTTAACAGTTACGAGTGTTTCACTTTTTCGGACGATATTGATGACTCACCGCCCGAGTTTGAGTCCTTTACATTTTCAGATGAGTTAGTTGAACCATCAGACTCGGTTGCTCACAGTAGTTTCGAACCATTAATGGAATCTTTCAAGTTCGAGACAGTTTACTACGGTGAGAACGATACTATCCCTAATTCACTCCCTTTCGTCCTTCCTATTGTTCCGACCGTACAAGAGACCGATACGCTTTCATCTCCAATACCAAGTTCGGCGTACCCATGTTTTCTTGCGAATCTTGAGGGATTTGACCCCGTTGCACGACGAGTTGATAGATTAGCACAATCAGTTTTCACACTTCGGTCATCCCAAATTGCGCTAATTTATTCACTCGATTTACACCCTCAAGATCGTGCTACCCTTCTTTCTCCTTCCCGCCATTCTTCTCCTCCACCGAGACCATATTCCACTCTTCTTCCCATTCGGTCTCGTATGTTTCTCATTTCTTTCCTCCACACCCCATTATTTCACCAACTCGGCCATTACCACGATAAAATTTTTGAATGGTTGGTGCTAACCTTTGGCTTGTGTAAGGCCAAGCTTAAGTTTGGGGGGAATCTTGTTGTATATATATTTTTGTTTTTCATTTAACAATAAAATAAAATAAATTAAAAATGAAAAAAAAATTGTAATTAAATAAACAGGGGAGTGCCGACAATTTTGACTCTCTTGGTGTAGCATGACAGTAAGGACACCGTCAAGTTCAAGTTTGGGGGTATGCTCGGTACGTCTTCTTCCTTCGCATTCATTTGTACATATTTTTGCATTTGCATACTTATTTGAAAACCCATAAAAATTGAAAAATTTGCATTTGCATACTTATTTGAAAATCCATAAAAATTGAAAATTTTCAAAAATTATAAAAATTAATGTATTCAATTTTGACTAATTGACTTGAGTTTGACAAATAGGTTAACTGGCTAGAAACAACTAGATCTTAGACTTAGTAAATTAAAAACCCTAAAAATAACCTTCCTTAAAGTTTAATGGTAGAGAGTATATGTCTTTGTAGTTTATTTAGAAATAGGTAAATTTTGAGTTCAGTTCTTGGGCTAAGTTGAAACAAAGGGAAAGTATTGATGTTCTTATTAGAGTATAAGTTTGAAAAATAATTCCTAGTTTAAGTCTAGATTCTGAAAATGTATACCCTACAATTTGCACAATCACGCACCTTGAAATTTGGAATAGTAGAAGAGACCTTGAAATGCTCTTGTCTAAAGTCCTTGGTACAATGGAAAAAAAATGTGTGAATAAAGAAGAAAAAAATGAATGCTGGTTTTTGTGATTACTTAAGGCTGCAAAAATAGAAGAATATTTAACGAGGGTGCTTCATCACCAAGTGCCTTAGACCAATTGGTTTGGGAGTCACTGCTAAAAAGTCTTGGGTGTTACAAGACTAGGAATTACGCTTTAATGTGCAAACGCATTTTGTAATCGGTCGTTGGTATCCCAAGAAGTATTAACAGTCGCATGAAGGATGTGTAAGCAAAATTCAATTAAAAATTCACCAATTAATAAGTACTTTGGACAACGGACAAGGGCATGATTGCTTGATTTGAATTTCCAAGTGTATGGGTGATCTATACACACACGTAGGGATATGTGATTGGAGTTTAGATGAGAGAAAGGGATGAAGAATAGAACTTGTGTCTTTAGTATAGTTGATAGAAATTCCTGAGTGGAGATGTAACCCTAGAAGGAAAACTTAAGAGATACCGAAAGCTAAGTAAGTCTATAGAACATATATAATCTTAAGTTAAATAATGAGGAAGTGTGAAGAATGTGGGTGGATAATTTACGGGTCAACGATAATAGAATTCCTTGTTAGAAAACCTAATTGGAGAACAAAAGTCGAAAAGCCGAGTTGATAGGATTTTGTAGGTAGTATCCGCTGAAAACCCTCAGGAGACAACACTTCTCCTACTAGGGACACCCAGAGGTTTAACGGCTTGTTGCACGTGCTCAGTGCAATCGCGTTTCCCTGCGAAAGTGCTGTTAGGATTTTAGTGAATAAAAATAAGTTTGCTCGAGGACGAGCAAAAGATAAGTTTGGGGGTATTTGTTCATACCATAATATTGCATTATTATATTCCCCATTCTTATTCGTTTTATAAATAAACAGGTGGTTTTGACGCATGCCTGCTACATATTACAGGTTACAGGTTCTTGGAGCGAATACAGTGAAAAAGACAAAAGATGATACAAAAAGTGACTTTTGACCAACAAATAGAAGGATCTTAATCAAGCCTACACAAAAGATCAGTACAAGACAATGCAAGGTCCAAGATTTCGAAGCCACGGTTAAAAGTCCACCACAATTATTCACTGAAAAATCTGAAAGAGAACAGAACCTATTTTAAAGAAAGAATTAAAGAATTAAGTAGCTCAAGATGACTAAAGCAAGCCCACAAAATATAAAAGCCCAATTCATCCTTTTGGCCGCGGAACCGCGGCCAAACCAGGCCTTGGGCCGCGGTTCCGCGGCCGAGTGTTACACGTAGTGGGTCAAATTTTCCAGAAAGGTTTGCGGCGCATTGACTAGTCAACCTAAGGGCTATTTTTGTAATTTCAGACATGCGAATCAAATGTAACCTAGGGTTTCCTATCCTCTATAAATAGGAACTCTAAAGATTGTAATTTCTTATACCTCCTTTTAATAATAAAATACAGATCTCTTTATGGAGAGTATCGGTGCCTCTCTTCAATTCATCTATACAGATCTGACAAACCTGCGTAAATGCTTGGAGAGATTCATCTGTAAAGTAAGTAGATTTATTTATTTTCTTGCCCTGGGTAATTTCAATTCCTGCCCTAGATTAAATTTAATTTCCTTGCCCTAGTTAGAACTTTAATTCAATTGCACTAGATAGTATAATTAGGTTTTTAGATTTAATAACCAATCCGAACACCCATCGGAATTAACTCGTAAGAGCGAATCGGAAATTCACAACATCCCTGTGGACCGACCCGTACTCACCGGCTAGCTTCATGCGACGCCGTTCTTGATTGCGGTAAAATATTTTTGATCTTAAAATCCCTAAAAATCAGCCCCCTTCCCAAAATACGGAATACGAGGGGTTGACAAGGCCAGCCATGCTCCTACGGTCAAGGAAATGTCCTACCGTAGTCACACTTCGGATTCTAGTTTTACATGGTAAACAGTAAATAATGCGCAGGTAATGAGAAATGCAGTAACTGAATAAAATAATATAAAGAACTGACCTGATGGGAAACAAAAGGGTGTAACCCTGGATGGCAAATCAAGATGTCCGTGATGTACGTCTAGTCCTGGTCCAAGCTAAATCATCTCCTCACACTGAGCATGCATATTCAGGTCGTCAGAGCGACACCATAGCAATATAATATATAGATACAAGTGACAACTCAAACAGTGATAATATATATATATATATATGACAGTAAATCAATGACGGTATTGGTATGAACACGCAGTAATCAATGCAGTGGAACAGTAAAAGCAGTGAAATAATATGCCAAGTATGTCAACATAGTAAGTATGTATATCGATGCTATCATCCCTATCAGTCTCTAAGTCTCACTGTACAGGTCACTAAGCCTATCGTCAGTCCAAGTGTGAGAGTCAACCACTCGCGAGTGTCCTCCACCCAAGTGTAGAACCCAAGGGCAAGGGACCACGGGCCCAACATGTAACTCACGGTAATAATCATGTACCCTGTAAATCTCCATATATCTCCATATATATAAGCCGGCATGGGACTCTCGAGATTCCGTTGAACTCACACTCAAACTACCCCACACCCCGTGGTCTACATCAAACGCTAACCATAACCTCAAATACTAATCGGTCTGTGACAAGTCTGCGCGAGAACTGGAGGCAGGACCTCCATCAAGCACGTCGCGACTAATATCTAAGATAAATGGCAGTGTCTGGTGCCTTATCTGTGACACCCATGCAAGAGTTTCCATAAGTGTTCCATACCACTTATAGTCACACGTACACGCGTCCCACAGATGTCGACAATGCAATAGAATAATAAGGTTCACTGATTGTGTACAAGTACATGTCACTTTCACTTATTCACTTATGCGCGAACACTTACGTACTTGCCACAATCATCACTAATACCTAATAATGGGTAATGCACATGATCACTAGGTTATCAATGCAGTGACATATGTATGATATGATGCGTAAACCGTATGTAAAGCATGATTAGGATGTCATAAATCAGTAATCTACCACTTGCATAACTTTATCATAAATCATATGTTTACAGTTTAAAGAAACAATGAATGGGGAATAAATAGTAGGTTCAGTTGTCTATCCAGTGAATTTGGTTTCATGCCAATCGGGTTCCAGAATCACTAATTATAGTCATTTCATTTTAAGCGTTCACGGCTGGAAATCCAGTTTCAGAATCGGAAGTCCGTTTCGCAACGTATATTAATCCTAGTTGGGATCAGAATTTAGCGACGCTACAGTTGAATGAAATCTAGGGTTTTCAGTAAGGTTTTCAACGCAATAGACGGATTCTCAATCGCGTCTGTATGTCAGGAGATATACATTGTTCAATACTAGTAGGTCAATTCTGATTCTGTTGGGACTGTTATACGTCCCCATCTATTAAATTACAGATTAAATAGCAAACGATGACGAAACAGAATGAAACCACTTGTGTTACCTAGATAAAAGTTTCACCTTGTATAAACAGTGGAGTTCCGCAACCTACGAGTTAAGGAAACCAGGTGGTACCTATTACGGGACAGCACACAGTAAACAGAGCCGCTCTGGACTGCAGTCCAGAGTCGTATTCCGATCCAAATATTATCATAGTTTAAGTACAGAAACAATTAGAAATTGACATAGGGTTATAGTTCGTCGAGTCGGCTTTGATTTGAGCCCTCGAACGCATCATTCCAGTATATATATAATTTATGGTGATTTTAACGGTTTTCAGGTACAAGAAATTTCCAGTTTTACAGGTATACTTGGGGGTAGTCGTTTTAGTCGTTAATAGTCGTATTTTACAGCAAAAATCGTACAAGGTATTCTTCACTACCCGGGCCAATATAAAAAATCCAGTTCCATCAAAACAAATGAACAATCTCTTAGGGATCATGCATCGAACATGTTTAATATATAATCTATTGGATGATGTAAACTCGTAATTTAGATAATATAAGTTCGTAACTCGAATAAATTAGTATGTAGCAAGTAAAAGTACTTGCCTGGAGACGTTCTGGCGATGCACGGCAGCGGCAGCGGCGATTTCTGTAGGTGCTCGACGTAATGCCGGGGCTCGACCGCGACGGCTGGGGATGCAGTGAGGGGGTGTCTGGGCTGGGGGTCGCTGGTGCTGTCGAGGCCGATGGAGAGGGATTGTATAGGGGGAGAGAGAGATATTGAGAGAGAGAGAGAGAGTTAAACAGAAAGAGAGAGAGAGAGAGAGTTAGAGAGAGAAAGAGATTGCAGAGAGAGTGAGAGAGAGAGCAGGGGGGAGAGAGTGTAAAGAGGGATAGAGAGATTGAGAAAGATTAGAGAGAGGGGGAGACAGAAGGATTGAGGGAGAGAGAGAACGGATTAGAGAGAGAGACACAGAGAGAGAGAGAGAGAGACAGGGAGTGAGAGAGATCAGAGAGAGAGAGTAGAGGAAGAGAGAACACAGAAGGAGAAAGAGAGATCGAGAAAGAGAGAGGGAGATCGGAAGTGAGGGGGATCAAGAGAGAGAGAGAAAGAGAGATAGGGATGGCGACGACGATGATGATGATGTTGATGACGAGGAGGGTGCAGGGGTGTCGACGACGAGACGAGAAGCTCACCGGCGTCGGGGCAGGGGTGGTCGAGCTCGGGTGCAGGGGAGTTTGAGCTTGGCTGTGGGTTGGGTATGCAGGCGAGGGTGGAGTAGTGGTTGAAGAGGAGAGGGATGTGAGGGATGATGGAGTTGGTGGTCGTCGGGAAGAAGAGGTGGCGCCAGCGGTAATTGAGCTCAGTGGGTTAAAGTTGGGCTTTTTCGAGAGAGAGGTGAGGAATGAGAGAAGGAGTAAGGGGAGACGAAGGGAAGGGGTCGAGTGGATCGGGTCGTGGGGCGCGCGAGTCGGGTAACGGCGAGGCGTGGGTGCGGGCGGAGGCGACGGAAGTGGGTCGAGCGAGCGGGGAAATAGGAAGTAGCTGTTGGGGAAGAGGAGGGGTCGAGGGCGCGCGTCATGGGTAACGCTCGCGAGTGGGGCACGGCGCATGACGAGCGGCGACGTGGGCGCTGGCGTGGGGTGCGGCGAGGAGAGCGGATCGCGAACAGAAAGAATGAGCGGGAAAAGATATAGCCGTTGGGAAGAAGGAGTGGGCGAAGCGGGTCGGGTCGGGGAAGCGGGTGCGGGCAGAAGTGAATGGGCCGGGCTGAAGGAGTTTGGGCCGCAGGAGAAAAGAAATTAATTAGGGAAAGAAAAGAAGCGGGCCGGGGGCTGAAATAGTAATAATATTAGGGAAAGAAAATGGGGTAGTGGGCTGAGGGAATTAGTTAGAAGAAATAGGATATGGGCTGAGGGAAATAGGTTTTGGGTTTAAATAAATTAAAATAAACTAATGAGAAAATTACAAAGGGCTGGGCTGAAGGAATGGTGCTGAGGGTTATTGTGTAGTGATTTTGGGTTTAGTTTTAAATGAATAAAAGAAATGGGTTGAAGGGAAAGATTAGGGTTTGAGAAAGGAGAGGGGAAGAACTAAAATAGATTGGGAAATTTTAAAATAATAAATAATTATAAATAAAATTTTATAGGTGAAAAAAGAAATACGGATATAGGCGTACAAAAAGGGGCTGGGTATTACATCATACCACCCTTACAAAAAATTTCGTTCTCGAAATTTAAAGAACGACAAGCTAAAAAGAATAAGCGAAAGCTATTATATCGCAAACTAACACATGATTTACTTGAAATAGGCGGATGAAGAAATTTGAAGGTATATATTATATAAGAACAATATACACAAGGGTAGTTCCAAATAAGTAATAGGCAGGAACAATTATGAGAGCGTACTACATCTATACGAGAATATAAATAGCAATAACGAACAATAATATTCGAGGCGTGCTCGATAAAATCGAAACTCAAACATATGCACATATAAGTATATCAAAAGTAGCACATCAGAAATAATAAGTATAAGGCACAACTATTGATAATAGTAACCATATGCACAATACCCGAAAATAAAGTAACGACAATAAAGTAGTGAAAGATTTGTCGGTAGGTTAAAACATTTTAGGATAATGTATCGATCAAATAACTTAGAAACTCACATAGTGAAAATAAGGAACATGAACACAAATATGCGCGGTGTAAGGTTGCGCTAATGAAAAATAAGGATAATAGTAGTGTGCTTTAAAATACATAAAACTAAGTAGTCACTAACACGCACTCTTCGACAAATACAAGATAATGAAAACCAAATTTCGAATAATAAAGTCCCTAAATATATATAGGGTAATGGGAAAACAAAAATGTATAGGGCTAGCTAGGGTAGGGATTACAATGGAGTGTGGCTCATTCAAAGGTCGGAGCGTGACGGCTTTAGACTGAAAGTCGAAGAGATTGGGGTCGGGTCAGCACAGCAAGTAAGGATGAGCAACAATGGACTACAAGGGGAAAAGTATGGGGAGGACAACAGTCGGTACATCATACGAATCAAAATTTGAAGGGTTAGCGAACTCGGAAATTTCACTAAAAATTTCTTCTCCCAGAAGGAAAATAATTGTATAGAAGAAATACTCAAGTATCAAGTGAACTAAGAAGATCGAAAGATTAGCGAACTCAGCAATTTATTTTATTCTAGAAAATTCTAAACAAGGCATTCTTAAAATGAAAGGTGGCCCTAAACTATACACAGATTTATTTGGCCAGTAAGGACAACAGTTAAAATCCCGTCAGTCGCGGTTGTGGAGGTTCAGCAGGTTGCGGTAGGCTTGCGCACTCAGGTAGGGACGTCCATTTCCATAGCGCCTCGCGGGGACCGCCATTGGGAGTTCTTCCACAGCAGGGTCTTGTCCTTCTGGTCCTTCTTCCTCGGCTGGAGCTTCTTCATCGAGGTCTGATTCCATGTTATTCTCTTCTTCTGGATTCTCTTCCATAGGATTTTCCTCCACTGGATTTTCTTCTATCGGGTCTTCCTCGGGATCTTCCTCTATCGGGTTCTCTTCAGGGTCTCCTTTCTCTTCGTCGGAATCACCTATCATGTCAAACTCTGGGGCGGCTGCTCCTTCGTCCTCGGAATCGCTGTTTCCGAAAATGACTTGGGGACCGTTGATCTCATCGTCAGAACTCATCGCGCGTGCGGTCTAAGGAAACACATGACTGTGCATCCTCATCTAGCTGCGGCACTGCTCCAGGGTGGGCCATGGCCTGAAAGGAAAGAGTCATGATTAGACAGTGAAATACATCAAGAGAATAGCTCAGGGTACGAAGTATAGGAAAAATATACGGTGGCAGGAACAGAAAAATCAGGATAAAAATGCTGTGATAATGAATAGTATGAATAAGAGGAAAGACAAGAGAATGATACATATATTACGATTCAAAGTTTTTTATTGCATTCGATTAAAAGTTCGACGGATACAAGATTTCAAACGGAAAGAAATATTTATAAGAGGATGACAACATTATTACTGAAACTGGAAAACATGAAAATTCATCTTTGACTACTAGACCGCTGCATTCTCGTCACGCGAGTTGAATCCTGGGCTGGGTCCGCCTTATCCTCGAGGTTCGAACGACGCAATAATCATCACTTGGCAGAAGTGGAGAGTGTGGATGAGTCTCCTCCTTATAACTCCTTCCTTTTTGGGCAACCGTTGATAAAATGTTCGCTGGATCCGCAAATCAGACATTTTCCTTGGGCGCGGCGACAATCTCTCTGAAGGTGTCCTGGCCTCTTACAGTACCCACAACATTGGGTCTTCTGCTGCTTCTGTCACGGGGGAACAAAATGGCGCTTCATCTTCTTCTCTTTTCCTCGCCTAACAGGGATCCCTTTACAATTTGAGACTCCTGCTGGTGCCTAATTCACCTGCCTTCTCAGTCCTTTAGCTAACAAGTCGTTCGTTCGCTCCTGGGCTTCCTTCAGACCTTGCAGTACACTCAGAATCTCAATGTTCTGATTCTGGGGAGTGAAAATAGAGGAAGAGTCGTTGGAAGACATGATCCTGAAACAATAATTTTGAGGATGATATAAGGCACAAGCTATAAGAATCAAAATATAATATGGATTGGACAAAAATTCAAGAGTATCAGATGTGATGGAATTCATTACAAGTGGAAAATCAACTGTATGACTTTAAATCACTTAAACAGAGTATGGTAGTGTAATCGTGATGTGGTTCACAATTACAACCACGAAACTTTGCCAAGTCACCTGAAACCCTAGCGAATGGATAGCAGAACACACAGTGGGGATATGGATCAAGAATAACAAGTTTACAACCTAGACCGATAGATGTCTTAGATTGTCAAGCTATACACGAAAAACTGCAAGCCCAATCGAAGCAAAACCTGGCTCTGATACCAACTAAACCATGTCACGCCCCTGTTCATAACATAATATTGCATTATTATATTCCCCATTCTTATTCGTTTTATAAATAAACATGTGCTTTTAACGCATGCCTGCTACATATTACATGTTACAGGTTCTTGGAGCGAAAACAGTGAAAAAGACAAAAGATGATACAAAAAGGGACTTTTGACCAATAAATAGAAGGATCTTAATCAAGCCTATACAAAAGATCAGTACAAGGCAATGCAAGGTCCAAAATTTCGAAGCCACGGTTAAAAGTCCATCACAATTATTCACTGGAAAATCTGAAAGAGAACAGAAGCTATTTTAAAGAAAGAATTAAAGAATTAAGTAGCCCAAGATGACCAAAGCAAGCCCACAAAATATAAAAGCCCAATTCATCCTTTTGGCCGTGGAACCGCGGCCAAACCAGGCCTTGGGCCGCGGTTCCACGGCCGTGTGTTACACGTAGTGGGTCAAATTTTCCAGAAAGGTTTGCGGCGCATTGACTAGTCAACCTAAGGGCTATTTTTGTAATTTCAGACATGCGAATCAAATGTAACCTTGGGTTTCCTATCCTCTATAAATAGGAACTCTAAAGATTGTAATTTCTTATGCCTCCTTTTAATAATAAAATACAGATCTCTTTATGGAGAGCATCGGTGCCTCTCTTCAATTTATTTATTCAGATTTGATAACCCTGCGTAAATGTTTGGAGAGATCCATCTGTAAAGTAAGTAGATTTATTTATTTTCTTGTCCTAGATAATTTCAATTCCTGCCCTAGATTAAATTTAATTTCCTTGCCCTAGTTAGAACTTTAATTCAATTGCTCTAGATAGTATAATTAGGTTTTAGATTTAATAACCAATCCGAACACCCATCGGAATTAACTCGTAAGAGCGAATCAAAAATTCACAACATCCCTGTGGACCGACCCGTACTCACCGGGTAGCTTCATGCGACGCCGTTCTTGATTGCGGTAATAGATAGTTTTTGAGATAAATCAAATGGCGTCGTTGCCGGGGATGGCGTGTTATTTCCTTTTTGCAATTTCGGGTTAATCAAAATTAAAAAAATCATAAAAATATGAAAAATCAAAAAAATATAAAAATATATCATCTGTTATTTTTGGGAAGGGTATTTTTGTGTGAATTTTGCAGGATCTACAAACAAATTCGGATCTGGAAATCTACAGAGATCAAAACAGCAAATATCAAATCCGAACAAACAGAGGAATATCAGAATAGACAACAGAAGAAATTTGGAGGACCGAGTCAACAAGAAGAATCGCGGTGATCTGGTCTAAAAAAGAAAACGGCCGAAGCTACCAACCGGCGGCGGTTCCGCGGTGGAGGTGACGGATCGGTTCCCAAAAAAAAGCTGAAGCGCGGTAGTAAAAAAAAAGATCCGCCACTGGAAATCTCTGTGAGATTTCTCTCTCCTCCTCTCTAAATCTTGATATATCTTCTGTAAATTTGCCTGCAGAATTCTTTGCGCTTTAAAAATCTTCCCCCTTCTCAATAACAAATCTTATGCAGGATTTTTTGCGCCGCGCATAAAATAAAAAGATTTGATTGCAAGTGATTTTTCTGTTTTGCGTATCTTTAAAACTGACTTTAAGGGGCTTTTGACCAATTCAAATTGGGTGGGGATTTCATCACCCTTCTCAGGACCCCAGAAATCACATATGGCATTTGCATTGACCATATTTAATTAAAAAATACTAGACTCAGCCCTAAGGACTTCGAGCTCAATAGGACAGAGGACTAGTTATAGGCATCAGCCGTTTATCCTAACCTGACTTTGCGGTGTCTAGACAAGTGTGTCAAGGCAAGTGGTTACTTAATTAGGACCGCTACTTGTAGCGGGGAGCCTCCCACTTACCTGGCACTTAACTGGCCTCAATTGGCGGTGAAGAGGCGGTTTGAGGTCCTATCTCTAGCCCTTTGGAACGGTTAGGAGCTGTCTAGAGGACCTAGATGACCCTAGAGTTAGGCCTGATTGTGCATTTTTGGTTGAAAGTGTGTCTTAACCCTTTATAAAAAATCATTTTTGCAAAACAAATAAAAAAATAAGAGGAAAATTTTTATATAAAAAAAAAACTTGCAAATTTTTTAGCCGCAAATAAATCCTTGCACCACCACAAACATTATTTCTTTTCCCCTTTCTTCTAACATGAGTACCCCACATAATAAATCACTTGCCGAACTTTGGTATCCCGAACCTAATTTTGCGTCGTACGTCAATTTGTTCGGTCAATTTAAAGACGATCCTTCCTTGCCTAAAATATCTTTGAAAAATCAAATAGAGACGTCTAGGAGAAACAGTTTGACTTTTCAACCCACTGTGTGTCAACCAAGTCAACCTTTGCCACCCCCATATATTGATACCACTTTTTCAAGTCCTTCTGTCACTCCTAAGCCGATGTCCATTGCTGAGCATATTGCTCAATCTCGTAGCCGATCTTTCACCCCTCTCCACTCATCTAGTTCTAAGGATCCGCACGACTATTCACCTTTTATCCACATGTTGATCCTACTCCTGTCCAACCATCCACTTCCTACCAGTCCTACCCGACTTTCCCACCTTCACTAGACATTGATTCTACACAGCCTTATGGGAGTTTCACGTATCCAAACAGTTTTGAATCTTTTACCGAAACCCCTCCACAACTCATGTCTAGTTTGGAATAGTCGTTGGAGGCGTATATCGCAGCAACAAACAAAATGGTTAGGAATGTGGAAGCGTCCATGGCCGCCCTTATGCAACCTAGTGAACCGGTAGCTATTTTCTCACTAGCTTCAAATTTTTCAATGTATAAGGAGGCGGTTGGACAGAGTGAGAATGTGAGAGGATTTCCAAATCAAACCTACCCTTACCCAATTGAAGCCCACAACTCCGGTTTTCCATCGATTGTCCCAAATGATTCACCAGTTGAAAATGAAAATGAGTTGTGTGATTTTGTAGTGCTTGATTTGCCAAATTGTGAAGAACCCCTTTCGAGTGAAACCGCACTTAATCCTTTCGATCTTTACACCTCCGCTCTAGAACCGAAATCGATAAATATCCATGCTTTTGATGAGGTGTCTAAAGAAATTAATTTTCACTTGATTGAGGATATAGAAGCCGGGAATATTTCGGATGATGAACCTGTCGATTTGATTGAAATTTTATGTCCAATTCATCATCCCGAGTCATTAAATGTTTCTCCCGAACCTTATATGCATCTTAATTTTGATGATAATGGCATGGATGAGTTAAATATTGAGGAGACTTATGAGGATAGTATTGAGGAGAGTTTTGAGGATCATATTGAGGTTGAACCATTTTTGTTTGATGTGTCGGATTTTCCAATTCAGCCTCCTGAACCTTTAACTGTTATATCACCCTCCCTCCTTTCCATCGTTCCGACCACGCACAACATCACGCTTGTAGACCGTGAACTTGAAAAATTTTCTTTTGAATCCGACACAGTTTTCACAGAAGTTAACACTTACGAATGTTTCACTTTTTCGGACGATATTGATGACTCACCGCCCGAGTTTGAGTCCTTTATATTTTCAGATGAGTTAGTTGAACCATCAGACTCGGTTGCTCACAATAGTTTCGAACCATTAATGGAATCTTTCAAGTTCGAGACAGTTTACTACGGTGAGAACGATACTATCCCTAATTCACTCCCTTTCGTCCTTCCTATTGTTCCGACCGTACAAGAGACCGATACGCTTTCATCTCTAATACCAAGTTCGGCGTACCCATGTTTTCTTGCGAATCTTGAGGGATATGACCCCGTTGCACGACGAGTTGATAGATTAGCACAATCAGTTTTCACACTTCGGTCATCCCAAATTGCGCTAATTTATTCACTCGATTTACACCCTCAAGATCGTGCTACCCTTCTTTCTCCTTCCCGCCATTCTTCTCCTCCACCGAGACCATATTCCACTCTTCTTCCCATTCGGTCTCCTGTGTTTCTCATTTCTTTCCTCCACACCCTATTATTTCACAAACTCGGCCATTACCACGATAAAATTTTTGAATGGTTGGTGCTAACCTTTGGCTTGTGTAAGGCCAAGCTTAAGTTTGGGGGGAATCTTGTTGTATATATATTTTTGTTTTTCTTTTAACAATAAAATAAAAAAAAATTAAAAATGAAAAAAATTGTAAATAAATAAACAGGGGAGTGCCGACAATTTTGAAAAATAATTCCTAGCTTAAGTCTAGATTCTGAAAATGTATACCCTACAATTTGTACAATCACGCACCTTGAAATTTGGAATAGTAGAAGAGACCTTGAAATGCTCTTGTCTAAAGTCCTTAGTACAATGGAAAAAATTTGTGTGAATAAAGAAGAAAAAAATGAACACTGGTTTTTGTGATTACTTAAGGCTGCAAAAATAGAAGAATATTTAACGAGGGTGCTTCATCACCTAGTGCCTTAGACCAATTGGTTTGGGAGTCACTGCTAAAAAGCCTTGGGTGTTACAAGACTAGGAATTACGTTTTAATGTGCAAACGCATTTTGTAATCGGTCGTTGGTACCTCAAGAAGTATTAACGGTCGCATGAAGGATGTGTAAGCAAAATTCAATTAAAAATTCACCAATTAATAATTATTTTGGACAACGGACAAGGGCATGATTGCTTGATTTGAATTTCCAAGTGTAGGGGTGATCTATACACACACGTAGGGATATGTGATTGGAGTTTAGATGAGAGAAAGGGATGAAGAATAGAACTTGTGTCTTTAGTATAGTTGATAGAAATTCCTGAGTGGAGATGTAACCCTAGAAGGAAAACTTAAGAGATGCCGAAAGCTAAGTAAGTCTATAGAACATATATAATCTTAAGTTAAATAATGAGGAAGTGTGAAGAATGTGGGTAGATAATTTACGGGTCAACGATAATAGAATTCCTTGTTAGAAAACCTAATTGGAGAACAAAAGTCTAAAAGCTGAGTTGATAGTATTTTGTGGGTAGTATCCGCTGAAAACTCTCAGGAGACAACACTCCTCCAACTAGGGACACCGAGAGGTTTAACGGCTTGTTGCACGTGCTCAGTGCAATCGCATTTCTCTGCGAAAGTGCGGTTAGGAATTTAGTAAATAAAAATAAGTTTGCTCGAGGACTAGCAAAAGATAAGTTTGGGGGTATTTGTTCATACCATAATATTGCATTATTATATTTCCCATTCTTATTCGTTTTATAAATAAACAGGTGCTTTTGACGCATGCCTGCTACATATTACAGGTTACAGGTTCTTGGAGCGAAAACAGTGAAAAAGACAAAAGATGATACAAAAAGGGACTTTTGACCAACAAATAGAAGGATCTTAATCAAGCCTACACAAAAGATCAGTACAAGGCAATGCAAGGTCCAAGATTTCGAAGCCACGGTTAAAAGTCCACCACAATTTTTCACTGGAAAATCTGAAAGAGAACAAAACCTAATTTAAAGAAAGAATTAAAGAATTAAGTTGCCCAAGATGACCAAAGCAAGCCCACAAAATATAAAAGCCCAATTCATCCTTTTGGCCGCTGCCTTGGGCCGTGGTTCCGCGGCCATGTGTTACACGTAGTGGGTCAAATTTTCCAGAAAGGTTTGCGGCGCATTGACTAGTCAATCTAAGAGCTATTTTTGTAATTTCTGACATGCGAATCAAATGTAACATAGGGTTTCCTATCCTCTATAAATAGGAACTCAAAAGATTGTAATTTCTTATGCCTCCTTTTAATAATAAAATACAGATCTCTTTATGGAGAGCATCGGTGCCTCTCTTCAATTCATCTATTCAGATCTGACAACCCTGCGTAAATGTTTGGAGAGATCCATCAGTAAAGTAAGTAGATTTATTTATTTTCTTGCCCTGGGTAATTCAATTCCTGCCCTAGATTAAATTTAATTTCCTTGCCCTAGTTAGAACTTTAATTCAATTGCTCTAGATAGTATAATTAATTTTTTAGATTTAATAACCAATCCGAACACCCATCGGAATTAACTCGTAAGAGCGAATCAGAAATTCACAACATCCTTATGGACCGACCCGTACTCACCGGCTAGCTTCATGCGATGCCGTTCTTGATTGCGGTAAAATATTTTTGATCTTAAAATCCCTACAAATCTGCCCCGCTTCCCAAAATACGGAATATGAGGGGTTGACATGGCCAGCCATGCTCCTACGGTCAAGGAAATGTCCTGCCGTAGTCACACTTCGGCTTCTAGTTTTACATGGTAAACAGTAAATAATGTGCAGGTAATGAGAAATGCAGTAACTGAACAAAATAATATAAAGAACTGACCTGATGGGAAACAAAAGGGTGTAACCCTGGATGGCAAATCAAGATGTCCGTAATGTACGTCTAGTCCTGGTCCAAGCTAAATCCTCTCCTCACACTGAGCATGCATACTCAGGTCGTAAGAGCGACACCATAGCAATATAATATATAGATACAAGTGACAACTCAAACAGTGATAATAGATATATATATATGACAGTAAATCAATGACGGTATAGGTATGAACACGCAGTAATCAATGCAGTGGAACAGTAAAAGCAGTGAAATAATATGCCAAGTATGTCAACATAGTAAGTATGTATATCGATGCTATCATCCCTATCAGTCTCTAAGTCTCACTGTACAGGTCACTAAGCCTATCGTCGGTCCAAGTGTGAGAGTCAACCACTCGCGAGTGTCCTCCACCCAAGGGTAGAATTCAAGGGCAAGGAACCACGGGCCCAACATGTAGCTCACGGTAATAATCATGTACCCTGTAAATCTCCATATATCTCCATATATATAAGCCGGCATGGGGCTCCTGAGAATCTGTTGAACTCACACTCAAACTACCCCACACCCCATGGTCTACATCAAACGCTAACTATAACCTCAAATACTAATCGGTCTGTGACAAGTCTGCACGAGAACTGGAGGCAGGACCTCCATCAAGCACGTCCCGACTAATATCTAAGATAAATGGCAGTGTCTGGTGCCTTATCTGTGACACCCATGCAAGAGTTTCCATAAGTGTCCCATACCACTTATAGTCACACGTACACGCGTCCCACAGACGTCGACAATACAATAGAATAATAAGGTTCACTGATTGTGTACAAGTACGTGTCACTTTCACTTATTCACTTATGCACGAACACTTACGTACTTGCCACAATCATCACTAATACCTAACAATGGGTAATGCACATGATCTCTAGGTTATCAATGTAGTGACATATGTATGATATGATGCGTAAACCGTATGTAAAGCATGATTAGGATGTCATAAATCAGTAATCTACCACTTGCATAATTTTATCATAAATCATATGTTTACAGTTTAAAGAAACAATGAATGGGGAATAAATAGTAGGTTCAGTTGTCTATCCAGTGAATTTGGTTTCATGCCAATCGGGTTCCAGGATCACTAATTATAGTCATTTCATTTTAAGCGTTTACGGCTGGAAATCCAGTTTCAGAATTGGAAGTCCGTTTTGCAACGCATATTAATCCCAGTTGGGATCAGAATTTAGCGATGCTACAGTTGAATGAAATCTAGGGTTTTTAGTAAGGTTTTCAACTCAATAGACGGATTCTCAATCGCGTCTGTATGTCAGGAGATATATATTGTTCAATACTAGTAGGTCAATTCTGATTCTGTTGGGACTGTTTTACGTCCCCATCTATTAAATTACAGATTAAATAGCAAACGATGACGAAAAAGAATGAAACCACTTGTGTTACCTAGATAACAGTTTCACCTTATATAAACAGCAGAGTTCCACAACCTACGAGTTAAGGAAACCAGGTGGTACCCATTACAGGACAGCACACAGTAAACAGAGCCGCTTTAGACTGCAGTCCAGAGTCGCATTCCGATCCAAATATTGTCACAGTTTAAGTATAGAAACAATTAGAAATTGACATAGGGTTATAGTTCGTCGAGTCGGCTTCGATTTGAGCCCTCGAACATATCATTCAAGTATATATATAATTTATGGTGATTTTAACGGTTTTCAGGTACAAGAAATTTCCAGTTTTACAGGTATACTTGGGGGTAGTCGTTTTAGTCATTAATAGTCGTATTTTCCAGCGAAAATCGTACAAGGTATTCATCACTACCCGGGCCAATATAAACAATCCAGTTCCATCAAAACAGATGAACAATCTCTTAGGGATCATGCATCGAACAGGTTTAATATATAATCTATTGGATGATGTAAACTCGTAATCTAAATAATATAAGTTCGTAACTCGAATAAATTAGCATGTAGCAAGTAAAAGTACTTGCCTGGAGACGTTCTGGCGATGCACGGCAGTGGCAGCGGCGATTTCTGTAGGTGCTCGATGTAATGCCGAGGCTCGACCGCGACGGCTAGGGATGCAGTGAGGGGGTGTCTGGGCTGGGGGTCGCTGGTGCTGTCGAGGCCGATGGAGAGGGATTGCAGAGGGAGAGAGAGAGATATTGAGAGAGAGAGAGAGTTAAACAGAAAGAGAGAGAGAGAGAGTGTTAAAGAGAGAAAGAGATTGCAGGGAGAGTGGGAGAGAGAGTGGGGAGAGGGATAGAGAGATTGAGAAAGATTGGAGAGAGGGGGAGACAGAGGGATTGAGGGAGAGAGAGAAAGGATTAGAGATAGAGACACACACACAGAGAGAGAGAGACAGGGAGTGAGAGAGATCAGAGTGAGAGAGTAGAGGAAGAGAGAACACAGAGGGATAAAGAGAGATTGAGAAAGAGAGAGGGAGATCGGAAGTGAGGGGGATCAAGAGAGAGAGATAGGGATGGCGACGATGATGATGATGATGTTGATGACGAGGAGGGTGCAGGGGTGTCGACGACGAGACGAGAAGCTCACCGGCATCGGGGCAGGGGTGGTCGAGCTCGGGTGCAGGGGAGTTTGAGCTTGGCTGTGGGTTGGGTATGCAGGCGAGGGTGGAGTAGTGGTTGAAGAGGAGAGGGATGTGAGGGATGATGGAGTTGGTGGTCGTCGGGAAGAAGAGGGGGCGCCGGCGGTAATTGAGCTCAGTGGGTTAAAGTTGGGCTTTTTCGAGAGAGAGGTGAGGAATGAGAGAAGGAGTAAGGGGAGATGAAGGGAAGGGGTCGAGTGGATCGGGTCATGGGGCGCGCGAGTTGGGTAACAGCAAGGCGTGGGCGCAGGCGAAGGCGACGGAAGTTGGTCGAGCGAGCGGGGAAATAAGAAGTAGCTGTTAGGGAAGAGGAGGGGTCGAGGGCGCGCGTCGTGGGTAACGCTCGCGAGCGGGGCACGGCGCGTGACGAGCGGTGACGTGGGCGCAGGCGTGGGGTGCGGCGAGGAGAGCGGATCGCGAACAGAAGGAATGAGCGGGAAAAGATATAGCCGTTGGGAAGAAGGAGTGGGCAAAGCGGGTCGGGTCGGGGAAGCGTGTGCGGGAAGAAGTGAATGGGCCGGGCTGATGGAGTTTGGGCCGCAGGAGAAAAGAAATTAATTGGGGAAAGAAAAGAAGCGGGCCGGGGGCTGAAATAGTAATAATATTAGGGAAAGAAAATGGGGTAGTGGGCTGAGGGAATTAGTTAGAAGAAATAGGATATGGGCTGAGGGAAATAGGTTTTGGGTTTAAATAAAATAAAATAAACTAGTGAGAAAATTACAATGGGCTGGGCTGAAGGAATGGTGCTGAGGGTTATTGTGTGGTGATTTTGGGTTTAGTTTTAAATGAATAAAAGAAATGGGTTGAAGGGAAAGATTAGGGTTTGAGAAAGGAGAGGGGAAGAACTAAAATACATTGGGAAATTTTAAAATAATAAATAATTATAAATAAAATTTTATAGGTGAAAAAAGAAATTCGGATATAGGCGTACAAAAAGGGGCTGGGTATTACAGAAAGTATGCATCGGGAAGGTAACATCTTGGCGGCTACCTTGCTTGGCTATCCCTGACTAGTAGTTCCCTACCCCACAACACCAGGGATCAAAGCCCTCACCAAGAGGCAGCCGAGCAGTTACCCTGCTCGGCTATCCCTGGCTGGTAGTTTCCTGCCCCGCAACGCCAGGGATCAAAGCCCTCACCAAGAGGCAGCCTAGCGGCTACCCTGCTCGACTATCCCTGGCTGGTAGTTCCCTACCCCACAACGTCAGGGATCAAAGCCCTTACCAAGTGGCAGCCGAGCAGCTATCCTATTTGTCTATCCCTAGCTGGTAGTTCCCTACCCCACAACACCAGGGATCAAAGCCCTCGCCAAGAGGCACCGGACAGCAACCCTTCCCGGCCCGTCCTTAAGAATCAAAAGCCCTCGCAAGGGGCAACCGGGCCCGTCCTTGCTCGGCTATCCCTGGCTGGTAGCTCCCTACCCCAACACACCAGGGATCAAAGCCCTCACCAAGAGGCACCGGGCAGCATCCCTGCTCGGCCCGTCCTTAGTAGGCCTCTTACGGCCCCTCCCGTGCTAAGGATCAAAAGCCCTCGCAAGAGGCAACCGGGCCCGCCCTTGCTCAGTTATCCTTGGCTGGTAGCTCCCTACCCCAACACACCAGGGATCAAAGCCCTCGCCAAGAGGCACTGGGCAGCATCCCTGCTCGGCTCGTCCTTAGGAGGCCTCTTACGGCCCCTCCTGCGCTAAGGATCAAAATCCCTCGCAAGAGGCAACCGGGCCCGCCCTTGCTCGGTTATCCCCGGCTGGTAGCTCCCTACTCCAACACACCAGAGATCAAAGCCCTCGCCAAGAGGCGCCGGGCAGTATCGCTGCGTGGCCCGTCCTTAGCAGGACTCTTACGGCCCCTCTCGCGCTAAGGATCAAAAGCCCTCGCAAGAGGCAACCGGACCCACCCTTGCTCGGTTATCCCTGGCTGCCAGCTCCCTACCCCACAATGCCAGGGATCAAAGCCCTCACCAAGAGGCAGCCGAGTGGCTACCTTGCTCGGTCCATCCTTAGCAGGCCTCTTACGGACCCTCCAGCGCTAAGGATCGAGGCCCTCGCCAAGATGCAATCGAGCAGCTATTCTGCTCGGTCATCCATGGCTGGTAGTTCACTACCCACTGACGCCAAGGATCAAAGCCCTCTTCAAGAGGCCACCGAGCAGCTACCCTGCTCGGTGCATCCCCAGCGGGCAGCCTCCTGCCCATCATACGCTGAGAATCCGAAGCCCTCTTCGTGAGGCCGCCGAGTTTCCTCCTGCTCGGCGCATCCCCAGCCGGCAGCCTCCTGCCCACCACACGACTAAGCAACAAAAGCCCTCACCAAGAGGCATCCGGTCCATCTGAGTCTGAGTGATCTTCACCTCGACTTCGGGGCCATGGAGATACCATCTTCCTGCCGGTCTTTGCACACTTGGGCAAATGAACAGATTCAACTCGATGCGTAATCGCTAGACGAAGAACATACCTGACATGAAGGCAGTACTATGCAAATACAAGTGTTTACCGACAAAGGAAAGTACACGCGCAAATACTACTGCAAAAATAATTCATTCCCAAAATCAAAGTCTTTACAAGGGTATTGGGGGCTCCCCAGCCTTACAAAATGCCCGGAGGCCTACAATATTCCCGATGCAACAAAAGAAAAGAAACAAGAAGACAAGGGGCTTCAGGCCTCAGGGCCAGGCGCAACACCGGGAAGCTCAATATCTGCCACGACTCGGGCGGTATCTGGGGGCTCACCACCCATCACGGGAGCCTCGACGTCGCCCTCGCCGGGAATCTCTTCCCCGGCCTTGACCCCAGGGCCATCCCCTTCTCGTCATCCTCGTGAGGATATTCAGCTCGGAGTTTGGCGTCATCGAATTCTGGCATCCGAGCCTTGACGGCGTCGAGGGCCTCGTGCCAGATGGCGGTAATGGCCGAGGCTAGGATGGTGTAAAAATGTTCCGACTTCTGGTAGTTCTCACTGCCTTCGCCGCTCTGAGATCGGCTCTCTTCGTCCCCTCTACCGCCGCCTCCAGCTCTTTCCGGAGGGTGCTCGCCGACTTCTTCAAGGTGCAGACGAGCACCTTGGAGTCCTGAAGCTTGGCCTCGGCGGCCTCGCGGTACAGGGCAATCTCCTACTTCACGGCCGCTACCTCCTGCTTCCCGGCCGCCACCTCGCCCTCCAAGGCAGCAACCCTCGCCATCGCCGCCTCCAGCTCCAGCTTTGAGCTCTCCTCCAGCGAGGAGAGCTCGCCCGCGGCTCGTATCGTCGGGGAAATTTCATCTTCCTCCATTTGGAAGACGAGGACGACGTGCTGGAGGACCTGAAGAAATCAGAAGGGGGTCAGAAAGGAAAGGGGGCACCAAATCTCGCGAATGATGATACGCTGAGTAAAAAATCGAGCAAGGTGCGAGCACTAACCTGCACGGCCTCTTGGGCGATGGCCGCCATTTGCGCCTTGAGAGTCCCCCGAGGGACCTTGCCCCCGGCCGACCTTTCCATGTCAGACAGCAAGCTGTCAGCGACGGAAATCCCCGAGGGCACCTCAAAGCGGAGGTCCCCCTCGTCCACCAAGATCGGGGAAGCCGGGGTCCGCGGAACCGTTCGGGGGAACCTCTTGAGAGACGACGGTGGAGAGCCGTTCTCCACCTCCGAAGCCTGGGCCTACTGTCCCCAAACCCGCTTTCAGCTCGGTGCCTAGCTGGGCTCCGGGGCACGTCTCGCACTCGAACGCTGGGGTGGGACGGCTGCCGGGGGAGCCGGGACAGACGTCGGACGAGAAAAGATAGCACCTCCATCCTTCGATCCCTTCTTCGGCTTGCGCATGGCCACTCGGAGGTGGCTCAAGTCCATGGGTTCTGTACAAGACAAGATACAATGGAATCGGCAACACAAACAAAAATGAAAACAAACGCAAGCCTAACAGACCGCCTGCAAGCTCCTAACTTACCGACGAACTGGACGGGGCTGAGCCCGGCCCAACTAAGGGCCCGCTCAGAAAGCAGCACATCAACCCGGGGAATGAGCTCCCACTCCGCCACTCTCACCGTGTCGGGATCATTGGACGGACTTCCCCGCCAGTACCTATCCCTAGACCACTGGGTGAGCACGGGCCAGTCCTCATCCTCTGGCGGCCCAACAAAGAAAAACTTCTTCTTCCAATCGTGGATGGAAGAAGGCAAGATGACGACTCCCGACCCGGCTGCACTCCCCCGTTGTTTTCTAAAAGAGAGGTAAACCCACCTCGGGTCGCCCGCGCGAGTACCGGGGTGACCTTTGTAAATGAGAGAGGAGGCAAGGATAGACAAACTGAAAGGGATTATCTGTAACTTCAGACGGACCAGGAACCCAAGGAGAATCCTCTAAGAGTTCGGCACTAGCTGGCCCGGGGCTAGCCCAATGTAATTTAGCGCTCTAACTACCTCGGGAGAGAAAGACAGGCGTATTCCGGCCCAAAAGACTTCCAAGTACAAGACAATCTCTTTACCCCGTACCTGATCTGCCCTCTCTCCTTCCTCGGCCAAATGTAGCGTATAGACGGAGGGGATATGGAAACGAGCCCAAGCGGTGGCAAGCTCGTCTTCATACCTCACTAAGGATGACACACCAGGGGCGTCCGCCGCCTCCGCTCTGGGAACCGCCTCTATCGCGCGACCCCGGGAAGAGGATCTGACCTTAACTTCCTGGGAAGACTCCGACTCAGTGGAAGAACTCCTAGAATCTACCCCGACGACATCTACAGACTCCTCAAAAGAAGACATCTAACCTGGTGGAGAGAAGTCATCAGGAAGAGAAAACGCAAAGATCCGACCTAAAGAGGAGAGCGCCGAGCCAACAAGACTCAGAACGAGGAAAATATGAAGAGATATGGGCCCTGAATCGGACCCCGCCTCTATTTATCGCTGCCAGCGTGCACATCCTACGGCGACAGTCATCTCCCGCCGAAACGGTTCAATGCACTCGACGGCCACGATCGCTCTACCTGTCGCACGCGCATTGGCTATATCCCATCAGACGCCAGAAGCCTGCGGCCCGTCGCATCAGCCAACCAGCTCCCGACATGTGGGCAGTCGCTTCGGTGAACATACGCACGATCTGGCGCACCCTATTTAATGCAAAGATCGCACCCCTGATTCACTGGCGTCATCCAGAAAATAAAACAGATTGCCCGGGAACACTCCCCGACGATATCTTCGAAAATGAGCTCACCTCGGGTGACCCGGCAGACCACTCTCGACCCGACCCATCAACTGGTCAGGATGAGAGTGGGGGGCTAATGATTATGTTCGATATCGGTGATCTCCCAGATCATGACACGTGGTAGATGACTGTTCCCCTCCGAAACACAGACACGCGACCGCGCAAGTCCGTCTTGCCTGAATTTCGGGGCAGATGCTAATTGGTGCTATCCGTCCACCTCTTCGAAGATGCCAAGTTGATTTATGTCATCATGTATCGAAGGTTTAAATGGATGCGGCCGATGTAGCAGACTTCGTCAGATTCCCCCTCATGATGAGGTTTTTTTTATTGTGGGGACGCTCTTCCCTGCAGGCGCAAGCCCCTGCAGTTAATTATGCTACCGCATCGCGGTAACCACTTTCTCCTTCTCCAGATGGTCACTTCGTGTCGTGGTTATTTGTTTTGTTTTTGGTTGCCCGTGAATTGTATACGGAGACTAACTTATGTTGTCGCCCGTAGGGCGTGGATTAGTCCAAATCCGTATTTTCTTAGATTTGGGTTGGAGGGTTGGGTTTAAGGATACGTTAGTCTCATTTGAGACTAAGATCAACTTAAACGTATGTTAAGGATACGTTAGTCTAATTTTAGACTAAGATCAACTTAACGATTTTTAAGAATACGTTAGTCTAATTTTAGACTAAGATCAACTTAACAGGATCATTTAGATCCAACAAAAGAGCATTTGGGCTCTATTGTTTAGTTTAGGGACATTGTGGTCGATTACCGGTTTAAGGACATGGTGGTCCAAGGTTAAGGACATTATAGTCCATGGGCTTAAGGATCCCACAATCCGAGGTTAAGGACATCATAGTCTGTGGGTTTAAAGGGACCCTACAGTCCGAGATTAAGGACATCATAGTCCATGAGTTTAAGGACCCCACAGTCCATGAAATGTTTGGTTGTCGGGACCCGTCACTTCTCTGAAGACGTTAAAGGATTACAATGATAAATATCAGAGGAGTGAAGAGATGTACCCTTGAACCAATTTTGGTTGGTAGATCTGTAGTCCAATTTGGGACTAAGGTATGTTGAAAGATTTAGGAGCATATAGGCTCAATTAATCTGAATTGAGGACTTATGGCCGATCTTGGGCTAAGTCCAATCAAGTTAAAATATTTAACATTTCATTTGGGCTGTTGAGCATTTGTTTGGGCTTGGCCCTTTTAACATTGCCGGGCATTAACTTGCATTCTGACTATATTTTGTCTTTTATTGAATGCTGAGCATTCATCATAGCTCTGGGCTTATTAAAAAACAAATTATGTTCAATTAGCGCAACACATGGTGCGCTTAGCGTTTTACGCCAATCAAAGAGCGCAGTGCGCTTCTGCCGAGTAGTGCACACGTGAGGGACAAATGGTGCACTTGACGCTAAGCACCAGATGATGAGCTCAGTGTGCTAATTTATGAGCGCAAAGCGCTATTAGTTCAGTGGCGCACACGTCAGGAGCACGTGGTGCGCTTGGCGTTGAGCGTCAGTCCATGAGCGCGAAGCGCTAGTTCAAGAGCGCAGAGCGCTAGTTGTTAAATGGCGAACACGTGAGGAGCACGTGGTGCACTTGGCGCTGAGCGCCAGCCCAAGAGCGCGGTGCGCTATATTTGGAGCGCTAAGGCTCTTTAATATAAAGAGCGCCAAAGCTCTGCAGTGCTTTGCGCTAGATGTGAAGCGCTAAGGCTCTTTTAAATTAGGAGCGCCAAAACTCTTTTTTTATGCAACTTAGATCGGTTTGCGCCCTGAGAATTAAATTCTCCCTTTTTTATAAGAGACTTTGTCTCAAGGTTTTAAGAACAGAAGTTCTTATTTTGTAGGAGATATTTTAATCTCTTGTTTTGATGAAAGGTTTTGCCTTTATGGATCTGTGATCCTAAGAGAATTAACTTATTCTCCCTCTTTTTTATAATGAGATGTTCATGATCTCTTTGTATAAAAGACCTTCGTCTTGTAGATCTATGATCTGTGAGAAAAATCATGTTCTTCTTTTTGTTTTATGATGAGATCTTTTGATCTCTTTTTAAAAGATCTTGGTCTTGTAGATCTATGATCTTTAAAGAAGTGAATTCTTCTTTTTAATTATGAAATGATTTCATCTCTCTGTTCTTTTACCTTGAAGAAAAGAAGTTCTTTTTCTATTGAGAGCTTGACTCTTCTTTCTGAGATTCTCTCAAAGCTTATGGGGGAATTCCTCTCTTTTTCTCTGTATATGTTTCTCTCTCTAAGACTTGAAGTCTTGGGGCCTTTATATAGAGCAAGCTGATTTGTTCAATCAGTTAAGGAGATTTTTTCTCTAATTGATTTGGGGAATTTCCCATCGTTAGATCTTTGATCTAAGGGCTTCTGATTTACAGAAGCTAATCGTCTTGTTATTAACAAGATTGGGAAATCTTTTCCATACAGAATTTATTCTGTATTTTGGTGATTTTTAATCACCACTGGATCATTGATCCAATGATACTCTGATTTATAGAGCACAATCTTGTTGTTTGGAAAGATTTTGAGGAATCTTTCCTTAACAGAATTTAATTCTGATTAATTAATGATTTATCATTATTATTGGATTTTTGATCTGACGGTGGGGAGCTTTTAGTTCCAGCGCTAGCGCACCCATGCTTTGCACGTGGTGCGCTGCTTAGAGTGTAGCGCACCCGTGATTTGCACGTGGTGCGCTGCTTAGAGCGCAGCGCACCTAGCGCTAACGCACACGTGCTTCGCATGTGATACACTGCTTAGGGCGCAGCGCACTTGGCACTGCTTCTGAAGCGTTACTTCATTTCAAAATTTGAATTTTAAACAGAGCTTTACTCTGATTGGGGGAAATAATGACGTGTCCCAAACCTCACAAGAAAGGACCTACAGTGGCCGACCAGACCGCTCCTATGCCCGTCCTACAAACAAACGCTGACTCACCTCCAAGCCCCTGCACAATTGGCCTCCTTGGCCTCCCAGCTCGTCTCCGGGCTACCGCAGAACCAAGATATCTCGGCTCTCCCGCTCGTCCGCGAGCTCTCCCGCCGAGGTCATCTTCCTCGGTCTCATCGAACGACCAACGGCACCGCTCACAGGCACAACCGCCATCCCGCGAATCTCGCCATGCGCGAGATATCCTCCGGCCACATCCTACGTTCCACGCCATCACGACCCCCCATTAACGAGCCCGTCTCGCCATTAATGGGAGATCCCGCCCATCGCGCGGGCGTGACGTCGGGAGCGTAACGACCAGCGTGATTCTTGCGCCTGTCCTACGTGCTGCCACCGCTATATAAACCCCTTCTTTAGACGGTTCAAGTAAGCCGTTTTTACTCCACTAAGCCGTTACTCTGCTCGGATTTCCTCTCTAACTTGACCGTCGGAGGGTCCTCGGTGGTACAACCACCCCGGGACTTCCTTGCAGGTAGCTCGGCGCAAACAACCTCAAACCCATTGAGATCTACACACTTCAGGAGCCAGCCTCCAGATCCAATCTCAGCCGTCTATCGCCGCCATCAGCAGATCAACGGAAGGTAACATCTTGGCGTGATCCAGGTCACGTCACAAACAATCAAAACAATTTCATAAGCTTATGCAAAATAGATTAAAACAAATTACTACATTGGTAACCCTTCCCAATACCTGAATATCCCCCCTGACCACCCCCCAACCTACACACAAAAAAAATGATGAAACACCAAGATAAGGGAAAAAATGATGAAACAGCAAGATATTCTTTATTTGTGGCATACCAATAGACATGGACCAGAAAGATCGGCACTCTTCCGGAGAAGCGTTTGAAGAGAGATCCCATGTTTCAAAGTACTGTCTTTCATTTGATGAGAGAAAAGTGAAATGAGAAAAAAGACGTGCGCAATATATCAGTGTTTCTGAAGACGTTTCTGCCTTAAGGAAAATGGCTAAGGTTTCGCCCTGGAGCGCAGAGGAGAGGCAAGACCTTCTCTTGAAGCGTACGCTTCATTCGCGAGGCTCTATTGAGGCGGATGAAGCGTATGCTTAAATCGTGAAGCGTCTTGAAGCGTACGCTTCTTTTGTTTAGAAAAAAAATAGAAAAAGCTTAAGTTCTAACCTGGATCGTGGATTTTGTCTTCCAGATTGCAAGTTGGCAGCGGAATCGAGGTTAGGAAGAGAGGATCGAAGGTGCTGTGAGAGAAAGCATCCATGAAGATGAGCAATTCATGGCATGTCGGGCTGTCTACTAGCTGGTCTATCCGAAAGAGGGGATAGTTGTCTTTCGGGCAGGCTTTGTTCAGGCCTGTGAAGTCAACGCACATGCGCCACTTCCCGTTTACCTTTTTAACCATGACTACAATCGCCGGCCAATTCGAGTAGTCAACATTTCGAATGAAGTTGGCTGCGAGAAATCTATCGATCTCGTCCTCAATCGTCTTTTGCTTGATCGGCGCGAAACTTCGCTTCTTTTGTTTGACGGGTCGGGCCTTCAGGTCGACCCCGAGCTTATGCGAGATTACTTTGGGGTCGATCCCGAGCATGTCAACAGGCGCCCATGAGAACATGTCCAAGTTCCCTCAGAGAAAGCGGATCAAGTTTTCACGCCGGGCTCCTGTTAAAAGGGATCCGATCTGGACGGTTCGTCCCTCATTCCCTCGACGAGGGGGACTTCTGTTGGCGCCTCCACCGGGACTCTTCGGATTTCTTTCTGTTCATCGTGAGTGTCCAAGGACCCCTGGAAATCATTTGCGTCGTCAAGGTCGTCGTTCTGCTCTCCGGTGGTGGATGTCGCGGTGAAGCAAATCTTGGCGATTCGTTGGTTCCCGTAGGCCTAACCTATCCCCCATTATCTAATGGAAATTTGATCGCAAGGTGGTAGGTCGAGATTTGAGCCCGGAGGGCGTTTAATGTCGGGTGTCCCAGGAGGATGTTGTAGGATGGGGGGATCCTAGCGACGATGAATTCCACCGGTATGATCCTCGTATGGCCTGCTTCCCCAATGTTGATGAGAAGGGCGGCCACTCCTTCGGCAGGGATAGAGTAGTTGGTAAACCCTGATAGGATGTGGGAGGTTGGCCGTAGGTCGGACGGTCCCATCCCCATACGCTGGAAGCAGTCATAGAAGAGGATATCTGCCGAGCTTTCGAAATCGACCAATATTCTCTGAACCTCGTAACGGTAGACCCATGCTGTAATCACGAGAGGGTCATTGTGAGGCAAGAATATATCGTGGAGGTCTTCATCAGTGAAGATGATGGGCTCGGTGGTCCTGCATTTCTTTTGGGGCGGTTCGCTTGTTCCCTCGACGGATAGGAGGCGGTGAGTCTCGCCAGCTCCACGGGCAGACCCCGAGAAAACGACTATGATTTGGCCGATCGTTAATTCAACGGGAGGGGGATGGTTCTCGTGCTACCTGTCTTCCTGTCTCTTGTCCCGCAGGTACTTCGCCAGGTGGTCAGAGCGGATCAACTTCTCGATGTAGTCGCAGAGTTGTTTATAGTTCTCGGTCGGGTGGCCCTGCGACCTATGGAAGGCGCAATACGATCCCCGGGTTCGTTTAGCCGCTTTATGGGTGACCGGCGGTAGCTTGAAGAATCACTCGCCCTTCACCTCCTCTAACAGCTCGGTCTGGGAGATGTTGAGAAGGGTATACTTCTGGAACTTTGGGGAGTATGGTTTTGGCCGGTCGACTTTCTTCTTCTCTTCTCTGGCTCTCTTCTTTTGGTCGGCTTGGTCGTCCCTGGGCAGGTTGGCGTTCACCTAAGACTCGAGTTGGATCTCTCATTCGGTCCAAGCTTTTACCTCAGCCATGGTCTTAACTTGCACTAATGCAAAAGAGCGGAGCCACTCTTTATGCCTGAGACCCGACCTTAGGGCGGTGATGACAGTTTCATCCCGGTGCTCGGGAACCTCGAGAAGAGCCTTGTAGAAACGAGTGATGTATCCCCTAAAGGATTCCTTGTCCCCGCTCTTTATGGTGAAGAGGTAATCGACAGTCCGTTTCCGACGTCTGTTTCCCACGAAGTGACCGAGGAACTGAGCGGCCAGCTCATCAAAGGTAGAGATGGAGCGTGGTGTGAGTTCTCGGAACCAGTCCCGTCTAGGCCGGATGAGGGTGGCGGGAAATTCTCGGCATTGGGTAGTGTCGGAGTTATCCTGGAAGCTCATGTCCGCCGTAAATGCATCCAGATGGCCTTTTGGGTCGGATTTCCCGTTGAAGAGGGCCACCTTGGGCGGCTGGTTCCTGGACGAGACATGTACGGCGAGCAACTTCTCGGTGAAGGGCTTCGTAAGTGAGTCAGTGGCGTACCTAGCCCCTTCACCGGATGGATGACCCTCCCGATATATACCCTCGATTTTCTTTTCAAGGGCGTCAAGGCGTTCGTGATACCTCGAGGATTCGACGCAGTCAGAGTGGTGGCCCTTCCTGCTTGTGGTCTACGCCAGGCTGCGACTCCGATTCCATTCTATCAAATTCTTTAGGTCCCCTGGCGAAATCCTTCTTGAGTCTTCGCGGCGAGTGTCGTTCGCACGATCCCGTCGAGGGAGAGGGTGTCGGTCATGCCTGGGAACATGCGAGCTGACCGATACCTCCTCGGGAGGGACGGGAACATGACGGGCCTCGGGGCGATGGGCTCTTTCACAAGACCGCGGCGTGGAGCAGTGTGGCGCCCGGCGGGCCATTGAATCGGTCGCCGCGGGGGAGCTGCGGTTGTCGGAGTGAGCACGGCGTTGTTCGGCGGTGCTAGCGTGGGCGGTGTCATCCGCCCCTCTGCGGAGGTCGTGATCCCTGGGAGGGGGAACATCGACCTGGGGGGCTGGGCCAGCCGTTTGGACACGGACAAGGGCGTCCACTATGAACGCGCGCCTGTCGATCCTTGTCGAGAGGGCGTGAATGGCGTTCGGAGGGGGAGTAGATCCGTCCGAGCCATCGTTGTGGGAAAGGCAGCGACTTGTGCTGGGATCGTCACGGTTTTCGCTCTCCATGAAGTCGAGAGTGGAAGATCAACTTTCGATGGGTGGAAAAAATTAGTTTCCCACATACGGCGCCAACTGATGGAGGTCTTGATCTTCTTTAGATACTGTCCTCCATCGATCTGTCGCGAACGTTGATGAAGAGTTGAGATTGGTGTTAAGGGTTGTCTTCTTGAGTGTGTGGATCTTAGTGGGCTTATTTTGAGGTGAAGCCGGGCTACCTGCAAAGAAGTCCCGGGATGGATGACCACCGTAGGACCCTCCAACGATCAAGTTAGCGAAGGAAAATGAGCAGAGTAGCGCTTGTTGGATTGAAATTACCTTACCTGAGTCGTCTGAGAGAAGGATTTTTATAGTGGTCGCTTGGAGCGAGCTGACGCGAGATCTTCGCCGTTAGTTACACCCCTGACGTTACGTCTACGTGAATGACGGGATCCCTCCATTAGTGACGAGATACGCTCGTTAATGGGAGGATATGATGGCGTGGAACGCGGGATGTTGGGTGGCGGATATCTCGCTTATGGCGAGATACGCGGAGCCGTGGCGGAAGCGCTTGGGCTCTGCGTTCTTAGTTGCTCGGTGGAACCGGGAAGGCTTAGCTCGGCGGGAGGCTCGGAGACGAGGGGGAGACCGAGGAAGCTCGGTTCTGTAATATCTTGGAGATGTGCTGGATGGGCTGAGGAAGCACAGCGTGTAGGAAGGCTCGGAGGCGAGCCGATGGTTATTTGTAGAACGGGCATAGGAGTGTTCTGGGAGGCCATCGAAGGTCGGGTCAATCCTCGGGGCGAAGGCCCAGGAAATACCTCCAATGTATCGTGCTTGCTCCTGTCCCGTAAGTTTCGGGACACGTCACCTACCACGTGTCATGATCTGGGAAATTCCCACTTATGAGTATCATCACTCTTGGATTGGAATTAGGAGAAAGGAACGGGGAGCTTTGGGAAGAGGAGGAACAAGACCCACACCCTCTGCGTCCGCTGCGGCCGCCGCAGCTTCCACCTCCAGAAGAGCCGCTGCGGTTCCTGCGGCTTCCCTTCCGCCCGAATCCGCAAGTGTGAGTTTCCCCCTATTCTCAATCCGATAGATCTTCAAGTAACACCTTCAAATTTTGATCATATTATTGAAATCTCGCCGTTATATATATATATATATATCTATATATATATATATAAAGTTACTTGAGGAAGCACAAATTTAGGATTTTGCTTGGCGATGAATATTTCCTTGGACGAGCATGCAGATTTTGCTTGGCGATGAAATTTTGGATCACATTATATGCATTTGCTTCAATATAATATGAAATCTTTGATCACCTTATCATTCATGCAGCATTCAAATAAGTTCTTATTTAATAAACGCTTGATGCTGGTGAATCCAGTGTTGTATTGCTTGCAAATGGGGAATATTCTATGTTATGTTTTTTGTGGTTTTGAAATCAACCCCCTTCGGCCATCGAACTTGCAGTCTCTCACATCAGAAAGGAAATTTGTACCAACTGAGCTAAACCCAGCCCCGGTATATTCTATTTCTATGTCTTCTAATTCATAAATTTGAGTATGAAAATATGCAAGTGTGGTAGGGAATGCTATTATTTAGTTAACGGCCAATGCATGCGCCATTGTGTAGTGACCCATGATTATATAAAGACCATTCTCTTCAAAGGTTTGTTGGTTTGTTTAATAGAGTATATATGTGTCTCTTCCTTCCAACTCCTGCATTTATATATAAATTCTTGTGGCTGCTATTAAAACAATTGTTCTTATTGTGGTGCCCCATTTTCTGAATGCCCTTGACATGCCAGACTTTGTGTTTATGATCTGGAAACTTAAATGCTGCTCATCACTTAGTTTATACTGATCTGGATGTTACAAGAGTAAGAAACTGGCTGATGTTCCATGAGTTTGTTGGTCGCTTTACCACTGTGCTCAATTAATTTATTAATTTTATTGAATTAGCCTGCCTGCCATTTTTAATACATGCTTTTGTAAATTATTATAGATGTAGCCTGCTTTCTCATCTCAAGCTCTATCCATGTTGTGGAATAGATAATTGGAGTGTGAAAGCAATAAGGAGGAAGACAACAGGAACGGGGAGGATGAGGTATCTTCGTCATTTGGCTCGAAGGTTCAAGAGCAATTTCAGAGAAGGTACTCGATACAATTCATAAACAATTCTCTGTCCTTTCATTTCTTTGTCCTGTAACCCTTGTTTAGTATATATATATATATATATATATATATATATATATATATATATATTAAGCGGGGCATCGGCATGAAGGGTAGGCATAATGACATCATGGTCCTAGTTTCATTAGGCTACATAATAAAATGGTTTGATGTATACTAGTATTTTGCCCATGCATATTGAAATAAAGGTTTGATGTTGGAATCTTGGTAATCTTAACTAAAACTCTCTAAAATTGTATTATCTTAACTAAAAATCTTCAATAATCTTTTCAAATCTTTTTTCTACATGCTAACAAATACCCATGTTATCACAAGCATAAAAAATTTGATGACGTGGACCATCTTAGCACTACTACAAATAAGGGTTGCCCCTACGGATTTATCGGTAGGAGCAACCCACTGCCCCTATGGAGATGTGCGTAGGGGCGAAAAAAGACCCCGTAGGTGCAAAGGCCGCAGGTGCAAGTTGAAACCCTGAACTTGCCCCTACGGGCAAAATCTTGCCCCTACGGAGTTCTGTGTAGGTCCGGTTTCACCTACGGAGTAGAACGTAGGGTAAAAAAATTATATTATTTACGGGTTTTTAAAATATATTAACTGTACCTACGGAGATAGCCGTAGGGCCACGTACTATCCCCTACGGATACCTACATAGGTACTTATCCGTAGGGGCTAAGCAATGGCCCCTACAGACATATCCGTAGGGGCATCCCAACCCCCCGGTACTGAGATCAGGGGGGAAATATCAGTTACTGCTGATATTTTGCCCCTACGGATATAGCCGTAGGGGCAACATGTGTACCTACGGATTAATCCGTAGTACACATTATCTGTATTTTTTTTTAAAAAAAGGGCTGCCTGATTTTTTCCCGTCCTGTGTACAATAATATATATAACAATAAAATATAAAATTAATCATCACACAATATATATCGCAGTATTCATAATCACATCTCACGCATATAATATACAAAAGAAACTCAAAAACTGAATATGATATAAATATAAACCGATATCAATATCAATATCATTTCAAAATGTAGTACAATATGTATGATATAAATAAATACATGTTTCAAAAAATATGAATCAAAAAGCTACCCTAGCTCGGTCCAGCTCCACCCCTGATAAACGATAGAATCAAGCGCGCCTGCTCCTCGGTCAATAAACCCTGCAATTCGGCGCATGCGGGAGTCTGAACGGCCTGTGGAGCCGGCGATGTGGTCTGCGCAGCAGCCGTCGAGGTAGTCGCTTGCGGAGCCGCGGCTGCGGGAGTCTGAGCGGGCGGTGGAGCTATAAGAGCTGTCTGCGGAACCGCAGCCGATGTAGTTGCTTGCGGAGCCGCAGCCGAAGGAGATGCATGTGGAGGCTGTCACGACCGCCTGCGTGCCTTTGCTTCGCGCCTCGACCGCTTCCGTTCCTCCCGGGCTGTCACGACGGACCTCTTTGACGCTTCCTTAATCGAAGCGTCGTCGTCCTCATTTAAAGATGCCTCCAGAGCCTTTAAAGCGTCTCTCATCGGCTCTTCAAGACGAGCCTCCTGCAATAACCCTGGGGAAGCAGGAACATCGGCAGCTAGCAGAACATCTGTGTCACTTGGCGGGAGCGGCATTGAGGTTCCTGTAATAAAAAGGGAAAGGTTAGATCGACCATAACACAAGGAGAATAAAAAAAACTTGATGAATCGAAACTTACTGAAGCCTAAAGACGCTCTAGCGCTTTCCTCCTCTTGGAAGGTCTTGAGTGAAGTGGCAATGGCTTCTTCAGTGGTGATGCCTGTTGGAAGAAAAGAAGGAAAAATATTAGTCAAAGGTAATTATAAAGATATGATGCAATAAAAAAAATGCGACTAGTGATTACCTGAAACCGCAAGCCTAGCCAGCCATGCGTCACGCCTTGCCAACCACGCTGAAGTTTTGAGAGCGGCCTCTAAGTCCGTATCATCCAGCGGCGGCATGACTAATCCCTCATTAGTCCCATATTCACTCAGGCCCTCGGCATTGGGAGCGTGGGGTTCTTGATCGAACACGACATCTGCAGCGAAGAGCGACTTCTTTTTCTTCTGCCCTCCGACCCTAGGTGCACGCGGGATTGACTTCCGTTTAGCAGCCACCTTGGGACGGCGGGTCCCGATGTCTGCACCCACGCCAGACTCCGGCGAAACTACAACCACTGTTTCCACTGGAGCACAAGGCGCTGGGGCTGCATCTGTAATATCGAGAAGCGGCAATCCGTGTGGAGGACTTTGCGCACTCGATGGCGCGGTTCTAACCTCTTTTAGAGGGGCAACTACTGGAGTCTTCGGAACCAAAGGAGCGTTGCGGTCACTTCCTGGAGGCGCACCCTTACGGTCGACCAGCAGTCGCCTTTCCTCCTTTATAACGGCTCCTGTCGCATGATTATACCAGTCTTTGTATATGTTGAGGAGTCGTGGAGCGCAAGCCGGCGCACTGATAAAGAAATGAGAACCCGTATTCAGGCGCATGAAATGATGTAGCGCGTTCTCCATCCCTTCTTCAGTGGCAGCGGGTTCCAGCAGGAAAGCTTCCGAGGGGACCCTTTGATCGTAGCCCAGTTGTTAGGCAAAACGATGCGGGTTATATCTCATGAAAATCGCCGCACCATTCTGCCTGAAGACTAGGAAGCCCGGTCTAATAGAGTATAAGTGAAGGATCTCCCGGGCCGTCAAAACTGATGCTCCATCCTTAAAGGATTCTTGTAATGGTCGCACCGCGGTGGTGGACGTTTTTCCAATAGTCAACACCTTGTCAATAAAGGACATCCAGGCTCCAACGGTGTGAGAGCGAAAGAGTAAACCCCTGGCGTTCCGTGGTGATGGGGTCACAATTGATGCGCTGATCAGCTGTATAATGCGAGGGAAACCACACTTGTCGAAAAACAAGGGCCTTTTATGCATGCCGAAGACACCCGCCGTGTGTAGCTCGAGCCACGATACAAAGTAGTGCATCGGGAAGACCACGTGCAGTACCCCGGGCTCATTAGCATCCGCTGCTCGACTGAGGTCATGATATAAGTGTGCCAAGCCGGCGATCCCCACAGCCACCTTTACCCCGATGGTTATCCGGTGGGCTGGATAAAAGACAGAGGGCCGCATACGATGAGAGTGCATTGGGATCGCAAACCAACTCAGCCAAAACCCGAGAAATCCTAAGAAAAAAGCCTCCTCGTCCATCCCAGGGGCTTCAATCTCTTCAAAAGACATGGTCGGGAAGTCCGGAAGGAAAAAACCTTTTTGATTTATCTCCTTCTCCGGTAGGTTATCCGCACATAAACCGAAAAGGTCATCCAGAGTAGCAAACTTGGCAGCCTCTGATGAGAGGACGCTTGGGCAAAGGAACCGAGCAATGAAATCCTCAAAGTTAACTCCCCGACTCCCATGTTCGATAAAAAGAGACTCATAGATGTTCAACACTTTAATCAAGCTTGGGAATTGGTGTTGAACAGCATTCTCCGGTGTGAGCCCCCTTACCACCGGCCTAGCACCAAAGACGTACCCATCTGTCGGGAGCAACTCCTTATAATGTTCCCCCATGACTGGTAAACCAGATACCTCCGTGAACTCCTCCAAAGAGATTGACACTTCCCGATCCATGGCAAGGAAAGTGTGGGTAGGAATATTCCACTGCTCCAAGAAAGCCTTGAACCACCAGGTGGGGAGCGTGGGATACTGGAAGAGAGAGACGTAGACCGCGGTGTATAGTCCTAACCTTATCAATCGCGACTTCTTCGTCGACAGGATGTACCGGGCCCGTAGCAGATAGCCAATCGGGTGGCGGAGGATCAGACCAATGTTATATGATTGCCCCCAGGGTCTCGCTTCGCCCTGACAGATACGGCGTCCCAGGATATCCAAAACCATGGGACGCTGGACCGGGATTGCATCTATGGCCGGATGAAGAAAACCCTTCGATGTCCAATCAACCAGCTCCACGGCATACTGCACCGAGGGTGGGGTAGCATAGTGAATCGCCGTGATGGGTTCTGACGGTACGGCGCACGTGAAGCTCCGTCGATCCATGATAATCTGGTTATACCACGACCCCCAAAGGTGGAGACTCTTATATTCCGGGTCATAGTCCTTAATCATAGCCAAAACGTCGCGGTCCAAGGGCGCTTCAGGAAACCCTTCCTCCGAGCAGATGAACGGGAATGAGGTATCGAGAGACATGGTCACTGCAAATGAACAGAAATTATCCGTTAGTGTTGTAATTCCAACTCTTGGCGTTTAGGAAAATTTTCACTAATTAATTAATTAAATTAAAAATCAATCAAATCAAATTAAAATTAATCATACCACACTGCAGTGCAGTGGGTAGGGGACCAAATGGGGACCCACAAAATCTGGATGAAAGTGCCTCATTTAATAAGGCAGCCCCATCGTTGGGTGAGACTGTCAGTCAAAGAAAAGATCCCTATGAGAATATTATCATCAGTAGGGAATCCCTAGAGACAAGGAGAAAATCTCCTCTTTCAGAGCAAAGCTCTGTCACAAAATGACACTTGTCAAATTCTGGTCTCAAAGAAATAAAATTCCTTAAAAGAGCATAGCTCTGTGATAATAATGGAAAGATCCATCAGAAAATTTTAACACTTAAAAAATTTTAAAAAAATTTTGGACCTTGAAAAATCTATGAAAACTTATATTAAGTTCTTCATTTTGCAGATCTAAAAGATCCACACTTGATCCAAGAGTAAAGCTCTGTTCATGGGTTAGAACCCATGAACAAGATCTCTGCAGATCTACAAGTTTTTGAGAGTAAAGCTCTGTTTATGAAACCCCAATGGGGATCTTTTTAGATCAAAAGATCTGTAAGAGTAAAGCTCTTTGGTTAAGATTAATTTAAATTAATTTGATTTGAATTAATTTCTTACCTAAAGTTTCTAACTTTGGAAATGAGCAAACCTCTGAAGTTCTTAAGCAAGAGCAAAGCTCTGTTAAAATCAAAATCTTGAAATGGTGAAGATTTCCTAAGGGCCATAGGTCCTATTTATAAGGCGCTTGCGCCCCTTCAGCTCACCCCTTGATCCAACGGTCAAGAGCTTGCCACCGTTGCACTCACGTGCACGCCACGTGAGCGCAACGGTGGGGGAGCATTTGTTTCCCCCAATCAGAGCAAAACTCTGCTGGAAATTCAAAATTCAAATTTTGAAGTAACGCTTCAAATCCCGGACGCAACGCGCCACGTGTCAGACGCAGACACATCAGCGCAGCGCCCAAGACAGCGCACCCAATCAGAGCAAAACTCTATTTTAAGTAAAATTAAAGGAAGCAACGCTTCAATTGCGCAAGCGCTGCGCTGCGCGACGCGTGTCGGCGCAGATGCGCTAGCGCAGTTGCGCTGCGCTTTGCGCTGCGCAACACGTGTCGGCGCAGATGCGCTAGCGCAGTTGCGCTGCGCGACACGTGTCACGCGCTGGAGCGTTTGCGCCAAACAGAATTAAGATTTCAAAGGAATCTTTCTGTTCTTGTCAAAATAAGAAGATTTTCTTCTGTAAAACAGAAGCCCTTGGATCAAAGATCCAACGGTGGGGAAAATTCCCCAAATCACTCAGTGAAAGATCTCTTTAACTAATTTATGGGCACTATAAAAAGGACCCCAGACCTCAATTCAAAGGCATCAACATTTTTGAAAAAATCAAGAGCTTCAAACAGAGAGAACTCTGAGAAAAGTTTCAAGAAAAAGGTAAAAAAACCTTCACGAGAGAGAAGAAATTTTTTCTAATAGATCATTGATCGAAAAAACCAGATCAATAATCTTTATATAATAAACAGTGCTTTGCGCTTCTTATGAACCACTGGTTCTTTAAAAACAAGAAAAAAAACAAAAATTAAAAAAATAGTGCTTTGCACTTTTATGAACTTTTGGTTCTTAAAATAAAAAGAAAACTTGTTTTTCTTTGATCTAAATTAGATCAAGGAAACGAATGGTGCTTTGCACTTTCATGAACCATTGGTTCTTGAATCTAAAAGATTCTTAAATTATAGTGCCTTGCACTTGCAAACTGCGCTGTTGCGCTTTTGGATTGGCGCAAGCCACCAGAGCGCGCCACGTGTCAGCAGCGCAGGCGCAGCGCATTAGCGCAGCGCACTGCGCTTGCGCGACACGTGTCAGCACTATAAGTGCTTGTGCTCTCTGATTGGCGCAAAGCGCCTGATAAATGCAATGCATTTCCTAAAGGGCAGAGCCCAAATAAAATTGATGCTCTGCATCATTTATAAAGGGCAGAGCCCAAGTAAAATTGATGCTCTGCATCATTTATGAATGGGCAGAGCCTAAAACAAATTGATGCTCTGCATCCTTTATGGACAGAGCCCAAACAAAAATAAAAGTAATGCAATGCATTATTTAAATGTGGGCAAAGCCCTAGCGCAGGTCTAATAGACCAAAAATAAATAAAAACGTTGAATTTTTTTTAACTGGACTTAGCCCAATCATGGCCGTAAGTTCTCAAATTAAATTGATCGAGCAATATTGCTCTCTTAAATCAATTTATATCCGGTTCGAGGGTACATCTCCGAACTCCTCTGACATATGTTGTTGTAATCATTCAACGTCATCAGAGAGGTGACGGGTCCCGACGACCACACACATCAATATGGACCGAAACGTCCTTAAACTAATGATGGACCGAAACGTCCTTAAACTAATGTTGGACCGAAACGTCCCTAAACTCATAATGGACCACCACGTCCCTAAACTGGTGATGGACCACCATGTCCCTAAACTGGAACATGGACCATCACGTCCCTAAACTGGAACAATAGAGTCTCCAAATGCTCTTTTCCTGGATCTAAACGATCCCGTTTAAGTTGATCTTAGCCCCAAACACGGCTAACGTATCCTTAAACATTCAAACGGACTATAAAACTCTAAATCAACTTTGGTTCAAGGGTACATCTCTGAACTCCTCTGACACCTATCGTTGTAATCCTTCAACGACGTCAGAGAGGTAACGGGTCACAACGGCCATATATTAAATGGATCACTACGTTAAGTTGATCTTAGTCTCAAATCAGACTAATGTATCCTTAACGAATGTTTAAGTTGATTTTAGCTTCAAAGTGTCTAACGTATTCTTAAACTAAAAACACCAAACCCAAATCTAAGTAAATACGGATTTGGAGTAATCCACGTCCTACGGGCGACGGCATTACTCAGTCTCCGTATACAATCCACGGGCAACCACAAACAAAACGAACACACACGATACGAAGTGAAATTCTAGAGAAGGAGAAAGTGGTTACCGCGATGCGGTAGCGTAATTAACTGCAGGGGCTTGCGCCTGCAGGGAAGAGCGTCCCCACAATCAAAAACCCCTCAAGCGAGGGAGAATCTGATGAAGTCTGCTACATCGGCCGCATCCGTCTAAAGCTCTGATACACGGTGCCATAAATCAACTTGGCATCTTCAGAGAGGTGGACGGATAAAACCAAATAGCATCTGCCCCGAATCTCAGCGTCAGGACTTCGCAGTCTTGTGCGCCGTCTTTCGGAGGAGAACACCTCCATACTAGGAAATTGAGCTAAACATCTTGAATCACTCTCAAATGATGCAGACAAGTTCGGATCATGGATCTAACAAAACAAATTTTACGACAAATACATAACGATACAAGTTTAGATTAAAACTGATAGCAATAAAATGTTATTCGAATAACTTACATGATCTGTGACCCAATCACAAAAATTATCCTGATGGTATTTTTCCAAACGTTCTTCGTTCCAATCAGGATGCCCCTCACGTACCTCGTTAAAATGAATTCTGTTTTCGACAAATAATTGTGACATTAATATTATATCATTTCATACACACACAAACACAGATATAACAATTAATCCAAAAAAACTTACTCTCTAATTTGTTCAAGACATGCGCAATTAAGCAAGATAAACCGGTATATCTTGTTGACAAACATAGTGTCTACCCTCTTATACTCGGCTTTACCATATGGCCCGTCTTGAATTCTTCGTGGTCAATTAAGCCTTATCTCAATGTTCTCATCCAGATAGCGGGAACAAAATGTGGTTGCTTCATCAAGAAGATAACCTTGCATGATAGAACCCTCTAGTCGATTTTTATTGCGTATATACTTCTTAAGAGTGTAGAGGTACCTAATGAAAATATGTTGAATAAATAAATACGGGCATACAGGACAACAATAAATTTATAAATTGCGCGAAACGAAAAATTACACGTACCTCTCGACTGGATACATCCATCGATATTGTACCAGTCCGGCTAACTTCGTCTCAGTTGCAAGATGAACCGTCAAGTGTATTATGATATCGAAGAATGACGGTGGGAAAATATGCTCAAACTTGCAAAGTATCAACATAATAGAATTTTCTAGTTTATCCAGCGTCGCAACCTCTGGTGTTTTAGCACACAACTCCCTGAAAAAACAACATAAGTCGTTGATTACTAGACCAACCGAGTCGGGGAGAGATGTCCTGAGGGCTAATGGAAGAAGGTGCTCCACGATAACATGGTGATCATGACTTTTCAGCCCATCGATCTTGCCCTTCACAATTTTTATTTTCTTGCTGAATTATCCTGAGAAACCTGTGGGGACTTTCAAATCATGCAACACCTGTAGGAATCTTTTCTTCTCCAGTTGTGACATATGATAAGCGGCATTGGGAAGTACAAACTTGCCCGGTTTACCCGCTACCGGTCTAGAGTGCAATTCACTTCTTATTCCCCACTCTTGTAGATCCATCCGAGTATTCATGCTGTCTTTCGATTTCCCGTCTTTACAAAAAAGCAAGTTAAGTATGTGCTCTGATACTCCCTTCTCTATATGCATGACGTCCAGACAATGACGCACTGAATTTGTAGACCAGTACGGAAGCTCAAAGAAAATGCTTAACTTGTTCCAATATGGTGGTTTGACCTGTTTCGTCGGATCCATCCCGAAGGTCACGTTATTGTAACCATCCCATTTAGCAGTCACGTCCTCTCCGGACAATGGGGATGGAGGTCCAAGAAGCTCCTGATGACCATCAAAGTGAACCATGTCTAACCTATAGGGGTGGTCTGGAGGCAGGAAACGTCGATGGCCGCAATAACAAACCTTCCTGCTAAAAATTAAGAATTTTGATGTTGTGTGTTCATGCCAATGAGGACATGCTTTGTGACCATGTACGGACCAACCTGATAGCATTCCATACGCAGGAAAGTCATTAATTGTCCACATTAAAGCCGCATGCAGTATGAAGGTTGTATTTGTGTTTGCATCATATGTCTCTACACTATCAATGAACAAAGATTTCAACTCCTCGATCAGAGGTCGGAGATAGACGTCGATATTGTTCCCCGGTGAGTTTGGTCCGTCGATAAGAAGAGGCATCATAAAGTATGATTGGTCCATAGCCAACCAAAGCGACAGATTATAAATTATCATTACAACGGGCCATATGTTGTGACTTCCAGCCATATAGTTGAATGGGCAGAAGCCATCAGTAGCCAGTCTGAGCTGGACATTGCGAGGATCGCTATTGAATATTGCGTGCCTCCTATCGAAATCCTTCCATGCCGGTGAATCTCTTGGATGGCTCATTTTTCCATCTTCGCTTGGAGGAGCACGGTGATGCCAAATCATTGCCTCGGCTGTTTTCTTGCACCTGAATAGCCTCTGTAGCCTCTGTAGCCTCTGTGTTATGGGAAAGTGTCGTGTTATCTTCACAGGTATATCAGGCTTCTTATCAGAATCTTTCGGTTTATACCTGGCCTCTCCGCATGTTGGACACTCTTTCAAATCTGAATTCTCTTTCCGGTACAACACGCAATTTTTAGGACATACTTGAATCTTCTCGCACTTTAGACCCAAATCAACATCATCTTCTGGGCTTCGTACCAGCTGTCGGGCACATTATTTCCCGGTGGCATAGAATCTTTCAAGAACGAAAGAAGTATTGTGAATGACTTGTTGCTCCATCCATTTAGGCACTTAATCTGGAAAAGTTGGACGAACTATGAGAGGGTGGAATACTTCGCATTCTCATAAATTGGTTTCCTAGCATCATTCATGAAATTTTCATATTTATCCACACGCGGTCCTTGACCGGAAGGAATGTCATCTTCGGAACGAATAAATTCACCTAGGGCAGCCTCTACCATATCCTCCATTTTTTCTGATGGAAATAAATTATCGTCTCCTGCCGCATTACTGAATTCTTCTTCTTCTTCTCTTGCCGCATTATCGTGTTCTCCTTCTTCTTCTTCCGCAGTACTGCATTCTTCTCCTTCCCCGTGATATTTCCAAGTTGTATAAAGTCTATTAAACTCATGTTTTACAATATGAAGCTCTGCCAATTCTACCTTCTACCAGTACTTATTGCCACATCTATCGCACGGACAGAGAATCTTCTCTATTATGATCTTATTATGTGCGCGTGCAAATTCAAGGAAAGCAGCAACTCCTGCGACAAACTTAGCTTGCATACGTTGTTTCCAATCCACATACATCCAGTCCTTAACTCTGACGTACTCATGGGCCATGTTAGACCGTATAACATATAAATTGTAGGTTATGCTGACTATATTGAGAAATATAAGAACGGGATAGTTACTGACAAAGGAGAAAATCCGTGTATATGCTTTGTGTGTGCGTTTGTTGTTGAAAAGATTAAATTATCGCACGTATGTTAATCGATAGACGGGGACTAAGTGGCGATTTTAGTTTCATATATGAGTATCGATGAGAATATGAAGGTTTCATATTATCATATATTAGTTTTAAGTTGAACATCTCGAATCGCTCTCTAATTATGCGTTTGTTGTGTATTCTTGTTGTATGTGTGTGTTCCGGCTGTCGGGGGTAGACTTCTATCCCATTAAGAATGTATAGAGCGAACACCCATCACTTGTGATTTCAACCGTTTCGAGTAAATTTTGGCAGCACCTCCCCGCTGTTCTCCGAGTACACTGTAATAGAATAGATAATCATTTCAAAGCTGTGAAACAACGTTGAAATGAACATCTAATCTATCTTTGTACACGGAGAATCAGCGGAAAGGTACCGACGAAATATCTCGAAACGGATGAAAACACAAGTGAATGAAGGCGTTTGCTTTATACATTCTTAACTTGTCCACACGGGACAAATCTATGGGTTACCATACGATTGAATTTTCTCATCGCGTAGACTATACGACGGTTGTTAGTATCGGGCTATACTGTCCGATATTTAACAACCTTCGTATAGTTCTAGGTCACGACGAGTATCGCACGTATGTTAACCGATAGACGGGGACTAAGTGGCGCTTTTAGTTTCATATATGAGTATCGATGAGAATATGAAGGTTTCATATTATCATATATTGGTTGTAACTTGAACATCTCGAATCGCTCTCTAATTATGCGTTTGTTGTGTATTCTTGTTGTATGTGTGTATTCCGGCTGTCGGGGGTAGGCTTCTATCCCATTAAGAATGTATAGAGCGAACACCCATCACTTGTGCTTTCAACCGTTTCGAGTAAATTTCGGCAGCACCTCCCCGCTGTTCTCCGAGTACACTGTAATAGAATAGATAATCATTTCAAAGCTGTGAAACAACGTTGAAATGAACATCTAATCTATTTTTGTACGCGGAGAACCAGCGGAAAGGTACCGACGAAATATCTCGAAACAGATGAAAATACAAGTGAATGAAGGCGTTTGCTTTATACATTCTTAACTTGTCCACACGGGACAAATCTATGGGTTACCATACGATTGAATTTTCTCATCGCGTAGACTATACGACGGTTGTTAGTATCGAGCTATACTGTCCGATATTTAACAACTTTCGTACAGTTCTAGGTCACGACGAGCATCGCACGTATGTTGGTCGATAGACGGGGACTAAGTGGCGCTTTTAG